>JAVTVJ010001151.1:0-125609 GCA_034509425.1 Eopsaltria australis | reverse complement strand
GAGTGACGTGAATCCCTTCTCCCCCGCCCCCGCCTCCTCCCTAGCCCCCACCCCCGCGTCGAGTTACACGTCGGTCACACCCCCTGCGGCCGATGATGTCACTGCGTCGGGGCCCCTCCTTCCTCCCGCCCACGAAGTTCCCCGCCCCCTCGCTCGCCCCACCCCTTACCCTGTAACTCCCACCCCAGTCCCGCCTCCAATCCCGCCCAGACCCGCCCCTGCCGGGAACCCCGCCCCTCCCGTTGGCGTGCCCGCCCCCTTGTTTACCCACGCTGTACCCCTTCCGGTTTCCCACGGTCTACCTTCCGGTTCCCACGGTCCTACCCCGGAAGCGGGAAGGAATGAGGCCTATCCCACCCGGGCCTCCGAGGTCTATACCACCGGGGCCTCTCCCCCATCGCAGTTGCCGGTAGCCGTGCCCTTTGCGGCACCGGTGACGTACAACCGGCAGCGCAACACCGCGCGGTGGGAACCCATACAGCAAGGAGTAATTAAGGATATTTGCAAAGCGAGTCAGGAGTTTGGGCGCGCGTCTCCCTATTTCAAGGGATTGATAAACTCCACGTTTGAAGCATCGTTGTTGGTGCCACACGATTTCAAACTCCTGATGTCGAGCCTTTTAATCGAACCGGATTTCTGGGTTTGGGAAAGCAGGTGGCACAGGGAGCTGCAAAAGTTACTTGCCACCTATCACGGTGACCCCGCCAAAGCCTCCCTCACTATGGAACACCTTAGTGGGGAGGGAGCGTTTTCGGAACCCGGGGAGCAAGCCAAAAACATTCCGGCTGAAGTCCTTAAAGACATACCGCGGGCAGCGCGATCGGTGCTGTTTAGTTTAGCCGCTGACGGTGACCCTGCTCAGGGTTATACCGCCATAAAGCAGGGTCCCCAAGAGAGGTTTGTTACCTTTGTAAATAGACTTCGGGAGTCCGTGGCGCGTGCAGTTACCAACCCAGTCGTGCAAAAGGAGATGCTAGTAGAACTTGTTAGGGAGAACTCTAACGAGGAGTGCCGTAGGGTCATTGAGCTGATGCCTTGGGAGCCTCCGCCCACCATCGAGCTTATTACTGAGCGCTGCTCCCAAGTGAGGCTGCCAAAGCCAGAGACCCCTGACTTGGCGAAAGTAAAACCCAAACCCGCGCATTCCTATGGCGTCACAGCAGCGCCAGCTGAAAAACGTTGTTATAACTGTGGGAAGTTGGGTCATTTTATCAAAGACTGTAGACTCCCTCGCAAAGGACATTTTAACTGCACTAACTCTGTGAATCCCGAGTTACCGGCAGGTCCCGCCTCTCATCAAAACAACGTGACAGCCCAACCCACGCCGTGTTCCTGTTGCCACTCCTCGGGAAACGGGAAGGGGAGGGCGGGTCAGTGCCGCGCTCCGCAATAAATAAGTTAAACGCTGCACCTGGGGAGTCCACGACATCGACTTCACCAACCTACAGAGGACTCACGAGATTTCAACAGCCGGCGCGTCCACATTCGACAACGCGGCACTCTGCAGAGCCCCCGCCGAGTGACTCCAATCGCCTGGATGTGGTGAGCTCGTTCGTTTTACATCTCACAGACACTACACCTCACCACGTTGCTGTGGAACTGATAAATGCACCACACCACCCGTGCACATTACTTATAGTGGGAGATTCTATAAGAGGTCCCCCAGGACTTTTTGTTATTCCGGAAGTGAAACTTTATCAACCTAAAAAACCTATCGGTGTCACCATCATGTTAAATACCACACCCTGGTTTTTGCCTAAAGGGACTTGGCTAGGCCAAGCACTGATTTTACCCGAGAACATCCCTAGGGACACACGAACTCCGTTTGTATGGTGGACCCAGGTAGTTGGTACAGACAAACCATTCACTGACTGTAAGCTTATTAATGGCCAGAGTTCTGTCACCAGGGCAGGAATGATAGATACGGGATCTGATGTTACTATCATCGCTGACACAGAGTGGCCATCTGACTGGGGCACCAAAGACTTGAACGAATCCCTAAAGGGAGTCGGGGGAACAGTGTCTGCTAAAAGGGCAAAATCGGACATTCTTATCGAGGGTCCCGATGGACATGTAGGGACCGTGAGGCCATTCATAGTTTCCTCGGGTTTTACACTGTGGGGCAGAGACCTGCTAGACCAATGGGGTGCGAGGATTGAGATTCCTCCGCCTCAGGATTTTTAGTGGGGGCCACCTCAAAGCGCGCTGGACCACAAGTTCCACCCATTAAGTGGCTCTCTGATAAACCCATCCGAATTGAGCAGTGGCCCCTACGAGGTGATAAGTTAAGCGCGCTCCACGAACTGGTCAACGAACAGCTGAGACTAGGTCGCATTACACCATCCCACAGCCCGTGGAACTCTCCGATATTTGTAATAAAAAAGCCCAAATCTGACAGTTACAGGCTACTGCACGACCTTCGTGCCATTAATGCGGTGATAGAGGAGATGGGCCCCCTGCAGCCTGGACTCCCATCACCAGCAATGTTGCCAAGGGGGTGGCCCGTCACCATAATAGACATTAAAGACTGTTTCTTTAGTATCCCTCTGCATCCTGCAGATGCTCCCAGGTTTGCCTTCACAGTGCCTGCAATCAATCGGGAGGAACCTGTGCGACGCTACCATTGGCTCGTCCTCCCCCAGGGAATGAGAAATTCCCCCTCCCTTTGCCAATGGTACGTCTCCGGGGTCCTCTCTCCGGCACGAAAGGCATTTCCAGCTGTCCGTATCCTGCACTACATGGACGACATACTCGTCTGCGCACCTTCGCAAGAACAGCTACAACCAGCCCTGACTGCAGTTCTCCAGGCCATCGAGAACGTCGGTATGAAGGTGAATCCTAAGAAAATACAGTCCACGTCACCTTGGAATTATTTGGGGTCACGTATTACCAGCACCTTCATTGAGCCTCAACTGATGAAACTTCCTGAAGAGCCTGCCACGCTTCGTGAGTTGCATCAGTTGTGTGGATCTATCAATTGGCTGCAACCCTTCCTAGGACTGAAGAACACAGACTTGCAGCCTTTGTTTCAACTCCTGCGGGGAGGCCGTGCCCTGGATGCACCCATTCAATTCACCACGGAGGCGAGAGGGGCAGTTGGTAAAGTACTAGCAGCACTACACACAAAACGGACACATAGAATTAACCCGGTTCTTCCCTTCCGTTTCACCATTCTAGGGAAGAACCCAAAATACCATGGGTTAATATTTCAATGGGATGAGCAGGTGAGGGATCCCCTCCTGATAGTGGAGTGGATATTCCTACCTAATACGCCATCCAAAACAATCACTACGCCACAAGAGTTGGTGGCCGAGCTTATAATCAAGGCTCGCCAGCGTCTCCGTACCCTGGCTGGCTGTGATTTTGCGTGCATCCAAACCCCCTGGAAGAGAGATCAATTTGAGTCTGTCTTCCAGGAGAGTGAACATCTCCAATTAGCTCTGGAAAACTTCTCCGGTCAAATTGGGCACCAAAAGCTAAAACACCATCTTTTGAATTCGGAATTTCATTTGGCCCCAGAATTTGTTCAAAGTAAAACTCCAATTCCTGATGCCCTAACCATTTTCACAGACGGCTCTGGGTCCTCCCACAAGGCTGTGCTGACGTGGGAAAATCCAGAGACCCTCGAGTGGGAAGAGGGAAATTCTGGTGGTTGAGGGTTCTCCTCAAATTGCTGAGTTATCCGCCGTTGTTAAGGCATTCGAGCGGTTCCAGGAGCAACCGATAAATTTGGTGACAGATTCGGCCTATGTAGCGGGGATTGTTTCCAGGATTGAACATTCTCTCTTGAAAGAGGTGAGTCATCAAAGACTTTTTGGGTTGCTTGCATCTTTGTTACAGCTCCTTTCCCACCGCAAGCATCCCTTCTTTGTAATGCACACAAGGTCACACACCAACCTACCCGGTTACATCGCAGAAGGTAATCAGAGAGCTGATGCATTAGCGATGTTTGTGCACAATTGTTCAGTTCCTGACGTTGTGGCACAGGCACGTTTGAGCCACCAATTCTACCATCAAAATGCCCCTGCCCTCCGTAGGATGTTTAACCTGTCCTCGGAGCAGGCTAGGGCCATAGTGGCAACATGTCCGTCCTGTCAGAAACATCAGATTCCTGCCTTTAACGCTGGGGTCAATCCCCGAGGTCTCCATTCTAACGAGGTATGGCAAGCAGACATAACCCATTATGCACCTTTTGGTCGTCTTAAATATATTCATGTATCAACTGACACATTTTCTGGTGCCACCTTTGCGTCGGTTCACACCTGAGAAAAGGCAAGAGACGTTAAAAAACATTTTCTAATGGCATTTTCTGTTTTAGGAGTGCCAAAGTCTATAAAAACTGATAATGGACCTTGTTATGTTTCAGCTAGTTTTAAAAAATTTTTACAGGAATGGGGAGTTAGCCATACCACCGGCATACCCCATTCCCCAACTGGCCAAGCTATAGTTGAAAGGAAACATCAGGAGATTAAACGCATCCTTGAGCAGCAGCAGCGGGGAGGAACAGAGGAAAAGACGCCCATTGAGCGACTCTGTAAGGCGTTGTTTACCTTAAATTTTCTAAATTGTACTGATTCGGAGCCTTCCCCCCCCGTCTTTAGACATTTCACAAATTCGGCCAGGATGAAATTGACAGAAAAACCTCTTGTGCTGTTCAAGGATCCGGAAAATGGTCAGATTAAAGGTCCAGTCGAGCTGATTGTATGGGGAAGAGGGTATGGGTGTGTTTCTACAACAGCAGGTCCCCGGTGGATCCCGGCGAGAGCAATCCGCCCATACCTCCAGAGTGACCCACAGACTCCACAGGACAACCAGAACGTCAGCTTCGCATGGAAGCGAAGAAGAAAGAAGGCAACATCATAGACTGTGTTCCAACCATGAGCAGCTAAGAGCACCAGCGACAATGCTCAAAACATTCACAGCCCTACTCCCCTTTCCCCTTTTCCCCACCCCACACTTACCTGAATGTTCTATCCTTACCCTGTCCTTGTTGAATGTTCTGAGAGGGGAAGAGTTGGTAGAAGTCAACTTTGCTGGGAAAGAGTTGTTTATATTTACCTTCCTGTTTCAGTACGCCTTGATAACAGAAGTAATGGAGCTGGAAAGTGTGACCAAAATTCTGCTGTCCCTGTGGCTGCTGGCGACGATGACTCACCGTTGGCCAGAGACATCCGGCTGGATCCTTCCTCAACCGAAGGAGAATGTGTGGGTCACGCTCGCCAAGTCATTGAAACAAGACAATCTCTGCTTGAATACGGATGCTGCCGAGAAACCCCTGTCAACCTGTCTGGTGGGTATCCCTATGCAAGAACAAGATCCTGTTCTTGCAAGTCTGAGGCCCAATTCTGTAAAATCATGGGATGCCTGGCTTGAGACTCTAAAACATGCAGTAAACGAAAGAAATTTCGATGTGGAACCCCAAGAATTGGAACTGCTGGGGTCCGCACAAGCCAAATTCTGCGTGGAGTTTCAATACACGCTGACGGGGAACGAGCCCTATCGGGCTCAAATTGGAGACATTAAAAGAACTAATGTGAGTCCTCACAAACGTTCCATCTATACTTTTGATAAGTGGTGTGCACGTACTATTACCACACCTGCTACACCGTCGAGAGCCAGAGCACTTGGTGGTCCCCTCCGCCTACCAACAGGAGTGTTTCTTATCTGCGGGGACCGCATGTGGGCCGGGATACCGTCCCGTCCGGTAGGAGGGCCTTGCACGTTGGGCGAAGTAACCGTCCTAGCCCCTGGCAAAACGCAAATTCTCAATTGGACAAAAACCAATTCGGCACGTAAAAAACGAGAAATTGACCATTGGGATGAAAATTGCAATTCAGAAGTTAATCATTGGAGCTTTTCAAAGAGGGTGGTTGCTTCTGTCTTTGTGCCCTGGGCAGCAGCAGCTAAGGCCCTGGGGGAATTAGGTCATCTTGAATGTTGGCTTGGCAAACACGCCAACATGACGTCCCGTGCTTTGGCCCAATTACTTCAGGACGGAGACACCACCAGGCGAGCCACCTTGCAGAACAGGGCGGCTATAGACTTCTTACTCCTCGCCCATGGGCACGGGTGCGAGGAATTTGAAGGTCTATGCTGTTTCAATCTTTCATCCCGCTCGCGCAGCATCCACGCCACTATACAGGGGATCCAGCAGCAGCTCCAAGATCTACATGTTGAAAGCAATGATTGGCTGCGGACCATGTTCGCACAAACAGGACTTTCATCATAGGCTACAGAACTGTTGTCCACCCTTGTTTGGATTTTAGTTGTCATCTTAATTGTGCTCTGTTTGTTTTCACGTTTAAAAAATGTCCTTGTTTCTATGATTTCTCGTTCGTTCTTAGAAAACAAGAAACGGGGAGATGTTGCAGTTGTCCTGGCAACGTCGGCCCCGGGCTCCCGGAAGGAAGGGTGGTGGGTGAAACCATCTCGTGGAAGGAATCCCCCGGGAGCCATCCCAACCTTGGTTTAGTCCATTTAGTCTAGGTTACGCCTCTGTTTGTTAATTTGTTAGTTGTGTTGTCTGTCAAGTTTTGTATCCTCCCCTGTTTCTGGAAAGCTCCGTGCAGGTGCTTCTCGGATTGGTCCCTGAACCTTTTTCCCTCCCTCCCTTACTCCCGGTTGGGTTGTGATTCCTCTCCCCGCCCCAACTCCTCCCCCTTGCTCTGCCGTGATTGGTTGCCTGAGTTGTTTATCCGTCCCTGCACAGCCTTGTCCAGCGCCATTGTGCTTGGGACGAGGATCAATAAACGTTCCTGTTGCCCAGCATAGTCGCCGCTCCTTATTGTCTTGATTTCGCGGCTACTGGTAGCAAGAACCCACGCTTGCGAACACCGAAACCTCAGCGCTTGGGATTAGCGTTGCTGTGGGCAGGGAAACCTTAGCCCTGGTGGCGCCCGGGCGGCTGAGGCAACCATCCAGCAGGTGACCACGAGGCCGCGAAGCCACGAGGTACACTTATTATTTTTAATATTTCTGCATTACCCACCAAGTGTAACCAGGTCCTTGAGCAAAAACAACCCCGCGGATGGGTTTGCCTTTGTCTGAGGTGGGACTAATCCAAACAGTCTTTCCTAAAATACCTCTCATGTGTACCACAGGGACTCTGTCTCCGTCCACTCTGTGCAAGGGTTCAGACTGGGCAGGACCAGCTCGATTGATGGAGCCTCGTGTGTTGACCATCCAGGTGGCTTTTGCTAAGTTCACTTCAATATTTTTGAAGGTCCCCCTGCTAAATGCCTTCAGGGTGGTCTTAAGTAGTCCATTGCACCGTTCAACTTTCCCGGCAGCTGGTGCATGATAAGGGATATGATATATCCACTCGATGCCATGTTCTCTGGCCCAGCTGTTTATAAGGCCATTCTTGAAATGGGTCCCATTGTCCGACTCAATTCTCTCAGGGGTGCCATGTCTCCACAAGACTTGCTTTTCCAGGCCTAAGATGGTGTTTCGGGCGGTAGCATGAGGCATAGCATAGGTCTCCAACCATCCAGTGGTTGCTTCCACCATGGTCAGCACGTAGCGCTTGCCTTGGCAGGTTTGGGGAAGGGTGATGTAGTCAATTTGCCAGGCTTCCCCATACCTATACTTCGACCATCGTCCACCGTACCACAGAGGCTTCACCCGCTTGGCCTGCTTGATCATAGCGCAGGTCTCGCAGCCATGGATGACCTGTGAGATACTGTCCATGGTCAAGTCCACCCCTCGGTCACGAGCCCATCGGTACATTGCATCTCGTCCCTGATGACCAGAGGCATCATGGGCCCAACGAGCTAGAAATAATTCTCCCTTGTGCTGCCAGTCCAGATCCACCTGTGATACTCTCAGTCTGGCAGCTTGGTCCACCTGCTCATTGTTACGATGCTCTTCATTGGCCTGACTCTTGGGTACATGTGCATCCACATGTCGAACCTTCACAGTCAGCCTCTCTACACGGGTAGCGATGTCCTGCCAAATCTCAGCGGCCCAGATGGGTTTCCCTCTGCGCTGCCAGTTGGCCTTTCTCCAGCGATTCAACCAACCCCACAAAGCGTTAGCTACCATCCAGGAGTCGGTGTAGAGATAGAGCCGAGGCCACTTCTCTCGCTCAGCAATATCCAAAGCCAGCTGGACGGCTCTAAGCTCTGCGACCTGACTCGATCCACCTTCTCCCTCAGTAGCTTGTGCAACTCGTCGTGTGGGGCTCCATACAGCAGCTTTCCACTTCCGGTTAGCACCCACAATTCGGCAGGAACCATCAGTGAAGAGGGCATATCGTCTTTCGCTCTCCAGTAGCTCGTTATATGGTGGGGCTTCCTCAGCACGTGTCACTTGCCCCTCCTCTTCTTCAGAAGATAATCCAAAAGTCTCACCTTCAGGCCAGTTTTTATAATTTCCAGAATCCCAGGGCGATTAGGGTTTCTTATCCGGGCTCGCTGTGTGATCCGCGCAATCCACTTGCTCCATGTGGCGTCGGTGGCATGATGTGTGGAAGGAACCCTTCCCTTGAACATCCAACCCAGCACTGGTAGTCGGGGTGCCAGAAGCAGCTGTGCTTCGGTGCCAATTACTTCTGAGGCAGCTCGAACTACTTCATAAGCCGCAAGAATCTCTTTCTTGGTTGGGGTATAGCTGGCCTCAGATCCTTTGTATCCCCGACTCCAGAACCCAAGTGGTCGTCCTCGAGCCTCTTCAGGTCTCTTCTGCCACAGGCTCCAGGATGGACCATTCTCCCCGGCCGCAGTGTAGAGCACATTTTTCACATCCTGTCCTGTTCTGACTGGCCCAAGGGCTACTGCGTGGGCAAACTCCTGCTTAATTTGTTCGAATGTTTGTTGCTGCTCAGGACTTCACTGGAAATCATTTCTTTTTCGTGTCACAAGGTAAAGAGGGCTTACAATTGTGCTGTATTCTGGGATATGCATTCTCCAAAACCCGACAGCTGCTAGAAAAGCCTGGGTTTCCTTCTTGTTCGTAGGTGGGGACATAGCAGTGATCTTGTTGACTACTTCTGTCGGGATCTGGCGACGTCCATCTTGCCACTTGACTCCTAAGAACTGGATTTCTTGAGCGGGTCCCTTAACCTTACTTCGCTTGATGGCAAAACCAGCTCTTAGGAGAATCTGGATGATCTTCTTTCCTTTCTCAAAGACTTCCTCTGCTGTGTTCCCCCATACGATAATGTCGTCGATGTACTGCAAATGTTCTGGAGCCTCACCCTTTTCCAGTGCAGCCTGGATCAGGCCATGGCAGATGGTGGGGCTGTGCTTCCACCCCTGGGGGAGTCTGTTCCAGGTGTATTGCACTCCCCTCCAGGTGAAAGCAAACTGAGGCCTGCACTCTGCTGCCAGAGGAATGGAGAAAAAGGCATTGGCAATATCGATGGTCACGTACCACTTTGCTGCCTTGGATTCCAGTTCATACTGAAGTTCCAACATGTCTGGCACAGCAGCACTCAGTGGTGGTGTGACCTCATTCAGGCCACGATAATCCACTGTCAGTCTCCATTCTCCACTGGACTTATGCACTGGCTATATAGGGCTGTTAAAGGGTGAATGAGCTTTGCTGACCACCCCTTGGCTCTCCAGTTTATGAATCATCTCGTGGATGGGAACCGTAGAGTCTCTGTCTGTGTGGTACTGTCGTCGGTGCACTGTCGCTGTGGCGATTGGTACCTGCTGTTCTTCAACTTCTAGCAGTCCCACAGCAGAGGGGTCATCTGAGAGACCAGGCAAGGTATTTAGCTGTTGGATGTCTTCTGTTTCTACTGCGGCTATCCCGAAAGCCCAACGATGTCCTTTTGGGTCTTTGAAATACCCATTTCTAAGATAGTCTATGCCCAGGATGCATGGGGCCTCTGGGCCGGTCACGATGGGGTGTTTCTGCCACTCATTCCCAGTTAAACTCACTTCAGCTTCCAATACAGTCAGCTGCTGGGATCCTCCTGTCACCCCAGAAATAGAAATAGATTCTGTTCCCACGTACCTTGATGGCATCAGGGTACATTGAGCGCCGGTGTCAACCAAAGCTGTGTATCTTTGTGGGTCAGATGTGCCAGGCCATTGGATCCACACAGTCCAATAGATCCGGTTGTCCCTTTCCTCTACCTGGCTAGAGGCAGGGCCCCTCTATTCCTGATTGTAGTACACGTTGCTCTCTTCCTGTAAATATGTTCTTGAGGTCCCTTCAAGAGGATCGGTCATATCATCATTCCTATACTGTTCTGAGTTCTGTCCACAAGAGACCGGAGCAGCGTTGACTCTAGGTGGGCTCCTTGTGGTAGCTGTTCCTCTTTTCAGTTCACGTACTCGGGCTGCTAAGGAAGAGGTGGGTTTTCTGTCCCACTTTCTCATGTCTTCTCCATGCTCCTGAAGGAAAAACCAGAGGTTACCTCGTGGAGTGTATCTTCTTTCTCTGGCTGGGGAATGTTGGCTCTTAATAGCAGAGACTCTTGTTGGTTCTGGCAAGATGTGGTGAATTTCTTGCTTCAGCTCCTTTCTGAGTTTCTCTTCCAAGTTCCGGACGTGCTCAGCCAGCTGTGTTTCCACAGATGAGACATGGGTGCGAAATGGGGCAGTGACAGTGTCCTCATAAATTCTTAGTTTGTTGACCAGTACTCCCACCTTGTCCGCTCCTTCCCTCCATTGCAGTGTTGCTAGGTAACGGGAGTATATCTCTGGTCTAAGCCGTGCGAATCTCAACCACATCTGTGACGTGCATTGGACATCATCTGGGTTCTTAGGGAATCTCTCATCTTCTGAGAAAATGATCTCCAGCACGGCCAATTCTCTCAGGCATCGGATACCTTGTTCCATTGTGCTCCATTTTCCTTGGTGCACCTGGAGGTCTTCTTTACAAAGGTATCTGTCCCTTACACTTGCCAGCAGTTCGCCGCCAGAGGCTGAGAGTTTCTTGGGTTTTCCCCATCCCCTGGTCAATGACCACATCCTGGGTCAGGGATCCAAGTTGCCTGGCCTCACTTCCATCTAGCATGGTGTCATTGGCTGCAGCGTCCCAGATGCGAAGAAGCCAGGTCAGGATGGATTCATTTGTCTGGCGGGTGAACTCCCTCCGTAGGTCACGCAGCTCACCCAGGGATAAAGAGCGAGTGATGATCTCTGGCTCCGTTTCTTCTGCTTGGTGCGAAGGTCCAGCCTCCTCCTCATCGGTCGCTGTGCGGGCTGATTTGCTCCTGGTTTTCTTTTTCTGAAGGGGGGCAACTGCTACTGGCTTAGGCTGTTCTGGATTGGTGATGGCTTGTGTGGAGACTCTGTCGTTTCTTTCAGTCTCTTTTTCCTCTATGACAGTTTGTTTAGATACGGTGCCTGTTGTTCTGCTGCTTTTCTTGTCCTCATCCTGAGGATACTGTGCTGCATCGAGCATTGTTCTGACTCTAAGCATGGTGTACACAGTGCAGGCTGTACAAAGAAGACAAAGCAGAACTGACAGCAAGATTATACCATCTTTGACATTCAAAGGGAACTCAATATTTTCAAAAACTGTTGTGTCAGGTCTGAAAGGCTGAAAGAAACCATTCTCTACTCTTTCCCCTAGGGGCTGGGTGCGATTGTTGAGGAGGCCCCAGATGTAACAGCCCATACCAGGACAAGCAAATAAAATTGAGTATATATTCCGAATGGTGTTCATTGCCTCGGAGGTTATCATGCAATAGACATAGTAAACTAAAAAAGCAATTTTTATACGATACCCCGGCCTACACAGGAGCATTACCACAAGCAGGTAATTCCCTGTCTGCGGAAATATATACATAGCAAGGTACAGGACACATGTAAATATGTTGAGTATCATGGTGAATAGGTGGCTTCTAGAACACAAAATTGTAATTCTGACTTTCCTCAGGGCCTGGCCTCACGTTTGGGCACCAAAAAATGTGGTAGTTTCAAAGCAAATCAGTGAGAGGCTCAAAGTCAGAACTACAATTTTATAGGAAAAATGTAGTAATACAAAAACAGAAAAAAAAAAAAAGAAACCACTGACAGAGTCAGAATACAACCTGACACCCTGTCGGTCAGGGTGTTGGTAGTAGTCCACTTAGAAGGTGGTTGCAGTCCTCTGGGAGTGATAGATGCGGTCCTGTTGAAGCAATGATCCTGAGAAAGGTGTAGTTCTCCTCTGAAGGTCCAGTGGTGGTGTAGAAGGGTCCAGTCTTCCTCTGGGAATCCCGTGGAAAAGGCTGCCTATAGTGCTTCAAATCTCAGTTTATATGCAGATCGGGATACATTGGTTCCTCCCCCTGGGCGGGGCATCTCACAATGGGATGATGAGCCACTATCTGCAATGTTGGGGGTGAGTGAAGTGCCCATCCGGCCCCAACGACTGGCCCATTAGCAAACCATTCTGCAGCCATCAGGAACACTGCCACGCCTGGCCCTAACGACCGGCCTATTAGCAAACCGTTCTGCGGCCATCAGGAACACTGCCACGCCCGGCCCCCAGCATCCCACGAAGATGGTGATAGAATACATACCATTGTAACCTAAGACAGCCAGAGAAACTGCAGCCTGCTTTGGTGGTGCAGGGACTGAGTCCGGTTTAGCTATCAGCTGAAGTCCAATAATGAGAGGGCTCTTGGTATACCTTTAATTCTGAGTGGCTTTATTGCAAGATGCTCCACACAGAGGGATCCAAGAGGCCAAGGGGGCCTCAGACACAGACTTAAGAGTTATCTCATACAACCAATCACCAGGGGGTCTGGGGGAGGATAGGGAAGGTCCAGGGTTACTTGGTCCTATGGAATGGGGAATAGAAGGGGCCCAGGAGATAACATGGTGTCCTAGCAGCGTGTGATAAACATATGCCAGGGTCCAGCTTCTTGCAATGATCCTTTCCTCCTTAGAACCATCATTACACTTCTCTTTCAGATATTTCGCCACCTCAGCTGGGTTCTGTATTTGGTCACGTGGAAAGTCCCAAGCTATGGGTTCTGAGAATTCCTTCAAGATCTGGCCCATATCCTCCCATTCCCCACACCACTCGGGATTTTCCACAACTGGGTCCATTACTGGGTCAGGTGTCTCCTCAGTCCCTCTGGACATATCAGCTCTGATTCTTGAAAAGTTGTAAACCGTATAGAGGAAACCCACCAGCTGAAATATCAGAAGGGTGGCATCTTTGGCATCCAGGGGAAACTGAACATTCTCAAAAAATGATGTAACAGATTGAAAGAAGAAGAAGGAAAGGAAAGGCTGGGAAGCCTTACCCCCTGCTCCTCCTCTAACAAACTGGGTGCAATTACTAACAAACCCCCAAAACATGCTACTGAAACTAGGACACAGGGTAGGATGGAGAAACAGCAAACCATACATATTTTGAACCATCCCCAGTACCTTTGCTACCTCTCTATAAATCATTATCACCATGCCCAGCAAAACAGCAATTTTAATCTGTGCCCCTTTACCGTAAAAACTCCGTGCCAAGGACAATACTGGAGCTATCTGTGGATAGGAAAACAAACCTAGGGACCAGTAAGCGATAAACACCTCAAACAAGCCTAGAGACAAGAGAGACATGGCTACCCCTATGCAGAGGGACACTATGAACTCAGGCAACATGGCTACTGGCTGCTTTATCCCAATACAGAGTCAGCACGACCAAAATGCAATCAGTACAAGTTTTTTCCAGTTTCTCAAGCCACATGTTGGGTGCCAAAATATTTGTCCTAGTTTAGGGCAAATGTTAGGAGGAAACCTCCGAGGGGGTCTCCTCTAGACAAGCCAATTTCAGCCACCCCTCCCCCAAACTGGTTCGGGAAAAGATTTCCTTAGAGAAAAAGTGGAAAAAACTATTTATTTAATAAGCAGAATATTCACAAGTATGGAAACAAAAATTGTATGATATAAAACAATGCAACCTCTCCTTTCTCCTAAGAGATGGTGGATCCAGAGAGTCCTTCTGTGGGTGTGGCTGTGTCAGCCTCAGTCCCTCCAGAGGCTGGGGCCAATGGCCAGGCCCAGCTGCAGAGTCGGGGGGCCCCCGGGGGATTGTCCTGATGTCTTGGACCACAGAGATGCTGACCAGTCCCAGAAGAAAGAAACCAGTAAAAGAAATAAAGTCTCTCTCTCTCTGCAAAAGCCGAGTAATCTCCGAGAGCACTCTGCTGTGAACTCCGAGAGCACACAGAGAGCTTATCTCTGTCTTTTCTGTCTCTGCTTCGGGCGCAGTCTCTGAAGGAATTTCCGGGGGAGTAAGGTGTAACTCCTGTAGACAAACTGTGTGCGTTTTCTCTCCCCCCCTTCACCCTCTTCACTCTCTCTCTCTCTGGGCCTAACTTAAAGCTACAGAACTTAATACCCGGCATAAGCAGGACAGACGATTGGGGATACAAGCATAATACAGTCAACCCAGGACACATGGGATAGTACAAAGGCCCCTGGGGGGATGGAGGAGATGATGGACACCAGCAGTGGCTACTCTGGTTTGTCCTGGGTTAAACCATGTTCACTCCACTTTCCAGGGGGTACCCAGCCCCTTCGGAATTTCTCCACCAGTGATCTTTCTCTTTTTCTAAGTCATCTCCCCCTGGGGTCTCCAAGGACACTTCCACAGCAGCTACAATCCTCCACAGCCGCACTCAGTGGTCAGCAGGGGAAGCAGTGGGACAAGGCATCTGTGGAGATGTCAATGCAAAGGCAAGTACCCACTGTGTGCCCCAGCAATGTAAATGCCAATGTTGAGCCGGACAAATTCTTTCAAACTCTGTTAAACCAGAAGGCGGCACCATTTAGATACTGCTGGGCTGGGTTTGCTGATTACCATTATAGTGATTAGCCACAGCAAATATACCAACCACTCTATGATATTTAAGATCTATGATGGTGAGTGGCTCTAGACTCTAACTCTGTTGCACATAGAGGCAGGACAGTCTCTTCACATGGCTGCAGACAGGTATGGCCAAGCCTTTTGAAAAGGGCAGTATTGAAAATTCTTAGTTCACAGAGAAGTAGGTGATCTTTCATAAGTTGTATGGCTTTATTGTATATACATGATACATGATGAAACTAAAAAGAATTACTTCACAGTCTTCTGGGGAGATTTTTATAACTGGGAACTTGAGCAGAACTACAGCTCCCACTGTCATGGTGGGTCTTTAGTTCCTGTGGAAATAGATTTACACAATCTCTGTGTCTCTAGACAGTTAACTGTAGCTGCTACTGTTTGAAAATGTTGTGCCTTTTGCTTTGTTCAAGATCATCTGGGGAAGCAAAAGCAGGAGCAGAAATGGAACTCCAATGTTGCAACTCCAGCTGAGTGTTTAAAGCCATATTTCATATCTACATTTCTGTAAAGTTCCCCAAAATCTTACCAGGTGAAGAAAGGGTACCACAGCCAACACTTTAATTCCAATAAAATTTTTATTGATTATTTAAACCATTTCCTAAACATTTTCTATAGAAAAGGTACATTCAAATTCACATAAACTCAAAGTTTGCCACTGGCCTTCCAGTCCATATAGCAATGCCTTTAAGAAGCAGACTAGAAACACAGAATATAATCATAGAATGGTTTGGTTTGGAAGGGACCTGAAAGATCATCTTGTTCCAAACCCCTGCCTTGGACAGGGACACTACACTGGATCAGGTTGCTCAGAGCATTTGAACTCACAACTGAACAGTTTCAGGCATGGAGCATCAATAGCTTCTCTGGGAAACCTGTTCCAGTATTTCACCACCCTCACAGCAAAACATTTCTTCTAAACTAGATCTGTCCTCTTTCATTTTAAAGCCATTGCCTCTTGTTTTGTCACTGTATGCCCCTGTAGGAAGTCCCTCTCCATGTTTTCTTATAAGCTCCTTTTAAGTATGGAAAGGCCACATGGAGATCTCCTCATAGCCTTCTCTTCTCTAGGCTGGACAGCTCCAACTCTCTCAGCCTTTCCTCATAGGAGAGATGCTCCAGCCCTCTGATCCTTTGTATGGTTCTCGTCTGGACCTGTTCTAAGATGTCCACATCTTTCCTGTGCTGGGGACCCCACAGGTGGACACAGTACCCCAGGTGAGGTCTCATAAGAGTGGCACTTGGCCTTGCTAAACTTCATGAGGTTCAGAGGGGCCCACTCCTGTCCAGGTCCCTCTGGGCACCATCCCTTCCCTCACCTGTATCCCTCAAGTGCAACTGCATTTGCAAGTTTTTCTCTCATATGATCACCGTTTGTCTTGTGAACTGTGATTACATTTCGGAGGACTGTCATGGCAGAAAAATTGAGGAAGGACACAGATGAGAAATCCAGAATGATGCTGTGGATGTTGACTTGGGGCACAGTGATGCCAGGGGGGAGGTCAGTGCCCCAGTTGATCCAAATGGGCAAGTCTGTCATGATGGTGGGCTGGTCCAGCACCTCTATCTGGTTGTTGTCTAATTCTCCATCTGACTCATATGTAGTGTTAGCAATGCAAATCAAGCCTTTCTGTGTTGACAGAGAAAAATGTCATAATTAGTTCTTTTCTTTAAGACACAGCCAGGGTGTTGGAGGTTGGATTTAGTTTTTTTTTCCTCAGGAATTTTTTCTCCCATGGGTTGCTAAGACACAAATGACTGAGATAATATCTGAGTACTTAAGAGAACAAAGCACAAGGCTAGGGCCTTTTCTCCTCGGCAGGGTGTGGCAGAATTGACCTCATGGAAGCAGTGCCTGACAACGCGAGATTTTGGAGACTGAAAAGCAAGGGCAGGGGGGAGGTCAGGCTCTCTTGCTCGGGACCCTCGGAGCTGGACGGTTGGAGCTGCTGTCTGCTGAACCCACGGCCCCCCTGAGAAGCCAGCACGGAGCAGCCAGTCTGTCTGCTGTGAGTCTTTTTTCTCTCTGCCCCATCGGGAGCTGCCTGCCACCAGCCTGTCTCTCCCCCACTCCTCCTCGCCGCTCTGAGTATTTTTTTTCGCTACATTGCAGCAGGGCTTCCCCTGCACATCGAGATCTCTTACCGTCCCAGCTCCCTGTGTCCGAGGATCCTGCTGCGGCACGGACACCAGCTGCTCCCTGAGGGTCTGTGAAACAAAGGCTCTCCTCCATCCTTCTCTGCCTCGGGCAGTCGCCATTGCCGTGTGCTACCTCAGCTGACGCCAGAGCACCCCCTGCAGTCGCCGGGGAATCATCACACCCAGAGCGCCCCCTGCAGCTGCTGGGGAATCATCACACCCCGAGTGCCCCCTGCAGGTTGTGACTGGAACTGCATCAAAAGGGAAAGGTGCCTGAAGCCGAGCAGGCTGCCACTGGGTTTCTGGTTCTGTTTGTTGGTTAACGTTATAGTTGTTGTTATTTGTTAGCCTTGTTTTAGATATTAGTAAAGAACTGTTATTCCTATTCCCATATCTTTGCCTGAGAGCCTCTTGATTTCAAATTTATAATAATTCGGAAGGAGAGGGGTTACAGTTTCCCATTCCAAGGGAGGCTTCTGCCTTTCTTAACAGACACCTGTCCTTCAAACCAGGACAGATTTTGGCGCCCAAGTGGGGCCCGAGGGCATCGAGGAAAAAAGATAACAGTTCTTGAGTAACGCAGTTTTTGTGTGCTGGATATAGGAACCTCATTAGGTTGCACCATGTGGTCTAGCTGATCCCAGTTCGTATGGCAAGTGGTCACGGCTGTCTCTCTCCCATTTGCAGCCCCGTATCTAAACATGGGCCCTATAACTAAGGCTACGGTGGCTGTTATACAGTTTGTGTTATGGGTCGATAAGGTGAGGAATTCATGGATTTTCAACTTCTTCTGGAAGGCAGGCATGTGGATTCAGAGCTACCACACACTAATGACATGTTTTCAGGGTTACTTTAATAATGGTACCTACTGCGAGGAAGTGACACCAAAAGAAATGTTCTCACAACCCTTCACCCAGCTCTTTGGGCCTATCCCGCCAGTCTTTGAGGGGTTCAAATCTTCTCTAAATGCTAATGATACCATACAGTGGCTGGTGTTGCTGATAGTCCTACTCTATTTAGCATTCAGGGATAAGGGGGGTCTGACTTGGATAGCCACTCTGACATCTACCCCAGACAATAGGGATGAGGCCACAGAACCTGACATGGCCCCGGAAACTAGAGATGCTGCCACAGAACCTGACATTGCCCCAGAGACTAGGGATGCTGCTTCAGAGTCAGACCTGGCCCCACAACCCACCTCAGAAACAAACCACCCGGATTGGGTGGGGGCCCTAGTGAAGGAGATGCGCGAGATGGGCCAAGTGCTGAAGGAATACACTTGTCCAGCTGGTGGGAAACCCTCCCCCTACCCCAAAGAGGGAGAGTCTAATGGGGCAGCAGAGGAACCCAGGGACGTTACAACTGCTTAGTCTCCAGTCAGACCAGAAGGGCAGCCACAGCCAGCAGCGGTTGCCCCTGTGGAAAAGAGGAAGACTGAGGTCAAACCAGAGCAGCCAGTAAGTAATGATGGGGAAGCAGGACCCTCTCAAGCAGTAGGGAGGCCAAGGATTGAAATCACTACCAAGTCTCTGGGGTATGACAGTCTCCGTAATATATGGAAAGACATTGTGCGACGGGGTCGTGAGCCTTTTACAACCTGGTTACTTCGGGTCTGGGACCTTATGGGTATGGGCGTGCAGCTGGATAGTATTGAGGCAAGGCAGATGGGACCCCTTTCCCATGACTCGGGGGTGGATCAGGTATTCAGAAGAGATGAAGGGCCTTTGTCTCTCTGGGAACGGCTTTTAATAAGTGTAAGAGAGAGGTTTGTCAACAGGGAGAGAATGCAGGAGTATCATCATAGAAGACCATGGAAGACCCTTGAGGAGGGAATCCAACAGCTGAGGGAGGTGGCTGTTGGGAAATGGCCATCTCTGGCTGCACAAACATAAAGTATAAGTGAGCAATCCAGGCCCCATAGACAAGAGTTAGGCCTCTGCTCAAGGTTATTCTCAAGACAGCTGTGGGAAAGGGAGACATGAAAGCTGAAAACAAGCTGCAGGTGTCCAAAGATTAACTTGGCAGAAGAAACTGTTATTGTAGCCTTCTGATAATAATGTAGTGCTCTAATTAGAGAAAGATCCCGTGTGAAACTTCTGTAAGTAAATAATATTTTGAGCACGTAAAGTAGTATAAGTATGTGCACTGTCTGACAATAAACGAGCTTGATTTATGAATCACATTGGATCGTCGTCTTGCTCCTCTCGCCGACAAATGGTGACCCCGACGTGCGGGACGAAGACGCGCGGGACAGACCGGCGGGATCGGGAAAGCACCGGTAGCAGCAACCGGGGAGCGAAGATCTATACCCTTTGCGCGGCGAAGGGGGGATCCGATCGCTTGGACCTCGGAGAGGGGTCCGCCGCCCGAGAACGGCTATACTCGGAAAGGCTGCGTGGCGATCGCGATCGGCGCATAGACGCGGCGCGGAAAGACGCGGAGGGGCCGGCGCGGAGGGACGCGGAGGCCACTGCGATCAGCCTGGAGAGGTTAACCAGCTGGACGGATATGGATTCGCAGGTAGCCGTAGATTTGTTAACACGCTTTTTGGAAAAGTGGGGAGTTAGCAAAGACACCTTAAAACAGGTGACAGGATTAGTTACGTTAGGAGTAGAAAAGGGTTGCTTCAGGGACCCTAATACGATCTTTGACCTGCCTGAATGGCGGAAATATGGTGATCAGTTGTTTGAGGGAATTCTAGACAGCAACAAGATAGGCGCGACACTCGGGAAGCCCTGGAGGGAGGTAACGACCTGTTTGCAAAGATACCAGGCAGAGAAAAAAGTTGCAGCCGTAACCACGGCAAAACTAGAAGGAATCACGGAAGGGAGCGGGGGGACTCCGGGAGGTGAGCGCCCTATCCCGGGAATGCTCGGCATTGGTAACGAAACGCCCAGCCTGCCGGCAGTAGGGAGGTGTATGGTGCTGGAGGTGCACGGCTCGCCGCCCGAGCACGGCGTTGCCCTGGAGGCGGCCGCTGTTTGCGCGGAGCAATCGGCCGCCCCGGCGCCCGCGCCGCCGCAGCCGGAGGAGGGGTGTCCGCCCCTCCCCTGTGCACCGGCCGAACCACAGGAGGAAGATCAGCCAGCTTTGCCCCCACCCCGGGTGACTGTATCCCTTCTCGCCCGGTGCGAGGAAGCAGTGTCCCTTCTCGGCAGGAGCAGCCGCCGGCGCGCCAGCCGCCGCTCGCGCCCCCCCCCTCGCTGGGTGGAGGTGGAGGCGGGGGCGCTGCTCCGTTTCGCGCGGAGGAAGGGAGACGCAGAATTAGCTGGGCGAAGGTGGAACAGAAAGCTTTGGAAGAGGGAGATGAAAAACTAGCTCAGGACGTTAGAACTTTAAGCCGAGGAGAAGCGGCGTTTCCAGTGCTCTTTGAGTCCCTGCAGGATGACAGGGTATCTGCGGCTATCACAGCTGGGGTGCCGCAGTGGAGGCAAGGGGCACTGTTACGCCAGTGTGTTTTAGGAAATTGTAATCAGCAGACGCTGCCCGCAGACACCTCCATTCAGGTCATGTTAAAAAAGATGAACCGAGTGCCGGTGGGAATGCAGACATTTATAGCAGAAATAGTCACCGCCATGGGAGACAAAAGAGGTGAAATGATAGCCCCTGCCAGACGCCGGCCCTTAGCACAGAGGCGAGAGGGTCGCGCCTAGGCAGAGAGCCCCGGTGCTTCAGGTCTGGGGAAGAGGACGGAAGGGATGGAGATAGATGAAGGACAGCTGACAGTCCAGGACCTCTTCTAACTTATCATCTCTGTGAGAGAATTGAACTGTGGTAATTCCGCTATGCGGAATCTCCTAAAATGGACTTGAGACTGTAGATTAACCCTGAGAGCGAGAGTGGCCTTTCAAATACCCGGCTGAGAGATAATTAAAAAGGGCGCTGTGAGACATGTTCAGTGATAACCGGACAGCCGCCCCCGAGACTGTGAAAACAGCTTTGCAATCGGACTCGCTTCTACAATCCGTCAGGGAAAAAGGGACAGAAAAGTGATGAAAGTGATGTACTGGAAAAATTTCTACATGTTTAAAAAGTTAGAGAGCTCGAGCCGCGAGCCTCCAACGGCGCCCCCCCCATGCCACATCCCCCAGAATTGGGGGGAGATGGCCAGAAGGAGCAAATTGCTGCCTGGGAACAGTGGCTGGACATCAGAGAACAGAGCCTCCAGCTCCTGACCATCATGGCTGACTGAATCCTTCTCGCTTTTCTGTTTATTCATCTCTATCTGAATCCGAGGAAGTTACTGCTCCTCAAAGTCGTTGAGAACTTTCAGGACCTCTCCTTTTTTCTTCTTTAGCTGCAGATGCATCTCCTAGAACACTGCTTCCAGAGTTCCAGGGAAAGGTGTCTGCCCGCCCCCGCAGCAGTTTCGGATTTCTCCTCGCAGCGGTTTCGGATTTCTCCCCGCGGCCGCTGCAGTAAGCAGCGGCTCCTGCCCGGCGGTCCCTGCCCTCGGCTCCTGCCCTCGGCTCCGGCGGCATCTCAGTGCGCCGGGGGTGGGAGGCTGTGGAGCCGGCAGCGGTGGTGACACGGCGCGGCAACAGCCACGGTTTTTCTGTGCGCCGGGCGGGCAGGGAGGAACCTCTTTTCCCAGCATCGACTAAGTAACAACAGTTTTCCCTAGCCACCGGGACCGCGCGCAGCTCGCTTGCTGGCACCGGAAAACGGGAAGGAGAGCGCGGCCGCCCGCCGTGCTCCAACAGTACCGGCCCAGCACTGCCTGCGCCTGCGCCCTCAACCGCCGGTGCTCCTGAGTCAACCCCTGGGTGCACTTTTAATAGGTCGTTTTTTTCTGCAAGTATCAAAGACTGTTCATATTGTCTCGTATACTTGCTGCTGACTTTACTGGTGGAAATTGTGTTAACAAGAAGAAATCTGGGAAATCTAGGTTGCTACAAGACTTGCACTTAGTCAGTGCAAAAAGAAAAAGGGGGAGAAAGGGAGGACGGAGAGAGTGAGAGTGCTGGAGTGACTGTTTACAAGCATCCAGCCCACAGCAACAATTCAGCAAAAACAAAGGATTGAAAACGTGGCAGAACTGATCCAGAGGGGACGCAGCAGAATTGTACACCTAACAGGCCGGTGCCAAAGCGCAGCCGAGGCCGAGCAGAATAAGGAAGTTTGGGCGAAATGTAAACTGATTAATAAGCTAGAAGAAACATTTGAATAAATAACATGTGCAAACTTGCAGACTATATATTAGGAAATGTTTAAGTCAGATTTTCCTTGAAGGACTCTTGAGAGTTAAAGTTAAGTAGTGTATCTTTTATCAAAAAAAAAAAAAAAAAAAAAAAAAGTAAAAGTAAGACAAGAAGATTGCTTGTTGGAGCAAAACTGAGCAGTTTGTTTCTTATAGTGATAGTATTAGAATAAGATTTCAAATATTTCTGTCTTGATTTTTTTCATTCTGCAAAATCCTGCATGTTTTAGAGTGGTAAGCCTTAGTAGCAGAATTTGTCAGGAAATGTATACCTTTGTATTGTTTGTTAATTAATGATGGGAATTGTCTTGCTAGATAGAAATGAATGACTGGAATTGTAATCTGTTCTTACTGTTTTTCCTGTTTTACTTTGTTTCAATGAGTGTTTGAGTTTTATACCTACAGCTGAACTTAGAAGTACAGTGATCTCGGAGAAGATGGAGCAAAGAAAGGATGGATCTGTGTGCTTGCAGCTTGCAACACTGTTTTCAAACATATCCCAAGCGATCACCCCTGGTGTATTAGTACTTATAAATATATTGTTAAAGTTTAAATGCTATTAGGTTTGTTAAGTTCTGTTACAGTTAAGTATTACAACTAGATTTTATAAGAGTTAACTACAACTATACATAGCTATGTGTGTTATAGCAAGGATTAGGTTCTGTTAAGATTACGTACGTAAACTCATGCATATGCAATCTTTTAATTATCATGTTCATGGTACCATGGTCTTTTTAGTCAAAAGTGTTTGGCAAAGTCTGTTATTTTACAGTCTGCACAACCTGTGTTATGTTTGTGTAACTGTCTCTATTATTTGCTCAGATTTAAGTAACCTTCTTAGTTGTTGTTTCTAACAGTTTTCTCATAAGATCTGTGCTAGGGAAATCCCTCCAGTTAGAGCCCTGGCCCTGGCCAAGCCTTGACTCTCCCTGGTCGGACATCTACCAATGGACCCAGGTGTTTCTGCATCCAAATCGTATTTAAGTCGGGTTTGACTTAATAATTGGAATTTATATCAGCTGTATCCTTTTTGGGGTGGACCTGGAGACCCTATCCGGAAGGGCTTTCCATGTCTTCACTGAAACAAGGCAGCTGTTGCAGACCCTGGATGTTAGCATAGTATTCCAGAATTCAGTAAGGTATTACCCTGATTAACAGCCTTCAGAGACAAAGCAATTGAAGCTAATTTGCTGAACTATTGGGTAATGAAAAAATCACAAGATTCACCTTAGAATGTTTAGCACATAGTATTAGAAGTATTCTTATGTTTAGTTATGTGCGTTTCTTACTGCGCTACCTATGACAAATGGCTGGTAATGCCATAAACAAACTTGTACTGATTAAAACAGAAAGGGGAATTGTAAGGTTGCAAGTATGTGTGTTAAATCATGAAAAAGATACAGATAGTAGTACACTTAAAAGTACACCTTTAAGAGACTGGTTAACAAGCTTAAGTTTTAAAGACTGGTTAGTGAAATTTGTAAAAATTAAATTGATAGTTTTAGTAATTATTATAATCATAAGTGTATTATTGCCATGTGTAGTTAAGTGTTTGATGAATACAGTAGAAAAAAGTGTAAACCAGGCCTGGATTGCTCAAAGAAAAGAAGGGGGATATGTTGGGAAATGGCCATCTCTGGCTGCACAAACATAAAGTATAAGTGAGCAATCCAGGCCCCATAGACAAGAGTTAGGCCTCTGCTCAAGGTTATTCTCAAGACAGCTGTGGGAAAGGGAGACATGAAAGCTGAAAACAAGCTGCAGGTGTCCAAAGATTAACTTGGCAGAAGAAACTGTTATTGTAGCCTTCTGATAATAATGTAGTGCTCTAATTAGAGAAAGATCCCGTGTGAAACTTCTGTAAGTAAATAATATTTTGAGCACGTAAAGTAGTATAAGTATGTGCACTGTCTGACAATAAACGAGCTTGATTTATGAATCACATTGGATCGTCGTCTTGCTCCTCTCGCCGACAGGTGGCAGTATTGGAGGTACTCTTTGGGAGGGATGGACAACATGATAATGACCCCGACAAGGTCAAGTGTACAGGGAAAATGTTGTGGAACTTGGCGAAGCTAGGGCCTTCCCAATACACCATCTTCATTGCAACAATTAATGCTGATGACAACCGAGAGACAGTGGGTTCCATAGCCACCAAACTCAGGAATTATGATAGTATGATCAGTGGCCCAATACAGGCTCAGGTCTCTGCTGTGGTCAAAGACCTCAGAGAAGAGATGAGGGAGGTGAGGGAGGAGATGAGGATGATGAGTGCGGCACCAGTGTGAGTCACAAGCACCAGAGTCAGAGCCCAGCGCCCCCCAGCCAGGGAGAGAGGGTACACCCCACGATCTGAGCTGTGGTTCTTCCTGTGTGATCACGGAGAAGACATGAGGAAGTGGGATAAGAAACCCACTGCTACCCTGGTGGCACGGGTACAGCAACTCAAGGAGGGAAATACTAACCGAGGTGGGGGGTCTACTAAAGTGAAGGTAGCCTCAGCCTCCCGTGACCGCGATGCCAGATATTACAGAAGGGAGGACAATCTGTTAGATCCCCTAGAGGGGACCTCTACTATGTATGCCCAGGAAAGAAATGATAACCAGGGCTAGAGGGGCCCTGCCTCTAGCCAGGAAGAGGCACGGGAAAACCAGGTCTTTTGGACAGTGTGGATCCGATGGCCTGGCACATCAGAGCCACAAAAATATGAAGCGTTAGTTGATACTGGTGTGCAGTGTACCTTAATTTCATTAGAACATGTGGGGGCAGAACCTGTTTCTATTGCCGGGGTGACAGGGGGATCGCAGCAATTAACCTTGTTGGAAGCCGAGGTGAGCCTGACCGGGAAGGAGTGGCAGAAACACCCCATTGTACTGGTCCAGAGGCCCCATGTATTCTGGGCATAGACTTCCTCCGGAATGGCTATTACAAAGACCCAAAGGGACTCAGGTGGGCTTTCAGAATAGCGGCTGTGGAGGCAGAGGGCATCAGGCAACTGAACACCTTGCCTGGACTATGGGAAAATCCAACTGCAGTGGGACTCCTGAGAGTAAAAGAGCAACAAGTGCCAATTGCCACCTCGACAGTGCACCGCCGGCAGTACCGGACAAATCGAGACGCCGTGATCCCCATCCACAAGATGATCAGCGACCTGGAAAGCCAAGGAGAGGTCAGTAAAGCCCACTCACCCTTCAACAGCCCCATCTGGCCTGTGCGCAAGTTTCAGAGACTGAAAATAGTTAATTCCTCAAACATTGATATACCGTTTTGATCAGAGACGCCTCCCTGAAGATACCTGACTGGGACCTTGAACTGAGCCAAACTGCTGAGATTAGATAAAGGGAAAAGCTTATTGTTCAATCATCTCAGTCTGAGAGAAAGGAATGCGTCCACAGAAGCTGAAGTCACCAGCTGTACTGAGAATCATTTCTGGGGTGGGGGCAAAGCACAGCTCACAGAAGCCAAGTTTGCACAGCCCTACCCCCCAGCTGAAGGGGGGAGGAGGATGGCGTAACCTCTGGTCAGAGGCAATACACACTCATCCTCCAGTACACAAACTGGCCCAGCTGTGAAGCCCCCCCAACCCCACAAGCCACATCCACGGAACTTCCAAGTGAGAGGCAGCTGAGGGGGAGTCAAAATCTATCACAGACCCCCCAAAGTGCTCCCCAAATGCCTTGCACCACAGGACTGCACGTGATGCAAGCAGAGTCTGCTGCTAGAGGCTGTCCCCTCCCCCAGGGAGACATGCCTGGACATTTCCACCTGGCCTGAGTGTATATTAACCCATGGCATTCTGTGCTTTTGGGGGGACTTCCACCACCGAGACCAGCTGAAGAGGACATCAGGACACCAGAGGTACCCACCGAGTGGTGATACTTCTTTGTCCCTGTCCCTCTCTGTCCCCCCATCTTTCTCCCTACTCCCTCTTTTCTCTCTTTTCTTCTCTCTCTCTCTCATATTTACTATCAAATAAAACTCATACTATTAATTAGCATATGGTCTCCCTTGTACCTTAATTCAAGCAGCAGTATCTCTAAAGAACTTTAATAATTAGACCATAACAGCAAGTCTGATGGGGAATGGAGACTGACTGTGGACTATCGTGGCTTGAATGAAGTGACTCCATCATTGAGTGCTGCCGTGCCAGACATGTTGGAGCTCCAGTACGAGCTGGAGTCCAAGGCAGCAAAATGGTATGCCACCATTGACATTGCCAATGCGTTCTTCTCCATCCCTCTGGCAGCAGAGTGCAGGCCCCAGTTTGCCTTCACCTGGAGGGGTGTGCAATATACCTGGAATCGGCTACCCCAGGGGTGGAGGCACAGCCCCACGATCTGCCATGGACTGATCCAGGCTGCACTGGAAAAGGGTGAGGCTCCAGAACATCTCCAATACATCGATGACATCATTGTGTGGGGGAACACGGCAGCAGAGGTATTTGAGAAAGGAGAGAAGATCATCATGATCCTCCTGGAAGCCGGTTTTGCCATCAAGAAGAGCAAAGTCAAGGGACCTGCTTGAGAGATCCAGTTCCTGGGGGTAAAATGGCAAGATGGACGGTGCCAGATTCCCACGGAGGTCATCAATAAGATCACTGCAATGTCTCTGCCAACTAATAAAAAAGAAATGCAAGCTTTCCTAGGGGCCATAGGCTTTTAGAGAATGCACATTCCAGAGTACAGCCAGATTGTGAGCCCTCTCTACCAGGTCACCCGCAAGAGGAACGATTTCCACTGGGGTCCTGAACAGCAACAAGCGTTTGCCCAGATCAAGCAGGAGATCGCTCACGCAGTAGCGCTTGGCCCAGAAAGGACGGGACCAGAGGTGAGGAATGTGCTTTACTCTGCAGCCGGGAACAATGACTTGTCCTGAAACCTTTGGCAGAAGGTGCCTGGAGAGACTCAAGGCCGACCGCTGGGATTCTGGAGCCGTAGTTACAGAGGGTCTGAAGCCAACTACACCCCCACAGAGAAGGAAATCTTGGCCGCCTATGAAGGAGTTCAAGCCGCCTCGGAGGTAATCGGCCCTGAAGCACGACTCCTTCTGGCTCCTCGACTACCAGTGCTGGAGTGGATGTTTAAAGGAAAGGCTCCCTCTACCCACCACGCCACCGATGCCACATGGAGTAAGTGGATCGCACTTATCACACAGCGCGCCCGCATTGGAAATCCGAACCGCCCTGAGATCCTGGAAATAATTACGAATTGGCCAGAAGGTGAAAGCTTTGGTCTCACTGATGAAGAGGAGCAAGAACAAGTGACCCGGGCTGAGGAGGCTCCACCATACAATCAACTGCTAGATGAAGCAAAGTGCTATGCCCTGTTCCCTGACGTTTCCTGTCGCATCATAGGGATGAACCGGAAGTGGAAAGCAGCTGTGTGGAGCCCCACATGACAGGTTGCAGAAGCCACCGAAGGAGAGGGTGGGTCGAGCCAATTTGCTGGACTCAAAGCCGTTCAGCTGGCCCTGGACATTGCTGAGAGAGAGAAGTGGCCAAAGCTCTAACTCTACACCGATTCATGGATGGTAGCCAATGCTCTATGGGGTTGGCTGGAAAGGTGGAATAAGGCCAACTGGCAGCGTAGAGGAAAGCCAATCTGGGTGACTGATGAATGGAAAGACATTGCCACTCGGGTAGAGAAGCTACCCATTAAGGTCGGCCATGTAGATGCCCATGTCCCTAAGAGCCGAGCTGATGAAGAACACCAGAACAACAAGCAAGTAGATCACGCTGCAGAGATAGAGGTGGCACAGATAGATTTAGACTGGCAACACAAAGAGGAGTTGTTCCTAGCCCGATGGGCCCATGATGCCTCAGGCCACCAGGGCAGAGATGCCACCTATAAGTGGGCACGAGACCGAGGGGTGGACCTGACCATGGACAGCATCTCCCAGGTGATCCATGATTGTGAGACGTGCGCCGCGATCAAACAGGCCAAGCGGGTGAAGCCTCTATGGTATGGTGGACGGTGGTCCAAATATAAGTATGGAGAGGCTTGGCAGATTGATTGCATCACACTGCCCCAGACCCGCCAAGGCAAGCGCTACGTTCTCACAATGGTAGAAGCCACCACAGGATGGCTGGAGACCTACCCTGTGCCTCATGCTACTGCCCGGAACACCATCCTGGGCCTCGAAAAACAGGTTCTTTGGAGACATGGTCCCCCTGAGAGAATTGAATCCGACAATGGGACTCACTTCAAAAATAGCCTTATAAACACCTGGTCTAGGGAACATGGCATCGAGTGGGTGTACCATATCCCTTATCATGCACCAGCAGCTGGGAAAGTTGAACGGTACAATGGCCTGCTTAAAACCACCTTGAAAGCACTGGGTGGGGGGACGTTCAAGAACTGGGAGACTAATTTGGCAAAGGCCACATGGTTAGTGAACACCCGAGGCTCCTCCAACCGAGCAGGGCCTGCCCACTCTGACCCCTTGCGAACAACAGATGGAGATAAGGTTCCAGTAGTACACATGAGAGGTATGCTGGGAAAGACTGTTTGGGTTAACTCTGCCTCAAGCAAAGACAATCCCATCCGTGGGGTTGTCTTTGCTCAAGGACCAGGCTGTACCTGGTGGGTGATGCAAAGGGATGGAGAGACCCGATGCATACCTCAAGGAGATCTTGTTTTAGGGTGAACTACTTATGACACCGTGCTTGTATCTGTATCTGCATGTATGTATATACTTCGAAGGTTCAAATTTGATGTAAGGTGTTTGCAGGGGAAAAAAACTTTGGGGTGGAGAATGTTGGAGGTTGGATTTAGTTTTTTTTTCCTCAGGAATTTTGTCTCCCATGGGTTGCTAAGACACAAATGACTGAGATAATATCTGAGTACTTAAGAGAACAAAGCGCAAGGCTAGGGCCATTCTCCTTGGCAGGGTGCGGCAGAATTGCCTTCATGGAAGCAGGGCTTGACAACGCGAGATTTTGGAGACTGAAAAGCAAGGGCAGGGGGGAGGTCAGGCTCTCTTGCTCGGGACCCTCGGAGCTGGACGGTCGGAGCTGCTGTCTGCTGAACCCATGGCCCCTGAGAAGCCAGCACGGAGCTGCCGGTCGGTCTGCTGTGAGTCTTTTTTCTCTCTGCCCCTATCGGGAGCTGCCTGCCACCAGCCTGTCTCTCCCCCACTCCTCCTCGCCGCTCTGAGTATTTTTTTTCGCTACATTGTAGCGGGGCTTCCCCTGCACATCGGGACTTCTTACCGTCCCAGCTCCCTGTGTCCGAGGATCCTGCTGCAGCACCGACACCAGCTGCTCCCCGAGGGTCTGTGAAACAAAGGCTCTCCTCCATCCTTCTCTGCCTCGGGCAGCCGCCACTGCCGTGTGCTATCTCAGCTCACGCCGAAGCACCCCCTGCAGTCGCCAGGGAGCCATCACACCCAGAGCGCCCCCTGCAGCCACTGGGGAATCATCACACCCAGAGCGCCCCCTGCAGGTTGTGACTGGAACTGCACCAAAAGGGAAAGGTGCCTGAAGCCGAGCAGGCTGCCACTGGGTTTCTGGTTCTGTTTGTTGGTTAACGTTATAGTTGTTGTTATTTTTTAGCCTTGTTTTAGATATTAGTAAAGAACTGCTATTCCTATTCCCATATCTTTGCCTGAGAGCCTCTTGATTTCAAATTTATAATAATTCGGAGGGTTACAGTTTCCCATTCCAAGGGAGGCTTCTGCCTTCCTTAACAGACACCTGTCCTTCAAACCAGGACACAGGGTAGTGGTACTTCTTACACAAGGGCAGGAGTAGTGGCAACAGACAGCAAAGCGTCCCATGAGACAGAACAGGACTCACCTGGAAAGTTCTGCCTCTCCCTTGTCCGGAGAAGAATGGAAATTATTTAAACTTCATCATAACCACTTAATGATGGCTTTTTATTGTTTCCTGAAGTCAGTTGTCAGATACATTTTAATTCAGTAATTTTGGAACAAATCAATGAAAGGCATGTAGGATCTGAGCACTGAGAAAACCAGTTTTATCCTACCATTAATGCAGAATGACATTCACCTTTGTGGGATCTGATCCTGCTATTTGTTGCCAAACAAAGCTCCAGTGGACACGTACAAACTCTGCCCATGGTATACCTGTAGTTCTCTGTGAGAGCCATTTAAAAATCTTGTTTTTAAAATGTGTTTATGTAATGAAGTGGCAACTTGGGGAATAGTGTATCTAATTAGGAAGGGAGGCTAAGAAGCCCTTTTCTGCCATGTAAACCCAGAGATTTTGGTTGCTTAATTGCTGCCCTCCCCCCCCCCCGCCCCGCCATGCCCCAGGGGGTTGCCTTCCATACTGGTGTCACTTGCAGCACTCCTTTCTTCAGCATCTTCCTAATATTCCTCAGAGTTTTATTGCGTTTCCTCAGAACTCTCAGTGGGTTGAAGCCAACCTGCAAAAACAGCACTCAGAATAATTAAAAAAAGAAACACCTCTGTGACACCAGGGGAAGGACAAAGCATCTCATGTGGTTTTCGTTACAGTCATGATGACCATAGTTAGAATTTGATGTTGTCTACCACTTTTCACAAATTCAAACAAGGCTCTTTCTAGGTTGGAAGGATGTCTACAGGAATGGTGTCCTGGTTTGAAAGACAGGTGTCTGTTAAGGAAGGCAGAAGCCTCCCTTAGAATGGGAAACTGTAACCCCTCTCCCACAGCGAGGTGGGATGGCAAGAGGTCCCGGCGTGCAGGGGGAGCCCAGTTACAGTGCAGCAAGCAACTCGGAGCAGCGTGGAGGAGCGGGGGCGAGACAGGCTGGTGGCAGCACGCTCCTGATGGGTGTAGAGGCAAAAAAACTCACAGCAGACAGACCGGCACCTCCATGCTGTCTTCTCAGGGGCCATGGGTTCAGCAAGCAGCAGCTGTAACCTTCTGGCTCTCAGGGTCCCGAGCAAGAGAGTGCCCTCCCCCTGCCCTTGCTTTTCTCAGTCTCCAAAATCTCAGGTTATCAGGCCCTGCTTGCATGAGAGCAATTCTGCCCCACCCTGCCAAGGAGAAATGCCCTAGCCCTTTGCTTTGTTCTCTTAAGTACTCAGCCATTACCCTGTTCATTAGTCTCTTCGCAACCCATGGGAGAAAAATTCCTGAGGAAAAAAACCAAAAAACCTAAATCCAAACTCCAACATTCTCTACCCCGAATTTTTTCCCATGCAAACACCTTACATCAAATTTAAACCCTTGAAGGATATACATACATGCAGATGCAGATACAGATACACGCACGGTGTCATAGGTAGTTCACCCTAAAACAAGATCTCTTTGAGGTATGCATCGGGTCTCTCCATCCTTTTGCATCACCCACCCGGTGCAGCCTGGTCCTTGAGCAAAGACAACCCCACGGATGAGATTATCTTTGCTTGAGTGTGATGTAATCAATCTGCCAAGCCTCTCCATACTTATATTTGGACCACCGTCCACCATACCATAAAGACTTCATCCGCTTGGCGTGTTTCATTGCGGCGCACGTCTCACAATCATGGATCACCTGGGAGATGCTGTCCATGGTCAGGTCCACCCCTCGGTCTCGTGCCCACTTATAGGTGGCATCTCTGCCCTGGTGGCCTGAGGCATCATGGGCCCATCGGGCTAGGAACAACTCCTCTTTGTGTTGCCAGTCTAAATCTATCTGTGCCACCTCTATCTTTGCAGCGTGATCTACCTGCTTGTTGTTCTGGTGTTCTTCATCAGCTCGGCTCTTAGGGACATGGGCATCTACATGGCCGACCTTAATGGGTAGCTTCTCTACCCGAGTGGCAATGTCTTTCCATTCATCAGCCGCCCAGATTGGCTTTCCTCTACGCTGCCAGTTGGCTTTTTTCTACCTTTCCAGCCAACCCCATAGAGCATTGGCTACCATCCATGAATCGGTGTAGAGTTAGAGCTTTGGCCACTTCTCTCTCTCAGCAATGTCCAGGGCCAGCTGAACGGCTTTGAGTCCAGCAAATTGGCTCGACCCACCCTCTCCTTCGGTGGCTTCTGCAACCTGTCATGTGGGGCTCCACACAGCTGCTTTCCACTTCCGGTTCATCCCTATGATGCGACAGGAAACGTCAGGGAACAGGGCATAGCACTTTGCTTCATCTAGCAGTTGATTGTATGGTGGAGCCTCCTCAGCCCGGGTCACTTGTTCTTGCTCCTCTTCATCAGTGAGACCAAAGCTTTCACCTTCTGGCCAGTTTGTAATTATTTCTAGGATCCCAGGGCGGTTCGGATTTCCAATGCGGGCGCGCTGTGTGATAAGTGCGATCCACTTACTCCATGTGGCATCGGTGGCGTGGTGGGTAGAGGGAGCCTTTCCTTTAAACATCCACTCCAGCACTGGTAGTCGAGGAGCCAGAAGGAGTCGTGCTTCAGGGCCGATTACCTCCGAGGCGGCTTGAACTCCTTCATAGGCGGCCAAGATTTCCTTCTCTGTGGGGGTGTAGTTGGCTTCAGACCCTCTGTAACTACGGCTCCAGAATCCCAGCGGTCGGCCTTGAGTCTCTCCAGGCACCTTCTGCCAAAGGCTCCAGGACAAGTCATTGTTCCCGGCTGCAGAGTAAAGCACATTCCTCACCTCTGGTCCCGTCCTTACTGGGCCAAGCGCTACTGCATGAGCGATCTCCTGCTTGATCTGGGCAAACGCTTGTTGCTGTTCAGGACCCCAGTGGAAATCGTTCCTCTTGCGGGTGACCTGGTAGAGAGGGCTCACAATCTGGCTGTACTCTGGAATGTGCATTCTCTAAAAGCCTATGGCCCCTAGGAAAGCTTGCATTTCTTTTTTATTAGTTGGCAGAGACATCGCAGTGATCTTATTGATGACCTCCGTGGGAATCTGGCACCGTCCATCTTGCCATTTTACCCCCAGGAACTGGATCTCTCAAGCAGGTCCCTTGACTTTGCTCTTCTTGATGGCAAAACCGGCTTCCAGGAGGATCATGATGATCTTCTCTCCTTTCTCAAATACCTCTGCTGCCGTGTTCCCCCACACAATGATGTCATCGATGTATTGGAGATGTTCTGGAGCCTCACCCTTTTCCAGTGCAGCCTGGATCAGTCCATGGCAGATCGTGGGGCTGTGCCTCCACCCCTGGGGTAGCCAATTCTAGGTATATTGCACACCCCTCCAGGTGAAGGCGAACTGAGGCCTGCACTCTGCTGCCAGAGGGATGGAGAAAAACTCATTGGCAATGTCAATGGTGGCATACCATTTTGCTGCCTTGGACTCCAGCTCGTACTGGAGCTCCAACATGTCTGGCACGGCAGCACTCAATGATGGAGTCACTTCATTCAAGCCACGATAGTCCACAGTCAATCTCTATTCCCCGTCAGACTTGCGCCCAGGCCAGATGGGGCTGTTGAAGGGTGAGTGGGCTTTACTGACCTCTCCTTGGCTTTCCAGGTCGCTGATCATCTTGTGGATGGGGATCACGGCGTCTCGATTTGTCCGGTACTGCCGGCGGTGCACTGTCGAGGTGGCAATTGGCACTTGTTGCTCTTTTACTCTCAGGAGTCCCACTGCAGTTGGATTTTCCCATAGTCCAGGCAAGGTGTTCAGTTGCCTGATGCCCTCTGCCTCCACAGCCGCTATTCTGAAAGCCCACCTGAGTCCCTTTGGGTCTTTGTAATAGCCATTCCGGAGGAAGTCTATGCCCAGAATACATGGGGCCTCTGGACCAGTACAATGGGGTGTTTCTGCCACTCCTTCCCGGTCAGGCTCACCTCGGCTTCCAACAAGGTTAATTGCTGCGATCCCCCTGTCACCCCGGCAATAGAAACAGGTTCTGCCCCCACATGTTCTAATGAAATTAAGGTACACTGCACACCAGTATCAACTAACGCTTCATATTTTTGTGGCTCTGATGTGCCAGGCCATCGGATCCACACTGTCCAAAAGACCTGGTTTTCCCGTGCCTCTTCCTGGCTAGAGGCAGGGCCCCTCTAGCCCTGGTTATCATTTCTTTCCTGGGCATACATAGTAGAGGTCCCCTCTAGGGGATCTAACAGATTGTCCTCCCTTCTGTAATATCTGGCATCGCGGTCACGGGAGGCTGAGGCTACCTTCACTTTAGTAGACCCCCCACCTCGGTTAGTATTTCCCTCCTTGAGTTGCTGTACCCGTGCCGCCAGGGTAGCAGTGGGTTTCTTATCCCACTTCCTCATGTCTTCTCCGTGATCACACAGGAAGAACCACAGCTCAGATCGTGGGGTGTACCCTCTCTCCCTGGCTGGGGGGCGCTGGGCTCTGACTCTGGTGCTTGTGACTCACACTGGTGCCGCACTCATCATCCTCATCTCCTCCCTCACCTCCCTCATCTCTTCTCTGAGGTCTTTGACCACAGCAGAGACCTGAGCCTGTATTGGGCCACTGATCATACTATCATAATTCCTGAGTTTGGTGGCTATGGAACCCACTGTCTCTCGGTTGTCATCAGCATTAATTGTTGCAATGAAGATGGTGTATTGGGAAGGCCCTAGCTTCGCCAAGTTCCACAACATTTTCCCTGTACACTTGACCTTGTCGGGGTCATTATCATGTTGTCCATCCCTCCCAAAGAGTACCTCCAATACTGCCACCTCCCTCAGCTGTTGGATTCCCTCCTCAAGGGTCTTCCATGGTCTTCTATGATGATACTCCTGCATTCTCTCCCTGTTGACAAACTTCTCTCTTACACTTATTAAAAGCCGTTCCCAGAGAGACAAAGGCCCTTCATCTCTTCTGAATACCTGATCCACCCCCGAGTCATGGGAAAGGGGTCCCATCTGCCTTGCCTCAATACTATCCAGCTGCACACCCATACCCATAAGGTCCCAGACCCGAAGTAACCAGGTTGTAAAAGGCTCACGACCCTGTCGTACAATGTCTTTCCATATATTACGGAGACTGTCATACCCCAGGGACTTGGTAGTGATTTCAATCCTTGGCCTCCCTACTGCTTGAGAGGGTCCTGCTTCCCCATCATTACTTACTGGCTGCTCTGGTTTGACCTCAGTCTTCCTCTTTTCCACAGGGGCAACCGCTGCTGGCTGTGGCTGCCCTTCTGGTCTGACTGGAGTCTGAGCAGTTGTAACATCCCTGGGTTCCTCTGCTGCCCCATTAGACTCTCCCTCTTTGGGGTAGGGGGAGGGTTTCCCACCAGCTGGACAAGTGTATTCCTTCAGCACTTGGCCCATCTCGCGTATCTCCTTCACTAGGGCCCCCACCCAATCCGGGTGGTTTGTTTCTGAGGTGGGTTGTGGGGCCAGGTCTGACTCTGAAGCAGCATCCCTAGTGTCTGGGGCAATGTCAGGTTCTGGGATGGTGTCCCTAGTCTCTGGGGCTATGTCAGGTTCTGTGGCTGCATCCCTAGTCTATGGGGCCGTGTCAGGTTCTGTGGCAGCATCCCTAGTCCGGGGCCAGGTCGGTTTCTGTGGCAGCATCCCTCGTCCTTGGGGCCATGTCAGGTTCTGTGGCCTCATCCCTATTGTCTGGGGTAGATGTCAGAGTGGCTATCCAAGTCAGACCCCCCTTATCCCTGAATGCTAAATAGAGTAGGACTATCAGCAACACCAGTCACTGTATGGTATCATTAGCATTTAGAGAAGATTTGAACCCCTCAAAGATTGGTGGGATAGGCCCAAAGAGCTGGGTGAAGGGTTGTGAGAACATTTCTTTTGGTGTCACTTCCTCGCAGTAGGTACCATTATTAAAGTAACCCTGAAAACATGTCATTAGTGTGTGGTAGCTGTGAATCCACATGCCTGCCTTCCAGAGGAAGTTGAAAATCCATGAATTCCTCACCTTATTGACCCATAACACAAACTGTATAACAGACACCGTAGCCTTAGTTATAGGGCCCATGTTTAGATACGGGGCTGCAAATGGGAGAGAGACAGCCATGACCACTTGCCATACGAACTGGGATAAGCTAGACCACATGGTGCAACCTAATGAGGTTCCTATATCCAGCACACAAAAACTGCGTTACTCAAGAACTGTTATCTTTTTTCCTCTATGCCCTCGGGCCCCACTTGGGCACCAAAATCTGTCCTGGTTTGAAAGACAGGTGTCTGTTAAAGAAGGCAGGAGCCTCCCTTGGAATGGGAAACTGTAACCCCTCTCCTTCCGAATTATTATAAATTTGAAATCAAGAGGCTCTCAGGCAAAGATATGGGAATAGGAATAACAGTTCTTTACTAATATCTAAAACAAGGCTAAAAAATAACAACAACTATAACGTTAACCAACAAACAGAACCAGAAACCCAGTGGCAGCCTGCTCGGCTTCAGGCACCTTTCCCTTTTGGTGCAGTTCCAGTCACAACCTGCAGGGGGCGCTCTGGGTGTGATGATTCCCCGGCAGCTGCAGGGGGCGCTCTGGGTGTGATGATTCCCCGGCGACTTCAGGGGGTGCTCTGGCATCAGCTGAGGTAGCACACGGCAATGGCGGCTGCCCGAGGCAGAGAAGGATGGAGGAGAGCCTTTGTTTCACAGACCCTCGGGGGGCAGCTGGTGTCCGTGCCGCAGCAGGATCCTCGGACACAGGGAGCTGGGACGGTAAGAAGTCCCGACATGCAGGGGAAGCCCCGCTACAATGTAGCGAAGAAACTCAGAGCGGCGAGGAGGGGCAGGGGAGAGACAGGCTGATGGCAGGCAGCTCCCAATGGGGCAGAGAGAAAAAAGACTCACAGCAGACCGACCGGCAGCTCCGTGCTGGCTTCTCAGGGGGGCCATGGGTTCAGCAGACAGCAGCTCCGACCGTCCAGCTCCGAGGGTCCCGAGCAAGAGAGCCTGACCTCCCCCCTGCCCTTGCTTTTCAGTCTCCAAAATCTCGCGTTGTCAAGCCCTGCTTCCATGAAGGCAATTCTGCCGCACCCTGCCAAGGAGAATGGCCCTAGCCTTGCGCTTTGTTCTCTTAAGTACTCAGATATTATCTCAGTCATTTGTGTCTTAGCAACCCATGGGAGAAAAAATTCCTGAGGAAAAACTAAATCCAACCTCCAACAACTCTCGAAGTACTTCTCATGCTCCTCCTTCTAGGTATCAGTTCTGCTTTCCTCACTGACTGCAAAGTCTCTATGCTGCATTTATGTAGATGTCCTCACTCGTTCCTCTCCCTGTGCAAGGAAGGATGGGTGTCTGTAAGTTTAGTTCAGGCATGGATAGAGTTAATATCTCTCTCTCTCTCCGGCAGTGTGACGATCACGTGTTCCCTGCAGGGCTGTTTGAACAGGTCCGAGCTGGATGGCAGAAGCTCTCAGAGTCTCTGTGCCTGGCTCTGCGGAGCTGGCTTGGCCTGGTAGAGCCATCTAGGCCCGGGGTGACAGGGCAGGGCCTGGCCCGAGCTGGATGGAGCTGGCCTGGTCCTTGCCTGGCCCGGAGCAGGGGCCTGGCCCTGTCTCGTGTAGCTGACATACTGGCTGAGCTGTATTTGCTGAAAATTCCAGCCGTTTCCTCCCCCATTCCCAGCTGCAGCAGCATGGCTGCCATAAACTTCCCTTCCCCCCCCCCTCCCCCCCCATCCTTTTGGAAGGAGTGGCGGGGGGGGCCTTACCAGCGAGAGAAGCAGGAGATGCTCCTCTCTACACAGCAGCAGATCAAAAGAGGAAGAGGCTCAGAGGGTCTCTGCTTATATATGGTTTTTTCCCCGAAGGCGGATCAACTTTTTAAATGGTTCACCTACATATCAATCCTTAAAACTACCTGATTATTGGCTCTCTCTCCCTGGAAGGAAGTTATATCCCTTCCTGCAGCGTAGATCACTTCCTAGATTTTGACCCCTCCTGGCTAACCCAGGACAATACATTAAGCAGTAAATAAAATCTTAAATATATATTTTAAAATACTATTGTAATAAATACAAATACGGCAAATTAAGGGTAAAATTCAAGATATTAGTTCAGTTGTAAGAAGAAGTTAAACATATTTCTGTTTGTCCCTCTTATTCTCACTCTAGAAATGAGATCTCTCTCATGCTGTTGAAAAGCCCCACGGTACCCTCTGTTGCATTCACATCCCTGAATATTCTTCCTACCTGCTTGTTTGCAGATTGACACAGGATGATGAAATCTTTATGCAGATCAGCAGGTGGCCTGACCTTGCATGCTGTCTGATCAGGAGAAGGCAGAAGCAGGAAAGTGGTTATATATAATATAATCCCAGCTGTAGCACTCCTTATTAACAGTGCTAATTTGAGGAGGTTTGCAAGTACGACAACTGAGAGATGCAGGGGAAAAAACCAACACAACAAAACAAACAACCACAAATGCAGCATTTGAATGAATTTTCATTTATCACTTGTTGAAGCAATGTCTGTATTTCTGTGCTCACTGTCTCAAACTGAGCAGCTCTGGGGCTCCTGGGCTCATCCACAACATCTCTCATTCAGCCCAGCCCTGACCCCCAGCTTTTTTCTTGCCCCACACAATCCGTGTAGCTCATACTTTGGCCTCTGTATGAGGGGAAGCCTCAGTGCTCATGGGACTTAGCTGTGGCTTGCATACAGTCTATGGTTTCAGCCTATTTCTTATTTTTTATCTGTTTTTTTTCAGTAAATAAAGAGGCTTGTTTGCTCACTGTGCCCAATCTGAAGGAAATCTGGCCACGTAGAACTGTAATCAGGCCCACAGTTGTCTCTGGACCCCAGAGAGGCCACTACTGTAGTTTCTACCTGCAACATTATTAATAATAAGAGCTGCACTTCCTCCAGCAGGGATGAAAATACGCAAAGCCACAAATCCCAAAGCCAGGTGTGCAAAGTCGTTTTGCAAACAGTGGGCAGTGACAGCAATGGGAAAACCCTCCAGTGCTTGGATGGTGGCACCTTCTTTTGCAGCAGCCTCTGGGGAACAGATCCTGGCCACAGCACCTGCTGCCAGGGTTGGTGCTCCCCTTGGCTCCCCAACAGGCTGCTTCAGGCTGTAATCATGCCAGATCAACAAGCTAAAAATACTGTGACTAATCAGTTTAGGATAAAGGCTGCCTCGGAAAAGATGATTGCTCCAGGAAATGAGCTTCTTTCTCAATAGCTGGCATCATTCCCAGTGAACCACCATCAGGGCTCTGAGTGTTGGGCTACGGAAGTGGAAAAAAAAGTCCTTTGGGTGAAAATAAAGAGGGAATCTCACCCATGCTGAGCTTCATACAAAAACACTTAAAAATAAGGCAATAAGAAACTGGTCAATCTGAAGGGCAGCACTAGGATTGGGGAAAACAAGCATAATCCTGGACACAAGTCCCATGAAAACAAGCATTTGGGGGATTGGAGGAAGGGAAAGGGGAGCTGCCCATTCTTACCCATAAATTATCAAAGTCTATGAAGAAGGTAATTTAGAGCAAACAGAAAGAGGATAAAATAAGAGCAGAAGTTCCAGCAGGGCTCTTCCTTGAAGGGTGAGGAGGCAAAGGCTCCTTGAGATAGGAACCAGCAGCACCTGAGAGTCTCCACAAGCACAACCATGTGGTTACCTTGGCTGGGGCAAACAGTCTGCTGGGTGGAAACCTGTAGCTGGAGCTCTGGGGAGGTGATTTTGTGAAGGACAGACAAGTCCTTATCAAACTCTCCTTCACATCTTGAAAATGTCTTGCCTGTGTCATTTCTCAAGATGTTTGTATGAAAAAATAGGTGACGCAGTCCATGTGTTTGGAGTGAGTGTATTTGGATGGTCCAGTCTAGTTGTCAATGGAAATTTAATGCTTGCTTATCATAATGCCATAAACTTCTGTGTTTCTGGGGCTTAGAGCTCAGTCCTGAAACAATATTACAAAGTACCACCAAGTCTGAGGAAATTCCTGTCATATCCCTTGCAAAGGAATTGTAAGTTTACGATAATAATTACAACTAACTTTTAAAGCTTTATCATTATAAATACTGTAGTATGCTTTCATATCATAGGGATTTTCATGAAAAATGCTTTCAAATGTTAGTATTCTTTTTATTATATGCCTTTATGATCAAAAGTTAATTATCTTTTACCTATTGTCTGCACTTGCATGATGTAATATTTTCCAAGGTCTTCTGGAAAGGCTTTTAAATTTATAACTTGGGATGGGCCTAAAATAAAGACCACGTATCTAAGTACATCCAGTAAAGATGAGTTGGTTGCAGTCTAAGTCATAATCAGGACAATCCCAATTAAATATCCTCTGTCCTAGAAAAACAACCACACAAACGTGTGTATTCCTTCATTTTGTTGAATCATTCTGTTTCGTTAGCCAATCCAGCCCTTTATTTACTCAACTGCATTCTCAGAGCCTGATTTAAACATCAGTAGGGAGTCAGATTACAGCTTGTTTTGTATCAGCAGAATTTACCGTCAGGACAAGGTGGGCAGGGACTGTTGCCTGAGTTATGGATGCAAGGTATGGTACAGCACTGCTGCTCCCATTGGTACCAGCTTCTAATTGACAAGCACAATAAATAAATGATACACACAAAAGTTTGCAGACACTCATGATCTTCTAAAGTGCTGCATTGCTGCAGTTAGGGTTGGAAAGGCTGCACCACCCAGACCAACCTGGGTCCTGATGGGCTCTGAGCAGCCCACAGTGGGAAGAGACCTCCTGCTGTTAGTGCTGGCAAGCCTGGAAAGCATCCTGCCTCATCTCTTGGGGGTGAAGTGAGGCTTTGCCAGAAGGACTCCCACCTCCACAAGAACCACTCTGCCTTCCTCAGGTACTTTAAGATGTTCCTTAAGTTTCTAGATCAATTTTCTTCCACCTGAAAGTAAGTATTAGTTAATTCTAAGCAACTGGGTTTTGTTCCAATGACTAAACTCCAACTCTCTGTAGTGAGACAGAGCAATTGATGGAAATTATCAGGGCGAAGCAAAGGAGACAGGGCACAGTTAGGAGAGTTCAGGTGGAAATGCCCAACTGCAGATGGATGAGAAGGCTGAAGTAACCAGGAGAGCCAGTGCTGGGGAGACTGGTAGGATACAACAAAACATGAATTAACCTGTGGAGTTCTGTACCTGCAACCAGGCATATGTGTGGGAGGCGAGTACAGAGCCTCAACCTGGCATCAGCCCCTGCAGGGTCCTGCAATACCTTCATGTGCAAGAAGGGCATGGGGGCCAGGGCCAGGGAGGATGGCCTGACCGCTTTCCTTGCACCCCCAGCTGAGGTCTCACCCTGGCACAGAGGGCTTCCTGTGTGCTCTTGTGGGAGGGTGACCCTTCTGCAAGCCTCCTTTGGAGGGCTCAGCAATCAGCCTTGCTGAGGAAGAGGAGCAGGGAGATGTCCCCACTACCCTGCTCCCAGCCTTTCCTCTCCTCCTATCAACCCACAGGAGAGCAGAAACAGCTGAGCACTAGTTCTGGGCTGGAAAGAGATGATTCTGGGCTTCATTTAGCTGTATGAGCTTAAAGAAACTTCTTCAGGACAGCAGATATGTCTTCTCTTGCTAACTGCTTACACACTGGAAAATGAAACTTAGTTGTGTATACACGAGGCCATTAAAAGGCAAGATTTTTCCAAACTGGTGTAACGCAATTGTAGAGCGTTGTGCTCAGCCTTGACTGCCTTCAGCACCACAGAGCATTTTGTTAATATTTAAATTCGGTCTTTTGAGTGTTATCCCAGAGGCCGTGGTAAGGGTTTGGGATTTGGGATTTGGGCAGGTTGTGTAAGCAAGACCCTAATGTGTTGGAGCCGCTGAACGGCAGCACTCGCATGCTCTCCTGCCTGCCAGGAGCTGGGAAGGTCCATGGGGTGAAGTCACAGCAACTGAAGGGGGCCTGTCCCAGGGAGCTGCAGTCAGCACATCAGTCTGGTGAAGCTGTCACAGGAGAAATGACCTCCTGTATTGGGTCTGACAGGGGTAAAGCTCACAGCCCTTACAGTGCTGTGCTTTGTATTGGTAGCTGGCGTTGATAACAGACCAGTGTTTTGGCTACTGCCAAGCAGTGCTTTCCCTCTGACATTCCTTCCCCCACTGAAGGGAATGGGGGTGGGCAGGATCCTGGGAGGGGACACCAGCAGGCCAGCTGACCCCAGTCAGCCAAAGGGATATTCCATACCATATGACATCAGCTCAGATATATAAGGGAAGGAAGAGAGGAGGAGGAGGAGGCACTCTGGATTGGTCCATGTTTGCCTTCTTGAACAACCATTACGCGTGCTGAAGCCCTGCTTCCCAGGAAGTGTCCAGACATCGCTACTGATGGGAAGTAGAGATTGATTGTTTTTCTACTCTGCTCTTGCGCGCGCAACTCTCAGCTTGCTTGTTCTATTTTTTCCCACTGTAATAAAACTGCCTTTTCTTACCCTGGTAGTTTTTCCATATTATTCTCTCCCCTCTTCCAGTGGGAGAGGGAGTGATAGAGTGATTGAGTGGGCACCTGGCACCTGGCCGGGGTCAAGCCACAACACCTCCACAGCCTCCCCAGGAGAGTGAGGTGAGCCTTGCCAGGAAGGAGCACTGGGGTGCAACCAGGAGCCCTGCACATGCTGTACCATGGCTGCAACCTGCTTGTCTTTGTCCCCACAATCAGTGTGCAGTGGGAGTGGCATGGGGGACAGAGACGCAGCTGGGGGTGAAGAGGAAAGCAACTTTGATGGAGTGCTAAGATTACACATAGTTGTGGAAGGCCATGTGTGGCGTCCTATGCTGTCACGTACCTTGTGCTCAAAAAAACCCCAAATGACTTGTATAGTTTTAATATTCTGAAGTCAGGTTGAAGAGGATGAGAGCATGATGTCTGTGGCAGAGGAATGAGATGCCAGCAAAATGTGTAGAAAGCATAAATGACATATGCAGAGTAGGGGTTGTCTCCTCAAGGGCACCAACAAATTCATGACTAAATTTTCAGCAGGAAAGACTGAGGATGACTACCCCAGGCACTCCACTCTGATTGATGCAGCTACAAAACCCTGTTTTTCTTAAGAATCAATATGTAAAGCTCTCCCCTCAGTTCCTGGACACATATGTACCTATGTCTGCCTATGCCAGAGTATTTATGTATATGTATATGCAAATGAATACTAAAAATAATTCCAATTCAGCCATTAAACAAAATTAACAACAATGCAAACACAATTATTAGACTGACCTAGTCATACAGGAGAATGAGTTTGGGCTCTTGTGACTGCTATAAGCCATCCTTTTTATATAAATTGACATTTTATGATATTATCATACATGCACACACACACGAGGTATATATATATATATATATATATATATATATAATTTTTCCCTGACATTCTAAGAATACAGCATATGAGATGTCATTAATGTCCTTTTTTCCTGGTTAGCATTTGAAAACTGATCTAAAATACATTTTTTACTCAAGCATTATTTACTAATGTATATATATGCTGATAACCTTTACACTCTGTCTGAAGACAGTGTTTGTAAACGTGTCCCTTATTTAATCACTCCAATTTTTGAAGGTAGTAATTCAATTAGAGGAACAGTACCTTGATTAGAAGAATAATTAATGCTTGCTTAAGTGCCATTTTTATTACTACTGCCTCATTCTACAGTTAAACATTACCTGAGGTATCTCACTATTAATGTATTAATGATATAAGAATACTTATCACTTTTTAGGACCTTCCACTCAAGATTCTTTAATTGCTTTATGACTGTTAGTATGACCCTATAAGAACTTTCCTTAGTAGACAAACATCTGATATTTTCTTTACTTAAAATAAACTGACACATGAAAAATTTACTCAGTGCCATATCAAAGGATGTTGTACTGATAGATATTTTTGAAACTTCCTTTGCAAGGATATCTTGTCCTGTGGCAGCCCAATGCAGCTCTTGTTAGAGGCAGATACCAGCTCATGGCCATTGACATTCTTCATTGTTCTGGAATTAAAATGATCTTGACTGGGAGAAGCCTTCTGAAAGCCCAACCAAACTTCAAATTATTTCAGGGCGAAAAATAGCGCCCTTATTTTCTCTCTTACTTCTGCTTTGAGTCTGTGGCAGATCCTTGCGACTATTCTAGGTCTTAAAATCTGTATATTGGAAAGCCTTGCCCTAGAAATCTGCTTCTGCCTTCAGGCAAGGAAGCAAGTTGTGAAAGAAGAATGGGGATGTTGCTGGCTCTTGCTGGCCTAACAACTATTGCTCTGGTGTCACAGTCATATTGGAGCTGGATTACTGACATGATTTTCCATCTTCCTCGTTACCAACCAGCTCAAAATCACCACCGTGTCCCTCAGGAGCCTGCACTTATTTGCTCCGTGCCCGGTTAGCTGGCACAGGGCAGGCAGTCGTGTCCTTGTGTGGGTTGTGCCTCACCTGGGTGACCTGGGTGCTCAGCTCTTATTGTTTGTGTGCTGGCACTCACAAGGATGTCTTGTCACATGTCTTCCTTAATTGTTTCCCAACAATGTCTCTTTAATCCATTTTAGTTATTGACTAGGCCACCAGCAAGGATACCAGAAGTGCAAGAACTATGGTTGACATGGTTTGAGAGGCCTGTGAGGGGCATTTCGGGTATTGGTTGTTAGACATTAATATGACTGTACTCCACAAATATGTTAAGAATGCAGCCAAACAAAAGGCTCATGGATCTCTGTGCAAAGGACACTCTGAGGAGCAGTTCCTGGTCTCCCAGGCTCTCAATAGCAGAAACAAAAAAAAGTAAATTAAACTACTAGAGAGAACAAAGTTCAAAACCAAAAAGGGAATCCTTTTTCTCTGAGTGCCCAACTCAAGGTGATGTTCCTGCCCTGCAATGTCATTGAGGCCAGTAGTCCAACAGGAATTTAGCAAGCAAGTATTGACTTCCCTGCTTCACAGATGCAGGTGTTGCCTTGGCAGACATTCAGAGTCCAGTGATTTGACTCCTATCCTTGGTGTATAATGGTAGGTGCCACTACAGAGAAGTTTGAAAAATTTAGAGGGCTTCAGGACCAGAAGAAGAATTTCCAACATGTGTCTACTTTGGGTTGTGACAGAGCACTGTGAATTCTGACACACTTTTTTCTGAGCTGAAAGTGGGCTCCTAGATCAGCTCAGGGAAGCTGGGGTGGTGTAAGGAGCCATGGGTGCCCACATGGAGGTCCTGCTCCCCCCTCCAGCACCCTGACATCTCTGCTGTGCATTTCATGTCTGTTCTGTGCCTTGCAGCATAGGTGCCAATGTGTAGCTTGACTGAGGAACATCTGGAAAAGGAATAGTAAGATAAGGGGAAATAGTGGAAATTTGGCAATTACCAGTGAAGACAGACATTCTGAATCTGCTCTGTAATTTTCCAAGTCTCCCCTTAGCATAGTCAGATCACAGTTTTGCAGCATAAATCAGGTTGGAGGAACAATAGCAAAGCAAAAGTTAGAAATGGATCTCTGCTGCAAGGCTTCCCTCAAAAGCACTGTACATGGGGTTTGTGGTGGCAACACAGTGCACAGCCCATAGCCCCAAACTCTCCCCTGCCTTGGTGCCTTTCCAGGTTTTCAAGCTCTTTCAGCTTCCACTGGAGGGAGAGACGTAATTTGAGAGTGAAGCAGAGTAACTGTGTTTCAACCATGGGCATGGGCAATCTGGTACTGAGCCACAGCACAGTTATTAGAAATTTAGTTCTAAATGCAAAAAGAGGCAAGTCACCTTAGAGGCTGCTGCAGCAAGAGAAATGGTTGTAGTAATACCTCCAGTAAGCCATAAAAACATCCCTCTGGAACAAATGGGTAGAGAATGTGGATTGATTTTAACCCATGTTTTATCCCATGCTGAATTAATGTCTGAATATTGCCATGTTTATAAGGGCATAAGAGGGAGAAAAAAATCTCGGAAATAAGATTTCTTAAGCCTGAAGAAGCAGCAGATCTCGACTTCTTTCTCTATCCAATATATACTTACAAAAATGTGTATATAAAGTTTCTGCTTATAAACTGCAGGTAAAGGCTCCTAGGTTGGCAGGACTTCACAAAATGCACCCTGGACTCAGAGAAGCAACCTCTGACTCTTTTCAGAGACCTGGACTCAGTCTTGCTGAGTGTGAAAGGATTTACTTTATTTTTAACTGAAAGAGAAAGAGAACCAAGGGAATACAAGACTAATTTAACACTTCTATGTAAATTTTAGCACCTTTAAGACAATAAAGAAATAAGCAAGGTCGAACAGACATTTTATAAGAACAAATTGTACCCAACTGATAAAATGTTCTCTTTGACAGACTAACCAGCCCAGGGTAGATCCAAACTAGATGTGAAATTTTCTAATGATGATGATACTAGAGTGGAGGAATAGGTAGCATCCTAAAATCTCCTTGGGACTCCTAAAGAGCAGGTTATATAGTCTTGTGGATGGCTGGACAGGTGCCCAGAAAAAGGGCACAGCATCTGTGCTCCAACTTGTGCCTGTTCCTTTTATCCCTGTATTTTCTTGCTTTGGGGAGCCAATATTGGGTGCAGGCCTTTAGATGCAGACCTACAAGCACTGAACAGAGGGAAGGCATCCCCTCTTGTCCTGCTGGCTCTTGCAGCTGTTGGCCTTCATTGCTGCCAGGGCACACTGCTGGCTCATGGTCAGCTTGGTGTCCACCAGCCCGATTTCCCCAGAGCAAGATCACTTTCTCACCAGCTGGAACTCAGCCCACACTGTGGCATGGGGTGGGTGCCTCCCAGAAGCACAGCTTTGTTCTAATGTCCTATATTAACAGATTAGCATACAGTATCACAAGCAAACAGTAACATTAACATAATTAATTGTTATCAATTACAATCCTTAAAGGGCAAACCGCAGATTAGCATGGAGCGTGCACCTTGATTTTCATGGTGTCAGTTGATTTGCTGTGCTAGATCAGGACATTCTCCCACCCAGGTGCTGTACAGTGCCTACAGCCTCAACACTGCAGTGAACTAGGATGCAGGAATTACACTGTGTTTATCACCCTGTTATCACTGAGAAACTTCCAAGCTGCACAATATCATTATGCTTCAGGGAGAACTTTGACTTTCATAAAGCCAAGATGACCTAAAAATGATAATTTATTACTTCAAAGATTTTCTGTAGGAGCAAAAAATGTCACTGGTTTCTGGTGCCAAATTTCCTGTTAGCCACACTTCCCCGTGCTTGCTCAGGGGGTCTAAAGGTCAGGTCCTGAATTAGGAGAGCAGAGCATGAGAAAACCTATCCCCAGAGGAGAAGTGTAACATTTATTTTATGTGATACATATCTCTTGGGGAGTATCTGTGAGTGAATTGCATGTCTGATGGAGCTTTTGGAATTGAAGAAAATTAAATACTGCACAGTTGCTGCATTTTTAATGGCCTTTTTGAGGACAAGTTGAGATTTTAGTAAACATGAAAACTTGTGTGGAAACTTTTCACCTCAGTTTACATTTACATGTTTTCCAACAATAGAACAAATTGATTTTACAGGTGTCTAAGAAATAGAAAATATTTGTAGTTTTTGGTTTGATTTTTATTGCAAAGCTGAAAATGTTACTGGGAACTTAAAACAAATGAAAGTGGGTTTTTATTGCTTTACATGTGAAAATTAACTGGCACTTTATGATCAGTTCTGGTATGAATGCTTATAAAGAACTTTAAATTGGTATGATATATTGAGCACAGATAAAGGGGAACAACAATCATATATCATTCTAATTCTCATTGCAAAGACCTTGAATTATAGGCACTGGGCAATTTTATCCTGCAGTGAATAATTTTTTGCATAACCTGCTAGAAAGAACACTGACTTTTTCCCAGGAACAAACCAGGCTTTCATATACCTCATTGGCCTCATCCATAATCTCCTTTCTAATTAAGTCACAGATTTTCACAAGTGTAATGTGCAGGGAACAGAATTTTACAAGGTACAACAACTCACTGATGTGCAAAGCCACTCACTGCTATTGCAAAATAATTGCTACACAGAAGAAAGTCAGATGGAAGGAAATTGGAAGGAAGGACATCAGACACAGACCTCCCACTGTCTTTTTGCAGCACAAACTTGATATATCAAATTAAGCAAAATGATGACTAAAGGGAGGTTCATCTCTGCCTCCTTTGAAGGGCAGCAACACCATTGTGTCCCAGGGATGCCGAGGGCAGGACCCAATCAAACAGCCTGAGATGCCCAAGTTCTCCAGGCCTCTGGAGGCCCTCCTTAATTAATGGGGTGCGTTTTTTTTTCTCATCAGCTTTGACTATATCAAAATGAGATGCTTAGTGTAGGTCACCTGTGTCCCCTCTCTGCTCAGCATATGGCAGAGCTACAATTGGTGATTGGATCCTTGATACCCACCTTGGGACAGGATGAATGACCCTCTCAATTTGCCAATCTTTCTGTGTGTCCCATAGGAGCCCAGAAGACAAGTTTTCTATTAGACCTGCTAAACCAGATGTCCAACCCTGGCAGCTGCAGTAAGTCCCACAATGATTGCTCGCTTTCTCTGTGCAGTAAAAGCAGAGGCAGGAATCCTTGAAGGCACCAAGGAAGATTGCCTTGGCCTTAATGCATGCATGTAAGACAGGCAGATAGAATCTCCTGGGTGCTTATTTTCAAAGACACCTACTGACCACAGGGAATTTGGATAGTTGCTTTAGGAAGATGGCTTCTCTAGGTGCCTAACATTTAAATGCAAAGAAGTATCACTCCCTCAGGTCAGGCAGCTGGATTCTACCTCACACACAAGTCACTGCCAGGAGCAGGGTGCTGGGTGTTTAACCATGGTATGAGGCAAGGTCTTCAGTATATAATGGTTCAGCTTGGACCAGGGCCCTTTTCTGGGCTCACCAGGTGCTGCGAGAGAACCTAAATGTGTCCTGTCACTAGCACCAGCTGTAGTGCCCTTTGTAGGGTCTGTGACTCTGATCTTCTCTTTGCTTCAAGCTCCCCAACCCCTTCTTGCCTACGTGTGCTCCTTTAGAGCTCCAAGTGGCAGAGGAATGTCCTGACCACTTAACTCTCCTGTTAGCATCTGTGAGCCACAGATCTTTGTGAAATACCTGCACAACAGAGCACATTCCAGGTCTCCTGATACACTTTGTCCTGCCTTTTCGATGAATCTGAAATATGCTGCTATTTTGCATCTGGCCCAGTTTCATCCACCTTCTTTCCTATTTATCCCACATATTTATGCAGAACTTCAAGCAGAGATCATTGACTTGCTGTAGCTTTCTCTGCACTTAGCATCTTGCTTTACTGCTTGAGTGATAGAAAGCTTTTCTATGCAGAGCAGTAAGCTGAACAGCCTGGAAAGCAGTACAGTGCTCTGCTTTGAACAAGGATGTAAAACAAAATGCCACTCCTGACTCTTTTTGGATATACTTTGCCCTGCCTCTCACAAAGAGAGGAGTTTACCAAAAGGATTTGCCAAAGAGAGAAGGAATAATCTGAAAATGTGTTTTTGCAAAGTACAAGACACTGATGGCCACCATCCAATCCTTGAATGGAACGTGGTAGATATTTTAGTTCTGTTTTCTCAAGTCAGATACAGTGTAATAGTCTGTCTAGATTGATAATCTTGATGTGTACAAATAAACGTGTGTGCATAGATACGTATGTAAAATTTCAATGTTTAATGCAAGAAAATATTCAGTATTTCAAAGAAATAGAATGCTCTACTTCTCTCTAACACATCCTTGCAGCTCTGTTAATCAATGCAGCCATATTGCCCTCTGCTGGCTTCAGCCTGCAGCTTTCTTCTGGCTCCAAGTCAGAGCTGACTCATTCTCAGAGCAAATAACCATAATGCAGTTTGTTTCCTGACTCAGAACTGCAGAATGGTTGAGGTTGGAAGGGGCCTCTAGAGGTATCTGATCCAACCTTCTTCTCAAGCAGGGCTGCCTAGAGCTGGTGTCCCAGCACCACGTCTGGATGACTTTTGAGACTCTTCAAGGAGAGAGACTCCACAACCTCTCCAGGCAGCCTGTACCAGTGCTTAGTCACCCTCACAGTAAAATAAGTGTTTGGAAGGAACCTCCTGTGTTTCACTTTGTACTCACTATCTCTGGTTCTGTCACTGGGCACTGCTGAGAAGAGTCCAGCTCCATCCTCTCTGCACCCCTCCTTCAGGTATCTGTATACCCTGATGAGATCCCCCTGAGCCTTCTCCAGGCTTAACAGTCCCAGCTCACTCAGCCTTTCCTCTTAGGAGAGGTGCTCCAGCCTCTGTCATCTCCATGGCTCTTAGCTAGACTATCTCCAGTATGTCTGTGTCTCCCCTGTAATGGACTGCCCAGAGCTGAACACAGAACCCCAGCTGTTTCCCCAGTGCTGAGCAGAAGGGAAGGATCACCTCCCTTCTCTTGCTGGCAAGATTCCTCCTCATGCAGCTGGAATCCTGGGAGCCTGCTTTGCTGTGAGGGGACATTCCGTGAGTACTCATGGATGCAATAAAAAGTGGGAGTATAAACAGGTACTGTAACCTCAGTGTTCATGAGAGAAGTGCCACAACCAAAGTAAGGTAAGGTAGACTCACGCCAGGAGCAAGGGAACAAAAAGTATTCGTGTGCCCATGGTTTACAAGTACCACAGTTACCACAGTTTACCATAGTTCTACAAGCAATACACTGTCTTTATTATCTTTATTACCCAGAGATGTAAAAACTCAAAAAAGAATTTTAACAACCTCCAGACTTCAGCAGAGTTCCCAGGAAGGTTCAGAACATTCGTCTCAGCCATCATGACCCCAAGGGACATGCAGTTAATGGGCAAGGCAGTTCAGAGGTGACTACCAGATGAATGGGATGGAGGGGTCTAACCCTGCCTTCCCTGTGTGCCCCTTTGCCTTCCCACTGTCCCTATCCACTAATACACACTTTGATGCTTTCTGCATTCCCCCAGGCCCCCTACACCCTCTTGCCTGGGTGTTGAAGCAATAACCACACAAGCTGCTTTCCCTTTGGTGGCCACAGTAACCATCTGTACTGACCACAGTAACTGGAAGCATCACTCAGAGCCTCCAGTCATTTCTTGTTGCAGGAGATGGTCTTGCTCATTGCTTGCAGTAACAACATTCTCATGGCATTCAGATTTGTCTGAAAAAACCTGTAATTCCCCTAGAAATACTCACGTACTGCCTGTGCAGAGGGGAAAGCTCCAGTACCCCAACGCGCACCAAGGCTGGGAGGCCATGGAGAATTAAAACGTGTTGGTTGAGTACTTTCAGTTAGCTGCAGCTGGAGCAGTTTTGGGTTTTATTCTCTTTGGCTGGCTCATTAGTGAGGGTGTGGGGAAATGATGGGGACATGATACTATCCCTGCAACCATTAGGGACTTTGGGATGCTTTCTCATTAGAAGCACAGAATGTTCTAAGTTGGAAGGGACCCCCAAGGGTAATCAAGTCCACCTCAATTGAATGGCCCACTCGGGGATCAAACCCACAACCTTGGCATTATTAGCGCCATGCTCTAACCAACAGGGGTTTAAATATAAAAATATTGGGCACATACAGCCTCCAGCATTGCTGAAGGGCCGATCAGAGAAATCCTTATGGAGAAAGACAGAGGAGGAATTCTGCCTGCCGAATAGTGCCTTTCCTTTTTCCCTGGTCCTGTGGGAAATGGCAGAACACTGCCCTCTGATGGAAATACTGACATATGCAAGAAATTAGTACCTCTAGAAAACTTGACAACTCTTTTTCACAGAAAATATTTTCAGTTTCAGGCAAGGTGGAAAATTGCAGTAATCAATGCAGAGGCATGGACTTCTCAGACGAGATGGTTATGATGTTGTTCAAAGTTCTCTATTATACAGACAGAGACTAAGACTACTACAGATAACTCTATGACTACTTGCTAAGACTACTCCTATGACTCCTACTACTATGGCTACTGCCATGGCTACTCCCTTATGGCTACTGCCCTACCACTACACAGTGAAAATTCCCTTTATACCATCTCACACACAGAATGTGCCATCATATAAACAAGAAAGATTAACAATACCCTATAAGGTCACAACCTACAATACTCTCACACAATAGGTGCAGAAGGCTACAAAGCCATTGTAGTATATGTTGCAAAATAATTTGTGCTAAAATTTAAGATTACAGCATTTTACTGAAGTTGGGAGAAAGCACAAATGATGGAAACAAGTGGCCGCCAAAATTGTGCATTTCAAGGGATTTCTGTCTGAATAAGCCCTGGCGAGATACATTCAATTTGCATTCCACAGATAAGCATTCCATGGGATTTCCTCATCTGGCAGAGCTCCAGGATATGTATTCTACATGTGTATATACAAAGATATGGCTCCAGGATATGGATTCCATGTGTGCATATACAATACATAATATACATCACCAGAAACTCATTCCAGCAGCAAAAGTCAACTACTGATTCCAGGAACTGTCGTCAAACATGGCGGAAGGACAGGAAAAAATTACATTGTTGTATTGAAAAGATAAAATTAACAAAGAAGAAAAAAGGTATAAAAAGACACCTCATAGAAACCGCAGTGGTGAATTAGTGAGATTTGAACCAATAGTGTTCAGGACTCAGTTCACGCAGCGCCGATCGCCTGGCTCGGTGTTGTTTTTTTACTTTGTGGCTCTTTTTCAAACTTTATACTTTGATTTTTAATAAATTCTCTTTAATCATAATATTGATTGGTTCATTTATAACAAACTTGGTGACCCCAACGCGATCCAAATCTCGGTTCCGCAGTTTCCCCCCTCTGATCAGGAGGCACCCCGCTGATACGGCGGCCTGACGGCAGAGGGGAGCCGGCAGAACCAGTTGGATTCTGAACAGCAAATTAAGATAAAAGCCACAAGCAAAAGGGGAAAGAGGAACGAGCTGAGAGCTCCCAAAGACACTTAGAGGGGACGGCCCTCGGAACCGCAGCGTATTTTTCATTCGTAAAATTCTACGTGCATGGAGATCCACGCAGGAAAAGGGTCCGTAAGTACTGCGGGTTGAATGAGGGTGGCTGAGCGTGTGTATGAGACATGATAATATCACGAAGCGAGAGCGGACCCCAAAAACCGCAGTTCCGTATTCCCACAAGGGAACTGGTCAGTCATGGGGAAAGTGAATCTGACGGGAAACTCATTGCAAACGTCAAATCCGAAACTCGGGAAAGTTCGGACTTCAGCCACAGTAAGGCTAGAGGGAAAGGGACGTCCTCAGAAACTTGTGAGACTGGTAAGCCCTCTGTGCCTAGGACCAGGAAGGTCCAGGGGAGAGAAAGTAGAGAGGAGTAAAAAGGGAGCTTTTACCGGATCAAACCACGCGGGACAGACTTCCGCTGGTCACTGGAATGGTAATCCAAAAATTAACTGAACATGGTGTGTACCAGCCACCGTTAAGAATAAGTGTATAAATGTGTAACTGTGTGAGATGTAACACAGTCGAGAAGCGAGTGTGCGTCTCTAATAAGTGCATTTCTGGTCTCCCACGAGGGACCTGATCCCGGAAGGAAAACGCGATTAAAGAGACAGAGCATAATACCTTGTAAAATGGGACAGAGGAAAAGCAAAACCAAGGGGGGGGGCCCAGGAAAAAACCTTAGGAGAAAAGGAGAGTAATCTACCAGAAATTCCCCGGGATAGTCCGCTGGGAATAATGCTGGAATACTGGGGAGGATCCCCCTCAACAGAAGAAAAATCTAAAGAAAAATGATTCATTATTGCATGGAAGTTTGGGGAGGGAAAGAGATAAGGAGCCACTTAATTTGGCCCATGTTTGGAACTTATGAGGAGTGGACCTGTCAAGCCCTAAATACTTATGTAAATAACAAAGAACAATGGGACCAAGAGGAGAAGGACTATGCAAAGATATGGGGGGAATCGGCAGCTGGGTTATTTACGGTAAAAACCAGGAAAGTAACCAGACCCAAAGGCGAGGCCTGGGATCCGCTAGACAATCTCCCCCCTCCATATCTAATGCCTCTGCCTGAGCCCCAGCTGGCACAGGCACCCCCACACGCACTCCCAGTGCTCCCACCACCGCTTGAACAGGCACTGCCGACCCAGGCCCCGCCCCCGACTGCGGAAGTCGCGGGCTTGGCCGCTCCAGTCGCTGGTGTATATTCTCCCCCCGCAAGGAGAACGCGACCTAAAATAAAGGGAAATATTAGAAATGAAGATAGTGAAAATGAGGAGGAAGGGAAAAAGGGGCACGACCTTCTCCCGTTAAGGGAAATACCCACTGCTCCGGGAATTATAGGATATGTAAATGTGCCCATTAATACGGGAGATGTCAGAGCCTTTAAAAAGGAGATGGGTAAATTAATGGATGTTCCCCTGGGGGTATCAGACCGGTTAGACCAATTTCTGGGACCTAGTATATATACCTGGGAAGACATGCATGCAATACTAAGGGTCCTATTTAAAACCGAAGAGAGAGAGATGATCAGACAGGCTGGGATGTGTGAGTGGGAACACAGAAACCCACAAGGTTTGCCCGGAGATCAAAAATGGCCTAACCAAACACCTGGGTGGAGTGCTCAAACGGAAGAGGGCCGACAAAATATGATAGACATAAGGAATATTATTATACAAGGGATCCGGGAGGCAGTCCCCAGAGGGCAAAACATTAAAAAAGTATTTGGAGAATACCAAGGGAAGGACGAAACCCCCACAGAATGGTTAGAAAGGTTACGAAAAAGCCTGCAGGTTTATTCAGGAATAGACCCTAATTCCACAATAGGAGAGGTATTATTAAAAACTCAATTTGTAGCAAAATCATGGGGAGATATACAGAAAAGGTTAGAAAAATTAGAAAATTGGCAAGAAAGGGGGTTACAAGAACTATTGAAGAAGGCTCAGAAAGTGTATGTGAGGAGAGATGAAGAAAAACAGAGGACTAAAGCGAAAGTTTTGGTTGCAGCCGTTAGGGAAGTTCAAAAGCTGGAACGTCCCCAAAGCCCTGTGAAGTCAGCACAGACCCATGGAAACCAAAAAAGGCAACCGGCCCCACAAAGAAAGACATCCGAGGATCAAAGGGAACCCCCTGAATGCTATTACTGCAAGAAGGAGCATTTAAAAAGGGATTGCAGAAAAAGAATAAAGGATGAAAAGATTTTTCAGGAAGACTAGGGATGTCAGGGGCTTTTTATTTTAGGGTCCAGGACATCTAAAGAGCCCTTGATAAAATTAAAAATAGGACCCCAAAAGGAGGAAATATCCTTTCTAGTTGACTCAGGGGCCAAACGTTCCACAGTCCAGAAACTGCCAAGAGGGTGCAAACAAAGCAAAGACACAGTGATGGTAATAGGGGCTAAAGGGGAACCCTTCAAAGTCCCAGTTATTAAAGATGTAGAAATAGAGTCAGAAACAAAAATTTGTTTAGAGAACATGTTGTTAGTTGAAGAAGCAGATTATAATCTATTAGGAAGAGATTTATTTGTAGCTTTAGGAATAAATCTGGTAGTACAAGGACCAGATTTAGTAGTAAGTCTGTATGTATTAACTGAAGAAGATGAGAAGATTGATCCCAAAGTCTGGTATACCCAGGGAGAAGCTGGAAGGTTGGAGATGGAACCTATATCCATTGAAATAGAGAGGCCAGAGGATCCAATTAGAATTAAACAGTGTCCCATTTCCATGTAAGGAAGGAGGAGATTAAAACCTGTGATAAACAGATTAGTGGAAAGGGGAACTTTGGAACCGTGCATGTCAAGGCACAGTTACGAATGGATGTGGGAGTTAAATATTAGTCCTTGCCTCCTGCCCAGGCCTTGGTAGTAGGTAGTAACCTTATTGAGGCGGACAGCACCCCAAAACACACTTTCATATATAAGTTCTTTTAATGATGACTGATTCTGTCTATTATAGAATGAATCATTTATTAATAGACGGGGAAATTAACAGACATAAGACTTGAAAGCAAACCAATACTACACAGGAATAAAACAAAAAGAAAGACTACTGGTAGTTTAATATATACAGTGCACGAGAGTGGTACCTTTTCAGTTACAGCTAGCGAAGAAATAGCATAAGCTTAGGATTCAATGTATCATACCATCCAATTTGTTGGTGCAGCACATCGAGATCCTTTCCCTCAATCCCTGGGGAAGTAAGCACGAAGCCTGCATCCAGACTCGGGGAGAAGCTTCAAACACTTTTAGGGTGTGAGAGACTTCTGCCTCAGTGTTAGCCCGTGTATCTTTAATAGTGTAAAACCATGACTCTCTAGTCAGTAATTTCCTTTTATCTCTCCTTCCATCAGCTCTGCAGACGAAGATGTTAATTCTTAGCTGAGGCTTGAGCCCTCTGGCTCCAGAGATAACCCCTGTTGGGTCTTCCTGCCCTTAGGTTATCTTTTTGTGCATCTGTTATTTGTGGCACATAGGAAGAGGATGTAATGGGGTAAACGTCCTGCCGCAGGCACAACACGCCTATCTTAGCTGTACAGAAAACTGATGGAAGCTTTAGGCTAGTGCAAGATTTAAGAGCTATAAATGAGAGAACAAGAACACGTTTCCCTGTAGTAGCAAATCCATATACCCTTTTAACCCGAATTTCCCCTAAAGACACCTGGTATAGCGTAATTGACTTGAAAGACGCCTTTTGGACCTGTCCGTTGGCCGAAGACAGCCAGGATTATTTTGCCTTTCAGTGGGAGGACCCTGAAACTAATAAGAAGCAACAATTTAGGTGGACATCTTTACCACAGGGGTTTGTAGAGGCTCCCCATCTGTTCGGGCAAGCACTAGAACAGTTATTAAGTCAGTTTGTGCCAGCAGAAGGCACCAAACTCTTGCAGTATGTTGATGACCTATTAATAGCTGGTCCAAAAGAGGAAGGCGTAAGGGCAAGCACCATAACATTATGAAATTTCCTAGGGAAAAAAGGATTAAAGGTATCAAGATCAAAGTTACAGTTTACCAATCCAGAGGTCAAGTATCTAGGACACTGGATCACGAAAGGAAGAAAGAAATTAGACCCCGAAAGAGTAGCTGGAATCATTGCATTACCCCCTCCGTGAACAAAAAAAGGAAGTCAGGCAGTTATTGGGACTTTTAGGGTATTGTAGACAGTGGATTGAAGGGTATAGTGGGAAGGTGAAGTTCTTATATGAGAAACTGACTACTGAGAAAATAAAATGGACAGAGCAAGACGAAGAAAGATTTAGACAATTAAAGGAGATGCTTATAGCTGCTCCAGTGTTGAGCCTTCCTGATGTGAAGAGACAGTTCCAGTTGTTTGTAGATGTTAGTAATCATACTGCCCATGGAGTATTAACCCAGGATTGGGCCAGAGCCAAAAGCCTGTGGAGTATGTGTCAAAACTGTTAGATCCCGTGAGCCGAGGCTGGCCCACCTGCCTACAAGCAATAGTGGCAGTGGCATTACTAGTAGAAGAAGCTAAGAAGGTCACCTTCGGAGCACCATTGGTAGTATATAACCTCCATAATGTAAGGAGCATCTTACAACAGAAAGCAGACAAATAGCTCACAGATGCTAGACTCTTGAAGTATGAGGCCATATTGATCCATTCTCCTGATTCAGAGTTGCAGACAACTACTGCTCAAAATCTGGCACAATTTCTGTTTGGTGAGGCCCTAGAAGAATATAATCATAACTGTGTCGAGGTAGTGGAATTGCAGACAAAGATAAGACAGGACTTAGAAGAAGAAGAATTAGAGGACGGAGAGAAATGGTTTGTGGATGGATCAGCAAGGGTTACAGAAGGGAAAAGAAAATCAGGGTATGCGATAGTAGATGGGAAGTCAGGAAAAGTAGTAGAGTCAGGACCCCTAAATGCTAGTTGGTCAGCACAAGCCTGTGAATTATATGCAGTTTTACAAGCACTTAAAAGGCTAAAAGGAAAGAGAGGGACAATTTTTACTGACTCCAAATATGCTTTTGGAGAAGTCCACACCTTTGGAAAAATTTGGGAAGAAAGAGGTTTAATAAGTACTCATGGACGAGGGTTAGTTCATCAAGAATTAATAAAACAAATCCTAGAGGCCATTAGAGGACCAGAAGCAATTTCGGTATGTTGGAGTTTGGATTTAGTTTTTTTGTTTTTTTTTTTCCCTCAGGAATTTTTCTCCCATGGGTTGCTAAGGGACTAATGACTGGGCTAATGGCTGAGTACTTAAGAGAACAAAGCACAGGGCTAGGGCCTTTCTCCTTGCCAGGGTGGGGCAGAATCCCTCTCATAGAAGCAGGGCCTGATAACCTGAGATTTTGGAGACTGAAAAAGCAAGGGCAGGGGGAGGTCGCTCTCTTGCTCGGGACCCTCAGAGCCAGAAGGTTGGAGCTGCTGCTTGCTGAGCCCACGGCCCCCCTGAGAAGCCAGCACGGAGCTGCCAGTCTGTCTGCTGTGAGTCTTTTTTCTCTCTGCCCCATCGGGAGATGAGCTGCCTGCCACCAGCCTGCCTCTCCCCCACTCCTCCACGCCGCTCCGAGTTTTTCACTACATTGTAGCTGGGCTCCCCCTGCACGCCGGGACCTCTTACCGTCCCAGCTCCCTGTGTCTGGGGATCCTGCTGCGGCTCGGACACCAGCCGCCCCCCCCGCCGAGGGTCTGTGAAACAAAGGCTCTTCTCCATCCCTCCCTGCCTCGGGCAGTCGCCATTGCCATGTGCTACCTGAGCTCACGCCAGAGCGCCCCCTGCAGCCACCAGGGAACCATCACACCCAAGAGAGCCCCCTGCAGGCTGTGAAGGAACCACCGCACCCAGAGCGCACCCTGTAGGCTGTGACTGGAACTGCACCAAAGGGAAAGGTGCCTGAAGCCAAGCAGGCTGCCATTGGGTTTCTAGTTGTGTTTGTTAGTTAACACCATAGTTGTTGTTATTTGTTAGCTTTGTTTTAGATATTAGTAAAGAACTGTTATTCCTATTCCCATATCTTTGCCTGAGAGCCTCCTGATTTTCAAATTTATAATAATTTGGAAGGAGAGGGGTTACAGTTTCCCATTCCAAGGGAGGCTTCTGCCTTCCTTAACAGACACCTGTCTTTCAAACCAGGACACGGTAGTACATGGTAAAGGACACCCGGTAGGGATGCAATTCCGAACTCGGGGAAATAATTTCCCCTATAGAGAAGCTAAGAAAGCAGCATTATTAGTGATAAATATTCCAGAAGTCAGAGGGGATAAGACCCAAGAATACCCCTCACCTCCCTCCTCAAAAGAAATTGAGGAATATGAAAAATAGGAGGAAAATGGGAAGAAGGTAAATGGAAATTACCTGATGGAAGAGAATTATTATCCAGAGAGTATACAAGGAAAATTTTAAAGAGGCTTCATCAACAGACCCATTGGGGAGCACAGGCGCTTGCAGAGCAGTTTTTGAAATTTTTGGGTGCAAGGGAATTTATGAGTTAGCTAAACAAAAGGTACAAGGGTGCATGATATGTCAGAAAACAAACAGAACCAAGTTACAACGAACCCTACTAGGAGGTCGTCCCTTAGCATATTGCCCATTTGAAAAAGTTCAAATAGATTTCACGGAACTACCTAAAGTAGGAAGGTATAAATATCTGTTAGTAATGGTAGATCAACTAACACATTGGGTAGAAGCCTTCCCTAGTACCAGGGCTACAGCCCAGACAGTGTCAAAGATATTGTTAGAAGAAATTATACCTCGATTCGGTATAATAGACTATATAGATTCAGATCAAGGGACACATTTTACGTCAAAGGTTATGAAGCAATTAGCAGATGCTTTAGGAATCCGCTGGGAATATCATACCCCGTGGCACCTGCAGAGTTCAGGACGAGTAGAAAGAATGAACCAAACATTAAAAGCCCAATTGCCAAAATTAATGTTGGAAACTAAAATGTCATGGGTCAAGTGCCTTCCTTTAGCCCTGCTAAACATAAGAACTATGCCCCACTCTGAAAGTGGGCTATCACCCTTTGAAATGCATTATGGGATGCCATATGAACATGGGACGCCAGTGGGACACCCAAAGCTGGATGACAGCCAAATTCAACCCTATTTAATAACAATAAATAACCTACATGAGTTAAGGAAGAAGGGACTAATAATGCAAAGCATCCCTTTGGGGTTCGCCATACATAAAATACAACCAGGAGATAAAGTATTAATTAAAACCTGGAAAGAAATCTCTCTCACACCTCACTAGGAAGGTCCTTTCCTTGTGCTTCTAACCACAGACACAGCAATACGGACGGCTAAAAAAGGTTGGACGCACGCTCCCCGAGTTAAGAAGATTGAACATGAGGAGGAATCACCTGAATGGAAAGTAACTTCTCCTCCAGGAAGCTTGAAGATAAAACTGCACCAACATACTAATTGACTGAAGGAGATAAGTTGTTCAGAACCAGGGTGCGAGTGTTATCTATTTGTTCACTTTAAGTGCAATTATTGTCGAGAAATTTGGGTTACACATTGTAAGAGGGGATACAAACCAAAAGAACTTTGTACAAGGTGCTTGGAGGAGGAATATGCCTTAACCTCCCATGCCTTAGTAGTCGCTACTAACGCAGGCATATTAGAATTAGACTCTCAAGAGCGGTATCACTTGTTCAAAAAGGGAGTGAGGGGTAAATTAGACTCAAAGGCACAGGCCCTGGCAATCGAGTGCCGACAGTCAAACAAGGTACCCTGTAGTGCCGATGCAGTCAAACTATCAAGGTGGGGCACTTTTAAGAGGAGGTATGCGGCTCGGTCCACTTATGGTTCTCCTGAAGAATACCCCTGCTGCCGAGAAGATGGACTCCCTCGCCACAGGTGGCAACCCCGTGGGCGTAGGCAGAGGCAGAGGAGTACGCCTGTGGGGAATCCTGATGGTCCTGAGTCTAATAATGGACAAGATGGCCAGTCTGCTCCCTGAGAATCACCTCAGTGTTGGGAAGCAGAGCCCAGTCCAAAACTGTGAGCAGTACTTTGAGACCACCCTAATAGAACAGGTGGATATAAAGACCATAACATACCAAACCCACTATGACTGCAAAATTGGCAACAAGAAGGGAAACTGCATACATAATGACACTCAATACAAAACGTGTCAATCAGACGCAGAAATAACCTGCTATGACCCAAAAGTGATTCCTAAGGATGGGGGGGGGGGTTAAAGACGCAGTCAATATAAAAACATAAAAAAGTAGTAACTCATGCGTTATACAAACGAGCAGTTAAGCCTGTGATACCCACCTGTGACAAATGTTATCGTTCTGTATGGATCGGGAAGAATATGGAATCAATATTTTGGGCACATTCCCAAGTCAGTACAATATGCTATGATCGCAACCAATTAAAAATGTGCACTGTGGGTGGGAAAACATACTGGGCTGGAGAAAATACAAAATATAACCCAAGATTTTCTACTAAGGAGGAGGGCTTAATGTCCAATTACCTCAACGATCATGATGAACGAATTTGATTGTGATATGACAGAAGTTTTTGTTTTGCAAGAGATGAGAAAGGGGTAGATCCAGAGACTAGGATGAAACAAATCGCTCAAGAATTAAAGAAACAGGAGTCAGAGACAAAGAAGAGAAGAACAGAGCAAGAAAAATTGAAGACATTAAGTGAACAATATGATCAGTTAGAACAACAGTATAACAATTGGGGTTTACCCCCCTCAAATAGGAGTCTTTTTGTAAACCTAATGCAAGAAATTGCCACAGAATTAGGATTATCCAATTGTTGGATCTGTGGAGGACTTAAATCAGCCGAAAAATGGCCATGGAAAGGTGAGGGTCTAGCTCCAGAACAACTTCTACAACGGAATCACATTCAAATTTCTAAAACATTAAAATGACCCGAGGGGTGGGTTTTAGATAATTGAATAATTGGAACAGTCTGTATCAGCAGGGAAGGAAAAAGATATACTGAAGTAATGGGATATACTCCCTGTATGTCCACTCTAACAGTGCACTCAAATAATAACTCAGAAGTTTGGCAACCAGAAACTCCTGCCGGGTATTGGAGTCAGATCAGGGGAACAGACTGCGAATGGATTGACCGAACTGGGTTATGGTGGCATAGAAGCCCTGGAGCTAACCCTTACCAAACCTTGAAAGACATAAAAGATTACTGGGAAAAGCCAGAAGCTGTAAATGAAACATGCAAAGCACCTAATGGAATATATTGGATTTGTGGGGAGAAAGCTTACAGTGAACTACCCCGCAGGTGGAGAGGATCCTGTACATTAGGAATAATTAGACCCTCCTTCTTTATGCTACCAAGGTCCGAGAGTAATCTACTAGGAGCACCCCTATATGAGACCCTAGACAGAGAAAATGAGAATTGAACCTCGAATTTCCAAAAGCAGGAGGGAACCAAAAATGGGGAAAAGACAAATGGCCTGCAGAAAGAATAATAGCATACTATGACCCAGCAACTTGGGCTCAAGATGGAAGCTGGGGATATAGGACCCCAATTTACCTACTAAATCGACTAATAAGACTCCAGGCTGTAGTAGAAGTCGTGTCAAATCATACCTCTGATGCTCTCGAATTATTAGCGAAACAGCATTCCCAAATGCGAGCATTTGTATACCAAAACCGAATAGCTTTGGACTACTTGTTAGCTGAAGAAGGAGGGGTCTGTGGGAAATTCAATGAATCTGAATGCTGTGTAGAAATAGATGACTATGGGGAAACTATCAAAAATCTTGCTGCAAAAATCAAGAAAGTGGCACATGTGCCAGTCCAAAAATGGAATTCCAGCCTCCAAGCCTCATGGTGGGACCAATTGTTTGGGGAAGGAGCTTGGTGGAAAAAGGTGGGATTTTTAATATTATGTTCCACAGCTGGATTACTGTTTTTACCTTGTTTAGTACCATGCTTCGTCCGACTCATCCATTCTGTTGTCCAAAGTATGCAAATAGCAGCAATGCTTATGGACCTTGAATTAGCTATGGGAAAACTTGGACAAGCACCCAAGGTATCTAAGATAATGAAATTAAGAAAAGAAGATGGAAAAAGTAAAGCTACTGAAATTTTAACAAGGTTTGAAACCCAAATAAACAAAGGAAAAAATAATCTATACAACCTGCGAAGAAATTGCAAAATATATGAAGAACAATCATGGGACGAGTACAAAGATGAATTTTAACAGACATAGAGGATGTTTGAAGTTTTTAATCAGTATCCTGTTTAATAAAAACCATTGTAGAACTTTAGATATGAAAGGTTATTCATTTGCATAATAATATAAAAATGTAATTGCTAAGTCTTATAAATGTAGAAAGATGAAACTAAAATTGTGTAATAAGCAAACCTAATCAAACTTACCATAAAAGCACTAATTAATATCTTAATATAAAAGGGGAGGGATTGTAGTATATGTTGCAAAATAATTTGTGCTAAAATTTAAGATTACAGCATTTTACTGAAGTTGGGAGAAAGCACAAATGCCGGAAACAAGTGGCTGCCAAAATTGTGCATTTCAAGGGATTTCTGTCTGAATAAGCCCTGGCGAGATACATTCAATTTGCATTCCACAGATAAGCATTCCATGGGATTTCCTCATCTGGCAGAGCTCCAGGATATGTATTCTACATGTGTATATACAAAGATATGGCTCCAGGATATGGATTCCATGTGTGCATATACAATACATAATATACATCACCAGAAACTCATTCCAGCAGCAAAAGTCAACTACTGATTCCAGGAACTGTCGTCAAACATGGCGGAAGGACAGGAAAAAATTACATTGTTGTATTGAAAAGATAAAATTAACAAAGAAGAAAAAAAGCATAAAAAGACACCTCATAGAAACCGCAGTGGTGAATTAGTGAGATTTGAACCGATAGTGTTCAGGACTCAGTTCACGCAGCGCCAATCGCCTGGCTCGGTGTTGCTTTTGCTTTGTGGCTCTTTTTCAAACTTTATACTTTGATTTTTAATAAATTCTCTTTAATCATAATATTGATTGGTTCGTTTATAACACCATGATCCTCTTTTCCCATGTCCATCCCTGGTTGCCTGGATATGTTTCCTGGTCACCTCTGGGCCCAGGGAAGAGGCTCACCTCTGGGCCTTCCAGGCCTGCTTTTCTATAACACACATAGTGTGACCCTACAGGAAATCAATAGTATGATCTATATTGTATATCACTTACCTAAAGCCACATAAGGTGTTTTTAGCATAAATTGAACAGAATATTATGTATATTCTAAATTAGGTGGAATTCACTATAGAAGGAAAATTACCTTGGCCCGCTGCTGTTCTCCCACAGCAGTGAAGGATTTAAGTTTTAAAATACTGATGTGCTGAAGTGCAAATAACAGAGGATGCAGGGTGTACAATCTATTATTCTAGAAGAAAATGCAATCTATTATTCTAGAAGAAAATACAATCTATTTTCCAGAAGAAAATATAAGTTCTGGAAAAATATACAGGGCATTAAATTAAACCATGCTAATTATAAAAATGTGTCAATATTCTAGTTACATTCTTTTCTTTATTAAATAAATTGGGAACAATTATTCCAAGTCACTTGAAAGTCTTTCCAAAATTATCTTATATTTTACATTTTTTAATTTTTTAAAAATGTATGTGCAATTCACTGCCGATTAGATGGAAGAGGTTTCCATCTGAAACATGTAATTTCCCTTTCTCTACTTGTGCCCAGGTGTTGTTCTGATGCAATCAATCCAGGTCTGGGGGCTTCTTTGCTCACCCCAGGGTTCACTTTGGTGCCAGGTGGGCCCATGAGCTCCCAAATACCAGCACAGGGTCTGACCTACTTGAGAGCAGCTCTGCTGAGAAGGGCCTGCGAGTTTTGGTGGGTGACAAGTTGGTTCTGAACTGGCAGTGAACCCTTGTGGCCAGGATGACCAATCGATGGTATCCTGGGGTGCATCAGTAAGAGTGTGGCCAGCAGGTCCAGGGAGGTGACTCTCCTCCTCTATTGGGCCCTAGTGAGGCCACATCCAGAGTGCTGTATCCAGTTCTGGGCTCCTCGGTACAAGAGAAACAAGGAGCTGCTGGAGAGGGTCCAGCAGAGGCCACAGAGATGATTATGGGACCGCAACATCTGAGGGAGCTGGGCCTGCTTAGTCAAAAGAAGACTGAGAAGGGATCTCATCAATACATACAAATGGGAAGTTGAAAACGAATCAGCAGTGCCCTGGCAGCCAGGAGGGCCAACCACGTCCTTAGGGGCATGGCCAGCTGGGCAAGGGAGGGGATTGTCCCACCCTGCTCTGCACTGGGCCGGCCTCACTTCAAATCCTGAGAGTTTTGGGCATCACATTATAAAATAGACATTAGGTCATTAGAGAGCATCCAAAGGAGGCCATGAGGATGGTGAGGGATCTGAAGGAGAAGCCTTGTGAGGAGAAGATTTATGAGGCCTTATGATGTCACTTGGTCTGTTCAGTCTGGAAAAGAGGAGACTGAGGGGAGACCTTATTGTGGTCTTTAACATCCTCACGAGGGGAAGTAGACAGGCAGGTGCCAGTCACTTCATTCTCATGATCAGTGACAGGACTCGAGGAAACATCATGAAGCTAAGTCAGGGGAGGTTTAGGTTGGATATTAAAAATAATTTTTTTCACCCAGAGGGTGGTTGGGCACTAGAACAGCTCCCCAGGGCAGTGGTCACAGCACCAGCCTGACAGAGTTCAAGAAGTGTTTGGACAATGCTCTCAGGCACAGGATGTGATTCTTGGGGTGTCCTGTGCAGGGCCAGGAGTTGGATCCTGGTGGGCCCCCTTCCAACTCAGTATATTCTGTGATTCTCCGATTCTATAAATATCTCAAAGACTGGTGCCGAGAGGATGTGCCAGACTCTTTTCATGGTGCCAGCGACAGGATGAGTAGCAATGACCATAAACTGAAACACAAGAAGTTCCATCTCAGCATGAGGAAGAACTTCTTTACGTTGAGGGTGGCAGAGCACTGGAACAGCTGCCCAGGGTGGTCGCGGGGTCTCCCTCTCTGGAGACATTCCAGACCCGCCTGGATGTGCTCCCGTGTCACCTGCTCCAGGTGTCCCAGCGCGGCCGGGGTTGGCAGAGGGTGCCCAGAGCTCCGTCCCGGCCCTGAAGTGCCCGTGCCCGCTCTGCCCCTGCCGCCAGCCCCGTCCCCGCCCCGCCCGGCACTACGCCTGCGCGCGTCCGCGGAGTCCTTGAGCGGCCGGGGCGCGGCGGCACCGCGGACATGCAGCGCTGGGGTCATGTCTCGTGCGCGCTCGCTCGGGTAAGGCACTGGCGGGGCGAGGGCAAGGGAGGGGACAGGGGACGGAAGCCGCGCCGGGCAGCTCGGGCCTGGGCTTTCTTCAGATCCCTCACCCCGCCGGGGGCGTGCGTAAGGGCGGCCGGGGCCGGAGCGGCGCCTAGAGGCGGGCGCGGGCCTTGGTTGAGCTCCCCTCCCTGCTCCGCTGTCCCCTTCCCTCGCCGCCCGGCTGGGCGGAAGGGACGCGGCGGCTGCGGCGGCCCTCAGGTCTGTGAGCGGCAGGGAGCAGCTGCCGTGTGCGGTGTCGGTGCTGGCCCCTCGTGTCCCGGCCCGCGGGAGGCCGCGGCCGTGGCGGCTGCAAAAAGCGCCGCCGTCAGCCGGCCCCGGCTTTTGGGCTGCGGTGCCGGGGACTTCGCGAATGCTTCCAGGGACATCCTCTACTCCAGTTACAGGGTGATCGGTCCTCGATATGTTTGTAGGAGCTGTTCTGTGCTGTCCTATTACTTTTTCGTAAAGGTTAAACAAACTTGCCCTCCCGAACCTCCTAGGCGATACAACTGCTTGTTCATAGGAAGTGGCTGAAGGGGTTGGTTATAGAACAATACTCTTCATAAACTTCTGTGGATGTCTAATTTATGTCATGTGGTTTGAGAGCCCCATATAAAGAGCTGAAAGTTTTGTAGCTAGAGGCAGCCTGAGGTGAGACTGACCTGAGAACAGGTATGATGACAGACTGAGGTGACAGAACAGGTAAGTGGCAGAGCAACTTCTGCCTCTTGTTCCCACAGTCAGTGCCCCCTGTGCTTCAGTCATGCTGTTCTGTTTTGGTTAACTGGTGACAGTAACTGTGTGTTCATCTGTGTGTGACTGAATGCTTATTTTCCCTCAAGGATAGACATAAACTTGTAAAACTAAGGGGTTCTTTTTATTTTTTTTCCTTTCTAGAGAAGCCATTTTGGTCGGATTCATCATGGTCTTCAGGGAGTTTGTGCAGTGCCACAAAGGTCTTATGCCGATCAAGGTAATTACTTGTGAGAAACTTTTTGGACAAAAAAAAACCCCACCAACCCAAACCCCCACAAAAAACAAAGCAGTACTTCAAACTCAGAAATCAGTCTTCAGATGAAATCCATGTCAGGGTGGAGATTTAGATGAAAATCATGGTTTATTTGCATCATTTGATTTCAAGCTAAAGCTGTAAATAAAAGTTGAATTTTAGCATCACTGTTCTTATGCTAATTAATATTCTAAAGGAGATTGTAGTTACAAGATACAAACTAGGTACAAAGTTCATAACTTCCACTGCTTTATAATCAATAGAGGTTGCATAGATACCTATTGCAGCCACGTTTTCCCCTTTATAAATTAGTGGCATTCAGTAAGCATTTATGTTTTGTGCTGAACATCAGTAGAAGCTACGTTGGAAGAAACGTTATGATAAACTATTGAGACATCTTGGGTTACGTTCTTAAAGGCTTTGGAGAAAAAGGGATGGGGAATTCAGTTTCTTCATGTCATTTTACATTATTTTCCTTGTGGAATGAATACCTTTACACAACCTTTCCCTGTGTCCAGAAAGTTACTTTCAGAGATGAGATGTAGCTTCCTTATCTAATCCTATTTCATTAACTTGCATAATTCTTAATATGCAGTTATTTTGCTGGAAAAACAATAACTCAAATGTTCTCTGTTTCAGTTGATGCCGATGTCACGGTCATTGGCTCTGGGCCTGGAGGATATGTTGCTGCTATCAAAGCAGCTCAGCTTGGATTTAAGGTGAGACCTCACTCAGATAGCAGAATACTCATCCGGGTGAACTTGGAAGGTGTCTGTGTGATACTATAATTCTTCTGTCACGTCTTGGGCCACCAGATGCTGTTGACATCTGTTAATCTTTCCTTACCTTGCTTACCCAGATTATGCAGAATTTGAAATGGAGATGTGACTGTTTTGCTCTCTATAGCCCTGCTACTGATAGAGCTGCTCAGGACAGCTTACTTCTGGTTGGAACTGGTAATCGAGGTGGGCTTATACTCTTGTGAAAGAGAAGGTAGGAAAACAGTGCAAGGAATTTTTCTCTCAATAAAGGGAAAAATAAAGAGATAATGACTGACAAAAACACCACTGGAAAACTATTCTGAAGAACAGACTGAGGGAACTCAGAAGGGGAAAAAGCCATATTCAACTGATATGCTTTTTGAATGTGAGTAGAGGAATTCCAGTGCCATGGGAGAATTTTAGAGGCAAAATATGTGTGTAGAAATACTGTAGTACCTTAGTTACATTTATTTATGTTCATCTCTGTTGTTCTGCCTGTTGTCTTTTAATGCCTTTTGGAAGAGGCAGTTTGTGTCTGATGTGTATTAGTGATGTGTCATTTAATTAAGTATTGTGAGAGTTGTATGTGTATAATATATTTTAGATGTTTTTAAACTTACAAAAATACAGAATGTGACTTCAGGATATTTTTTTGCCTTCACTCCTCACACAATATGAGACCAACTGACTCTCTTGGCACTGCATTATTCTTCTCGTCATTATCTGGAACTCTGAGAATGTGGTGCTAGCAGTCTTGAGCATGTTTCTGCTGTTAGATATGTCACAATGTTTCTGAATTAGGAAAAGTAGACTTGATGACCAAAATGAGCTGGTTTGACCACCTGGTAAGGACAGGAACTCCTGGTGATGAGTTTCAGTGAAGCACTGGAATAGGGGCCCATGCAGTGTGTTGTCTTCATCTTTCAGTATTTTCAGAACTTGGCTGTACAAGGCCCTGAGCCACCTGATACATCATAGAATCACAGAATGGTTTGGGTTGGAAGGGATGTTAAGCAGAGACACCTTTCACTAGACCACGTTACTCAGAGACCCATCCAGCCTGGCCTTGAGCACTTCAGGGGTGGAGCATCCACAGCTTCTCTGGGCAACCTATTCCTGTGCCTCACCACCCTTGCAGACAAGAATTCCTTCCTCAGAGCTGATCTAAATCTACCCTTCTTCAGCTTAAGGGTGTTTCTGTCACTAAAGGTCCTTGTGTAATGCCCCTCTCCAGCCTTCTTGCAAGCCCCCTTTAGGTACTGAAAGGCTGCTGTAAGGTCTCCCCAGAGCCTTCTCAGCCTGTGTTCATTGGAGAGCTGCTCCAGCCCTGTGATCAACTTGGTGGCCTCCTCTGGACTCGCTCCAGCAGGTCCACATCTGTCTTGTGTTGGGGGCCCCACAGCTGGACACAGAGCAGAGTAGAGGGGGAAGATCACCTCCCTCAATGTCTTTGATATTGACTGTGTTTGGAGAAGGAGGTTTGACTAGATGGCCTCCAGAGGAGGTCCCTTCAAACTGAATTTGTCTGTAATTCTGAGTGTTGTCCCTTATTGGTCAGTACTCCTACGACTGGGTGTCAGTGACATCTTTTTGGGTATCTTTTAGCCTTCTAATATGTAACTGTACCAAAATATAAATGTTTGAGATTCCATTAAGTTGTACATCTGCCTATGACCTAGTGAAAATAATTGAGTTGTCTTTACACATCTTTGTGAATTATTATTTTGTCATAATAAATACTTTTGCTTCTGGATGCATGTGGTTACTGAGCTAGTAACCTGAGAAGAAAAGGCGCTCGGTGCTGCAGGTTTTAATTAAGATTGTGGCATTCTGCCATTTGACTTCATATTTGATTATTCTAAAGTTATTTTTGTGGCTGGCTATAAAGCAGCTTTTCTTGGAACAGTCCTGTCCTTGAGTCCTTCATATCTGTGATTAACAATAGGATACCGTACACAAGGGGGTTAAAACGTGCCCTGGATTCTGTTTTTCATCATAGCAAAAACTAATTGTTACACTGTTTCACAGCTAGTTAGAGAGGGGAAAATGCTTGGCCATACTTGTGTATGTCACCATTTGCATTGAATAAATATGTAGAATGTTTTTGGTGTCCTTGAGGAATGTAAGGAGATGTTTTTAGCAGACTGGCAAAAAGATTGTATAGTTACACTGGCTATGGAAGACCATGATTCTGCTCTACTGAATTACTTAACTTTCAATTTTAATGCTATTTCTGCTAGCACAAGCATTGAGTCCTTGTATCACCACCACAGCATCCCATGTTATTACCAGTAGTGTTCTCTGGGTGTTAGCTTTCCAAAAGCTTTGCTTGGCCTTGTCAGTGAAGTTTATGTAAAATGGATGGGGCAGAAAATCCTTATTGGGTAAAGCTAGGAACAGTCTGATGCTGTTTGATCCATGGTGCAGCTTTTAAAGCCCTTGTGTTGTGTTTCATGTATTCATGAGCTTAAAACAAGATGAAGGAGAGGCAGGGGATCAGCATGTCTCAAAATGTTCCTGTGATTTGATTTGGTGAATTCTGCTGTTCATGTTACCATCATCCCTACCTTGGCACAAAAGCAGCAACTTAAAGAAACTGTGAAAGGCTTTCACCTAGGTAGTTGCCTCTCAGTGGACTGGAACTCTCAAGAGTGTAGACCAAGGAACAATTATTTTAAATATGTGTGTGCCTTGCAAAGAAGGAGACACCAATTCCTTTGCTTCTACAAAAATGGTTTATGATACTCTCTTCCCCCACCTTCTCTCCAAGTGATCTGTTTTTATATGATGTTTTGGCAGTTGTTTTTGTCCTTTGCACACTTTGATGTTGTCAGCTTAATGAGAAGGAGATAAAATATTTTCCATCCTTGGTATTGACCTTATTTTTGTTTGGTTTTGCTTTACTTGATTTTTATATTTTCTTTCTTTATAGGTTTTGGTGCATGTTGTGGGTTGACCCCAGCTAGGTGCCAGGTGCCCACTCAGTCACTCTATCACTCCCTCTCCCACTGGGAGAGGGAAGAAAATAATATGGGAAAAGACTACCAGGGTAAGATAAGGCAGTTTATTACAGCAGGGGGAAAATAGAACAGGCAAGCAGAGAGTTGTGCACGCAAGAGCAGAGAGGAAAACACAATCAATCTCTACTTCCCATCAGTAGCGATGTCCGGACACTTTCTGGGAAGCAGGGCTTCAGCACGCGTAATGGTTGCTCAAGAAGGCAAACATGGATGAGTCCTGAGTGCCTCCTCCTCCTCCTCTCTTCCTTCCCTTATATATCTGAGCTGATGTCATATGGTATGGAATATCCCTTTGGCTGACTGGGGTCAGCTGGCCTGCTGGTGTTCCCCTCCCAGGATCTTGCCCACCCCCATCCCCTTCAGTGGGGGAAGGAATGTCAGAGGGAAAGCACTGCTTGGCAGTAGCCAAAACACTGCTCTGTTATCAACACCAGCTACCAATACAAAGCACAGCACTGTAAGGGCTGTGAGCTTTACCCCTGTCAGACCCAATACAATCTCTACCCCTTATTCCATACCATTTGCATCATGCTCAGAAATCATTTCCTACTCACACATGCAATTTAAGCTACATCCTTAAACCATCCCCATAACATTAACTACTATCTCCTGTCCTTTCACATCCTTCCACGTGGTCTCCATTCCAGCAGAATGTGGGGTCAGGGCAGGAGGAATAGTAAACTTGATTGTCGAGGACTGGCACCATCCCTGTTCATTGTGGCCTTTTTCTTGCTCCTCGCTGAAATTCGTTCTTCGTCAGCTCATGTCCCTTCTGCTGCTTACAACCTGCAACATAGAGCTTCCAACATACATTATTCTTACCCCAAGGTTAAGTCACCTTGGGGTACACATTGGGTCTCCCCATCCTCCCGCATTACCCACCAAGTGCACCCTGGTCCTTGGGCAAAGACAATCCCACGAATGGGTTTGCCCTTCCCCATGGGGGAAGCAACCCACACTGACTTCCCCAGCTACTTCCCTATGTGTAGTGCAGGAACCTTGTCTCCCTCCACAGTGTCTAAGTGTTTAGTTTGGGTGGGACCAGGGCCGTTAGCAGATCCCCTAGTATTGACTAGCCAAGTGGCTTCTGCCAAGTTCACATCCCAATGCTTCCATGTCCCATTACCTAGTGCCTGTAGCATAGTTTTTAACAGTCCATTATATCTTTCAACCTTCCCAGAGGCCTGTGGGTGATAAGGAATATGATATATCCACTTAATGCCATGCCTCTTTGCCCAGGAGTTAATAAGATTATTTCAAAAATGAGTCCCATTGTCTGACTCAATTCTATCTGGGGTTCCATGTCGCCACAAAATGTGTCTTTCAAGACCTGAAATTGTGTTCCGAGCCGTGGCGTGGTTTACTGGGTACGTTTCCATCCAGCCAGTTGTGGCCTCCACCATGGTGAGGATGTAACTCTTGCCTTGGCGTGTTCGTGGCAATGGCCCAATGTAATCAATTTGCCAGGCTTCACCATACTGGAACCCCAGCCACCGCCCTCCACTCCAAAGAGGCTTCACTCATGTGGCTCGCTTGATGGCAGCGCGTGTTTCACACTGATGAATAACCTGTGTGATGGCCTCCATGGTCAGATCCACCCCTCGATCACGAGCCCATCTGTATGTTGCATCCCTTCCAAGATGCCCTGATGTTTCGTGGGCCCATCGGGCTATAAATAGCTCACCCTTTCTCTCCCAATCTAGGTCCACCTGAGCTATTCCAATTTTGGTGGCCTTATCTACCCGTTCGTTGCTTTGATGTTCCTCAGTGGCACGACTTAGGTTTTCCCCTGCGCTGCCAGTTGGTTTTCTTCCACTGCTGCAGCCATCCCCATAGGGCATTAGCCACCATCCAGGAGTCAGTATAGAGTATCGGCCACTTTTCTCTCTCAGCAATCTCTAGGGCTAGGTGGATGGTTTTCACCTCTGCAAACTGGCTTGATTCACCTTCCCCTTCAGCAGTCTCAATGACTTGTCGTGTGGGATTCCACACAGCAGCTTTCCACCTCCGATGGTTTCCTGTCACTCGGCAGGATCCATCAGTAAATAAAGCATATTTTCTTTTGTTTTCTGGTAACTCGTTATATGGTGGTGCTTCTTGGGCACAAGTCATCTTCTCAGACAGTGCTCCAAAATCTCTGGCTTCTGGCCAACTCAAAATCTCTTCTAGGATTCCTGGGAAGTTGGGTTTTCCCATTCGGGCTCATTGTGTAATTAAGGCCACCCACATACTCCATGTAGCACTGGTTGCATGATGCGTGGAGGGAATGTTTCCTTTGAACATCCAGTGTAGGATGGGCAATCGTGGTGCCAAGAGGAGACACGCTTCTGTCCCAACAACTTCCGAGGCGGCTCAAACCCCCTCATAAGCAGCTAGTATTTCTTTTTCAGTTGGAGTATAGTGGGCTTCTGATCCTCGATAACTCTGGCTCCAGAATCCTAATGGCCAGCCTCGGGTTTCTCCTGCGGTCCTCTGCCAGAGGCTCCAGGTGAGGCCCTGCTCCCCAGCTGCAGTGTAGAGTATATTTTGCACATCTGGTCCTGTCTGAACAGGCCCAAGAGCCACCGCACGAGCTATTTCCTGTTTGATTTGCTCAAAGGCCTGTTTCTTCTCAGGGCCCCACTTGAAGTCATTCTTCTTCCGGGTCACTCGATAGAGGGGGCCCACAAGTTGACTATAGCCTGGAATGTGCATTCTGCAGAATCCTACACGGCCCAGGAAAGCTTGTGTTTCCTTCTTATTAGCTGGTGGAGACATATTGGCAATTTTGTCAACCACCTCTGTAGGGACATCATGGCACCCATCCTGCCATTTTATTCCTAGAAACTGGATTTCCTGTGCAGGTCCCTTCACCTTACTTTGTTTTATGGCAAGACCAGCTTTCAGAAGAATTTGGATTATTTTCTTCCCTTTTTCAAAAACTTCTCCTGCTGTATCACCCCACACAATGATATCATCAATATATTGCAGGTGTTCCGGAGCTCCACCCTGTTCTAGAGCAGCCTGGATCAGGCCATGGCAGATGGTGGGGCTATGTCTCCACCCCTGGGGCAGTCGGTTCCAGGTGTACTGGACACCCCTCCAAGTGAAAGCAAATTGTGGCCTGCACTCTGCCGCCAGAGGGATTGAGAAAAATGCATTAGCTATGTCAATCGTGGCATACCATTTGGCTGCTTTTGACTCTAGCTCATATTGGAGGTTTAACATGTCTGGTACAGCAGCACTTAGAGGTGGTGTGACTTCATTCAGGCCCCGATAGTCCACTGTCAGCCGCCATTCCCCATTTGACTTCCGCACTGGCCATATGGGGCTGTTGAAGGGTGAGCGGGTCCTGCTGATAACTCCTTGGCTCTCCAGTCGATGAATTAGTTCATGGATAGGAGTCACGGAGTCCCGGTTGGTACGATACTGCCTCCGGTGCACTGTCCTGGTAGCAATCGGTACTTGTTGATCTTCCACCTGCAGCAATCCTAGGATGAAGGAATCTTCTGAGAGGCCAGGCAGGGTGGATAACTGTTTGATCTCTGTATTCACTGCAGCTATGCCAAAGGCCCATCGATATCCCTTTGGATCCTTAAAATACCCTCTCCTGAGGTAGTCGATGCCAAGGATACAAGGGGCCTCTGGGCCAGTCACGATGGGGTGCCTTTGCCATCTGTCCCCTGTTAAGCTCACCTCAGCTTTTACTACCGACAACTCCTAGCATCCCCCTGTCACTCCAGAGATGCAGATGGCTTCTGCACTCTTGTGCTTTGATGGCATCAGTGTACACTGTGCACCGGTGTCCACTAAAGCGTTGTACTTCTGTGGATCTGATGTGCCAGGCCATTGAATCCACACCGTCCAGTATACCCAGTCATCCCTTTCCTCCTCCTGGCCTGAGGCAGGAACCCTCTATTCCTGTTCTTGGTCAGAGTATTCACTGTCTGACCTTTGTGATGCCAAATCAGAGGTTCCCTCCTCAGGACTGTAGGAAACAGTTTTAGTTTTCTTATATCTGGGAAATCGCTGATTGTCTTCTGGTCTCTCTGTGGTAACTACACTGACAGTCTTCTTGTGTGGCCCCTTCTTAACAGGTCTCTTCCCCCTCAGTTCTCGGACCCGGGCGCTCAGCTTAGAGGTGGGTTCACCATCCCATTTCCTCATGTCCTCTCCATGCTCACGCAGGAAAAACCAGAGCTCGTTACGTGGCCTGTTCTTGGGGATTCCTTTCCCTCTGACTGGGGTTGGAGAGGAGCGATCTCTTGGGCTGGCTCTAAAAGTTGGGGTGGTGGCTCGCAGGGATGAGGGAGCACCCAGAGTTTCTTCTACATTTCGGAGCCAGGCGGACGCCAACTCTACAGTTGGTGTATCCATTTGTGGATAATAAAGTGCCACCAAGCTGCTGGAATATGATGCTGGGGCACCTTGAACCACCTTCCTCCACATGGCAAGTGTACAAGGGATAACCTCTGGATCTATGGTGACGCTATCATCCTTTAGATCACTATAGACAATTTCCAGCACTGCTAATTCTCTCAAGTGCTGGATTTCTTCATCCACATTGGTCCACTTCCCTGGGGACTTTACAAGATCATCCTTAAAAGGATATCTTGCCTTCACACTTGAAAGAAGCCGTCTCCAGAGGCTACAAGTTGCTCCTTTCTTTGCAAGTCCTCTTTCAATTTCCCGATCATTAGCAAGGTATCCCAGCTGTTGGGCTTCATGACCTTCTAACTGCTGACTATCGGCCCCATTATCCCAGCATCTCAGCAGCCATGCAGGAATCCTCTCACCTGGCTGGCGGTTGTAATCCTTTCGCAAGTCTCGAAGTTCTGATGGGGTCAGGGACCGAGTAACTTCAGTCTCCTGTTTAATCTGCCTCACTCCCTTTGATTCCTTTGCTGAGGGACCTGCCTCTTGATCTGGCCCCACCTCTTCTTCTTCCCTTACTAATCGGCAGCTTGGGCCTGAAACTTGCCTTGTCCTTTTTTTTTTTTTTCACTACTGGGACAATTACTGTAGTTGTTGTGGTTTGGGTTCCTATCTCAGACATAGTTGTTATGGTTTGTATCCCTGCCTCAGCCACAGCTGTAGTTTGTGTCCCTGTCTCAGCTATAGTGTCCTCAGGCACAGTTTGAGTTCCTGCCTCAACCACAGTCCTCTGAGAATATTGAAGAGAGGCCCGGTAGGCCCAGGTCAGCCCCCAGTATAGGGCGAGAAGCTGCTCACATTCCTGAGAGTAAATGAGGCACCCTTCTGTCAGCCGATGGGCCAGTTTGTTAGGGTTATTTACCTCTTCAGGAGTAAACTCCCAGGCAACGGGAGGTGATAACCACCCTAGGAACCTGCCCAAATCCCTCCATATACCTTTCCACCCAGGAACTGGGTACCTCAGGGCAGATTTTAACAGCTCCTCACCCAAGGGTTGTTTCCTTCTGTACCAGGGAGATGAAAATTTCCATGAATTCCATAAGGTAACAACAGTGTTGGCTAATATTATTAATAATATCAGGAAGCTTATGTAAGGGTTGGCAATAATCACAGGAGCCTGCAGTAAAAGATCATCCATACTCAAATTCACCCAGGGCAGAGAGAAGGAGTTATATTAATTCACAGTCATTGTTTGTTTCAACATGTTCCCAAACATAGCAAAACAAAGATAAGCAGTGTGGCAGCCGAAGGCTGTATGCCACGCAGGAGTTTACTACTTGAGAGCTGCTATTGGTAATTACTAGAGCATGCAATATATATGTGTATATATATATATATAAAACTGCCTTTATCTCGCCCCACGTTCGGGCGCCAAAAGAGACTGTCGTGGGTTGACCCCAGCTAGGTGCCAGGTGCCCACTCAGTCACTCTATCACTCCCTTTCCCACTGGGAGAGGGGAGTAAATAATATGGGAAAAGACTACCAGGGTAAGATAAGGCAGTTTATTACAGTGGGGAAAAATAGAACAAGCAAGCAGAGAGTTGTGTGCGCAAGGGCTGAGGGGAAACAGTCTCTACTTCCCATCAGGAGCGATGTCCGGACACTTTCTGGGAAGCAGGGCTTCAGCACGCGTAATGGTTGTTCAGGAAGGCAAACATGGACCAATCCAGAGTGCCTCCTCCTCCTCCTCCTCTCTTCCTTCCCTTATATATCTGAGCTGATGTCATATGGTATGGAATATCCCTTTGGCTGACTGGGGTCAGCTGGCCTGCTGGTGTCCCCTCCCAGGATCCTGCCCACCCCCATTCCCTTCAGTGGGGGAAGGAATGTCAGAGGGAAAGCACTGCTTGGCAGTAGCCAAAACACTGGTCTGTTATCAACGCCAGCTACCAATAAAAAGCACAGCACTGTAAGGGCTGTGAGCTTTACCCCTGTCAGACCCAATACTGTGCAGCTTTATAGTAGTGGGAGGAAATGTCGTTTGTGACTTAGGGGTTCTGTTCTGTTTTGTTGTCTTTGAAGAAAAGATTGCTTCATGGGATTTTAATCTATGCCAGTTCACTTACCAGTTTCTTTCTTGTTTTTATGAATCTTTGCATGATTTACATGTTTTGCTTTTTGCAGTTTTTTTTCTGTAACTGTTAGGGGAACATCTTTCAATGGATTGAGTGTTGTATTTGTGTCCTGGGTTAGGCCAGAGGGGTCAAAATCTAGGAAGTGATCTGGGCTGCAGGAAGGAATACAACTTCCTTCCTGCGAGAGAGAGAGCCAATAATCAGGTTGTTTTAAGGGTTGATAGGTAGGTAAACCAATTAAAAAGTGATCCGCCTTCGAGGAAAAAACCATATATAAGCAGAGACTCTCGGACGCTCTTCCTCTTTGGATCTGCTGCTGCTGTGTAGAGAGGAGCAGCTCCTGCTTCTCTCACTGGTAAGGCCCCCCCCCCACCTCCTTCCAAAGGAGGGATGGGGGGGGGAAGGAAGGTTTTACAGCAGCCGTGCCGCTACAGCCGGGCAGGCATGGGGGAGGAAACGATTGGAATTTTCAGCAGATCCAGCTCAGCCGGTGTGTCAGCTACACGAGAGGGAGAGCCGGGCCAGGCAAGGACCAGGCCAGACTCCATCCAGCTCGGGCCAGGCCCTGCCCTGTCACCCCGGGCCCAGATGGCCCTACCAGGCCGAGCCAGCTTGGCAGAGCCAGGCAGAGACTCTTGAGAGCGTCTAGCATCCAGCTCAGACCTGTTCAAGCAGCCCGGCAAAGAGCACGTGGTCCTCGCACTGCCGGAGAGAGAGACAGAGATTAACTCTCTCCATGCCTGGACTAAACTCACAGACACCCATCCTTCCTCGCAGAGAGAGGAACGAGTGAGGACATCTACATAGTGCAGCGCAGAGACTTTACAGTCAGTGAAGAAAGCAGAACTGATACTTACAAGGAGGTGCATGGGAAGTTGCTTCAAGTGTGAAGCTGAAAACTCTTTTAGAGAACCATAGTTGGGGACTGAGCTAATAAATTCTCTGTAATATATGAAGATATAGTCCAAAGGGGGATGTGAGGTTCTTATTGCAGCCAATGAACTGAAATACCTAAGTACAGACAAGTAAGTGTTAGAAAAGTACAGCCTGATGAGAAACTAGAACCAAAAGAGAGGAGAGGCTGTGACCCAGAGCCCTGGTCCTGGGGAGAATGCTAGAGAACCTGAGTTGTCAGAAGAACCTGTGTTGCTAAGCACGGAAGAAGGGATTTTCTTTGTTGCTGCAATTGAACTAAGCATCCTTAAAACAGGTACCCTGTGGACTGTTCATAACCCACCATAGTGGCTGTGGGAAGGCTAGTGGTGTGGGAGAGATCCACCATTAAGCTAGACTTTGCTCTGGGTGGCGGTTAATGGTGAGGCAGAAGACCCATAAAAACTGTATTTTTCTTACAGAAGATCCATAGTGTAAGCAAAAGAAACTTCTCTCCCTAAAGAACTGGAACAAGAGCTGTTTCTGAGGTGGTAAACTGACTAGAGGTCGAAGTGTTGTCTTTTGTATGTTGTCAGAGAGAATGAAATGGAGAGGTGGGGAAGGAGGGGTGGTCTGGGGAGTTTGTTCTGGTTTGTCTTGGGTTTTTTTTTTTTTTTTCTTTTTTCCCTTTGTCTTAAATATATTAATAAAACTTCTTCGTACTTTATAAAGTTTAAACCTGCTTTGCCTACTCCTAATCCTTATCTCACAACAAACAATCAAATAAATTTAAATAAGTGTGCTGACATTTAGCCACAAACCTGAATAAGCAAACTAAAACCACTACAATGGGGCAGGTTTGGGGAGAGTCTAAGGGGAAGGTATCAAAAAGAAGGGTCTCGGTGATCTTCTTGATTGCTGTCGAAGTCTGGAGTCTTCTTTTTCCTTCTCTTCCATGCTGGTCTCTGTGGAGCAGCGTCTGTTGGTAGAGTCGTCCGGGTCTGTTCTGATGGGCGCTCTCGGTACGGCTTGATGTCTCAGCTTGGGATCCAGCGCGGTCCCTCTGGAGTGGAGGCACAAGCATATCCCCTCCCCCACACGATGAGTCGAACTGGTCCCACCTTTTGTCTACTTTGCGGGTCCTTGAAGAGCACCTGTGGTTGTTCCTTTAATTTGGCCTGGGTCGAATTAGTGAAGTGCCGGAACACGGGGGGAACGGGCTCTTTTGCTGAGCAATTTAAAAAGTTGAGGGTAAAAAGAGCCCTACAGAGGCGCTCAATGGGCGTCTGTCCTTCTGTTTCTCCCCGTTGCTGTTCAAGGATCCGTTTTATATCTTGGTGTGTTCTTTTGACAATTGCTTGACCTGTGGGTGAGTGGGGTATGCCCGTGAGGTGTTTGATTCCCCACTGTTGCAGAAATTCCTGTACCTTTTTTGACCTGTATGCTGGTCCATTATCTGTTTTAATTTCTTTAGGGGAGCCTAATACTGAGAACGCCATTGACCAGTGCCTGGTCACGTCTTTGGATTTTTCTCTGGTGTGTACAGAGGCATACACTGCGCCGGAGAATGTATCAACAGAGACACGAATGTACTTTTGTTTGCCAAAGGGGGCGAAATGTGTAACATTGGTCTGCCACACTTGGCAGCTCTCCAATCCGCGTGGATTGACCCCAGGGTATAGCGAGGGGATTTGGTATCTTTGGCAAGAAGGACATGTTGCCATGATTGCTCGTGCCTGCTCCAGAGGAAGATGGAACATTCTCCGGAGGGCAGGAGCGTTTTGATGGAAGAACTGATGAGAGAGCTTGGCTTGGTTAAAGATGTCTGGTGTGTTGGCCATGCGCACGGCCATGGCCAAGGCGTCTGCCCTTCTATTGCCCTCAGCAATAAAGCCTGGCAAGTCAGTGTGCGCTCTTGTGTGCATAACATGATACGGTTGCTCTCGATGGGACAACAGGTAAACCAGTCTCGAGAGCAAGCTAAACAACTTCGGGTTGGCAACTTCTTTCAAAAGGGCATGCTCAGCTCTGAGGACTATACCAGCTACATATGCCGAATCAGTGTCCAAATTCAGAGGTTCTGAGAACCTCTCAAACACTCTCACGACGGCGGCTAGCTTGGCAATCTGTGGGGATCTTTCTACCACACGGACATCAGAGTCCCATTTCTGAGTCCTTGGATCCTTCCAAGTCGAGACTGACTTGTGAGAGGATCCAGAGCCGTCGGTAAAAATTGTAAGAGTGTCTTTTATTGGTGTTTTGCTAAGAAAAAATTTGGGAGCCAAATGGAAGTCAGTATTAAAAAGTGGATGTTTTAACTTGTGACCACTAATTTGACCGGTATAGCTGTCTAGAGCTAACTGGAGGGATTAATTGGTCTTAATTACATCTTCAAAATCCTCCAGCTTCCAAGGTACATGTATGCACACAAAATCGCACCCTGCAAGGGTACGGAGCCTGACTCTTGCTCTCTTGATAAGTTTTGCCACCAGTTCCTGTGGCGTTGAAATACTCTTGGACGGTTGATGTGGGAGGAAGACCCACTCTATGATGAGTAGTGAGTCTTTTCTCCCTCCGTCCCACTGAAATATTAGACCATGGTACCTGGGTGTCCTGCCGAGTATGACCAGAGGGAACGGAAGGTCTGGGTCCGTCCTGTGGGCTTGTCGGCTGGAAAGTGCACGTTGGACTTTTTGGATGACTCCCTTGGCTTCTGCGGTGATGACTTTCGGAGTGTCGAGTCTCTCGCCGCCTCGTAGCAGTTGGAAGAGAGGGGCGAGGTCGGCCGTCGTCAAACCCAGCAGTGGCCAGATCCAGTTGATGGATCCGCACAGTTGATGTAGTTCACGGAGAGTCTTTGGGTCGTCTTGAATCTCCAGCTGCTGGGGAGCGACGGTCGTCTCCGAGATGCGGAAGTCAAGGTACACTCACGGACAAATACGTTGAACTTTGTCCGGGTGCACTTCCATCCCAGCACCCTCGATGGCTCTGATGGTGGCTGACAGAGCTTCTTCGAGGTACTGTCTATTTGGGGCACAAACTAAAACATCATCCATGTAATGTAGAATCCTGGCTCTAGGAAATGACTTTCTCACGGGCGAGAGCACCCCAGCAACGTACCATTGGCAAAGCACAGGGGAGTTAACCATTCCCTGGGGGAGTACTTTCCAATGGTAGCGCCGCATGGGGGCTTCCCTGTTGACACTGGGAACTGAGAAAGCAAACTTTGGAGCGTCATCTGGATGTAATGGAATAGAAAAGAAGCAGTCTTTTATGTCAATGACTGCTAAAGGCCATCTTCGGGGGAGCATTGTGGGAGACGGAAGGCCAGGTTGGAGTGGGCCCATCTCAACGATCACCTTATTGATCTCTCTTAAATCATGAAGGAGTCTCCACGGGTCCTTGCCAGCCTTGCGGATGACAAAGACCGGGGAGTTCCACAGGCTATCAGTCGGCGTTATGTGCCCTTTCGCAAGTTGTTCTTTTACAAGTTCCTCAAGGATGCGCAATTTGTCAGCAGGAAGGGGCCACTGCTCCACCTTCACCGGCTTATCGGTGGTCCGTTTCAAGGGTGGGGTGGTGCGCACAGCAGCGGCCTTTACTGAAAATCCCTCGGTGTTGGGGGGATTTCCAGCTTTGTTCCCCACTGGGATAAAATGTCTCGTCCCCACAGGGTGAATCCAGAGGGAATTACAAAAGGTTGGACAGTGGCCATTCTCCCTCCAGGTCCTTCAACGGTGATGTTTCCCGTGCTTTGTTTTGAAGGAACTGATCCTCCTACTCCATTTAGATGACCTGGGACTGATTTTAAACCCCAGTGTGATGGCCACTCAGTCTGGGAAATCACCGTAACATCTGCACCAGTATCTATAAGTCCATTTAGGTAGGTTGACATGTTACCATTCCTCAACACACAATCTAGGTGTGGCCTGTCTTCCCCCACTACTTCTGTCCAGTAAATGCAGGGTGTTTTTACATTTCTGGGGAAGTGTGGTGGAAGGATGATGGCTTGTGCAATTTCTGTCCACTTTGGAATATAAAAAGGTGGGTTGTTGCAGTATACAGAAATTAAAAAGCTTTCTCCCGGTCTGATGGTTATTATTTCAGGGAGAATAAAAAGCTCGGGTGGACCTCTCAAAGAGTTGCCCACTACGAGAATGTCTGTCCTTTCTAAAATGTCTTCTTTGGTGGTGACTTTCATGTGGGTGAATGCTGTCGTGTCAAAGTGGAAAGTTGTGACACTTACCAACTTCAGCCGTCGTGGTCCAAGTAACTGGTCATTCGGGATTGCCTCTGATGGTGTTTCTAGTGGCATGGGTGGTGATGGAGAGCAGGACACAGTAGATTCAGCTTTTAATTTCTTTGAGGAGCGCGGTGCTGGCAGAGGCTGGTGGTGGCAACAGGAATGTTGTTGTGGTGTCCAGGAGCCTGTGGAAGACTTAGGTGGAGGATGATTAGAGAATTTCATTGGATGAGGGCACTCTCTTTTCAAGTGATCTGAGGAACCACAATTAAAACATTTCCATCTGCTCTTAAATTGTTCATGGACTGAGGTGGCTCCGATTATTCTCTTAGGGAAGTGTCTCGATGATTGATCTGGTGGAGTTGGATTGACTCTCATACACATTTCTATCATATGTTCAATGGTGGGGGGTGGATCTGGAGGGAGGAGGTTTAAAGTTGTCTGCAGACGGCATTGGCGTTCTCTTGGGCTACTGTGCGTAATAGTTCTTTTAAATTATTTGGGTCTGAGATCTGCCTGCTCATGGCCTCTCTGAGCCTTTCCACAAAACTCGCAAAAGTCTCGTCAGAGCCTTGCCAGACGGCAGAATAACTTTGCACAGGGGCAGTGAGCGAAGGCATACTAAGTAGAGTCTTTTTTGCTGCTTGGCCAATGTCTCTTAAGACATCCTCAGGGATGTTGGTGGCTTGATCTATTGGTTTTGTTTGATTTCCCTCCCCACAAAGGCGATCAAGGGTGAGAGTGGCTTTGTTTGGGTCCCTTTTGTAACTGTTCAGCAGGTTTTGAAGCTGCCGCTTCCACATCTTTTCTCACACCCAATACTGAGCCTCAACTAAAATACTTGTCATGATTGTTTTTATATCAGATGGGACCAGCACCGCTGCATTAAAGGTGGAATTCAGCACACTTTTAAAGTGAGGAGAATCTCTCCCAAACTCTCTCTCTACCTTGCAAAGCTCTCACAAGGCTGCAGGTGACAGTGGTTCCCATTGGGGGTTGTTACCCTGCCGGTTGTACATCACCGGCGCCACTACAGGGCTTAACTGACCGGTCGCACCACAGGCTCCAGCCTCTCCGCTTCCAGGTCCCCAGTCGTGGGAACTGAAAGGGAGGGCGTGGGAATTTGGGAGTGGGCGGTGGTTAGGGGCAGGACTGCAGTTTGTATGGGCAGTCCAGGTGCCCAGTGGGGCCGGGACCCCCCTCGGGCAGGGGCGGGGACCTCCGGCGCAAGGGGAGGGACCCGACGCGAAGACATCATTAGCAGCGGGGGAGGAACCCGACGCAGGGGCAACCAATGCGAAGGGGAAGGAACCATGGGAGGAGCTGGGAGAGTTCGCAGGCCTTCGGTGTGAGGATGCGCAGTCGGCGCAAGGGTGGCTGCACAGCGCCACGAGGCCACCATCATTTTTAAAATCACAGCCATTTTGTAAAGTAGAACGGTGGGGGAGCGCAGCCGGCGCAATTTGGACTGAGGGCTCGGAGAAAGAGTTTAGGGTAGAGTTCACTATGGGGGAATCAGTCTCATAGCAAGGGGAACTGAGGGGTGCGCTTCCCTGCGGCGGGGAAGAGGGATTGGGAAAAGGGGAATTAGGAACATGGGGTGGGTGAATTGGGGATCCCAAACTTTCGCGACAAGTACGCAAAACATCACAAATTAAAATCATCAACGGGAAAAATTCTCGAACAGAAACATCACCCCCTCTCTCTATTCCCCATAAACGTTTTCCCACTAAGTCCCAAAAACCCAGAATTTTAACAGAAGAAGCAGAAGCAGAAGGAACATAAACAAAAATCCACTTAACAAAACATTTCCAAGCCCTCTTATTAACTTTCCTGTTTTTTAACTTCAGGGTTTCTTTAACTTGGATACAGAACTCCTGCTCTGGCCGGGACAACTTAATACCCATTGTCTCCGAATCAGAGCCTCCTTACTCTTTTGAAACGGCACAACGAAACTAAAAACTCTCCCCCGAGCCTGATTCCCGCAGCTTATCGCGGACACCGAACCTCACCGCCTTTGTCGTGGATCCTGGTTCCTCGATCCTGGCTTCAGTTGCCGACACCGGCTCCAGGGGAAAAAGAAATCCAAAAGAGTAAGGGTCTTTGGGTTCGCCAGTCCGCTTCAGCTAGCGTGATCGCTCCAGAAGGGTTACTGACGCCCCCTTCCAAGTCCACCACTAGAACGTGGAGGTCCTCTTCAGGGGAAGCGACTCCCCAAGGCGCAGTCCCGATCGCTGCAGCTGTCAGGGTCACTCACAGGGAACCACGAAAAATCGAAGTCCCAGTTCAGGGCGCTACTTGTTGCGTTCCCTGCTTCTAAATCCCGCTCTGGTCCCAGCGGCAGAGCGCTAGCGCGACCCTGGAAACCCGTCCGCGTTCCAATCGGGGAGGCTTCCTCGGGGAGCCGGCAGTGGGCTCCGCTAGTCTGCGTCGGGCTGAGGTGTTGGTGCCCTCAGAGCACTGCAGGATAGCAAAGAACTACCCAAAGAAGGAGGACTCTTAGTATGAGGGTTCGGCAAGTTTATTACCCCCAAGGGAGCTCAGGGACTAAGAGCCCAGAATAGCTCATGACATGGGTATTTAAGGGAGGCATAACATCCAATAATCTGAGGGTGCAGGGGCAATGCAAGGGAGGGACCAGGGTGCGTCGTCGAATGAGGTTTAGGGAGAGGAGGGGGGAAGAGAGAACAATGAATGAACAACCGGGTAACAAGGAATGTTCCAGAACTGGGATACATAACAGACAAATCAAGGAACCAATAGCAGGAACTTGGGGTTCGTGGCTTGGTGGTTTAAACCATTGTCTCTGGCAGCTCAGGGGGGAAATTCTCTGTCTGTGGAACATGCCACCAGAAGTCCTCGTCCTCTGCAAGTCTATGGAGGGACTCTAATCCTTCCTGGTTCAGAACCACCGCTACAGATGGGTACAATTGGGAGCCTGCTTATCTTTATGACGGGGAATAGGGTGAAGTGGGGAATTGCAGTCTTGCCAGTTTATCTTCTCCTAAAGTGGGAAGAAATAATCCAACCATCAGTAAACACCCATAAGATAATGAAGGATAAGTAACAGCTATCGGGGATTTGTCAGGAACATAAGATCTTTAACAAAGGTCATTTCCATTTACATCAGCACGACAGGCCCTGTGGGCTGTGGGAAGGAGGTCAGCACCACATTTCGCAAAGGCTGTGACACAGAGCTCCTGTTTCTGCACTTTGATGAGCTGGCTGCAGGACCATAATCCATGCTCCATGGCCAACATGGTCACACCAGCCATGGTTTCCATGGGCACCTCTCCTGGGCCCCGTGTAACCCAGTATTTTTGCCGATGACTTGGTGATAAACTAAGAACTACATTTATTCAACTTTTAAATAGCAGAATTCTAGGGAAGGTCATGAGTGTACTGGGGGATGGGGTGAGGTGTGAGAATGTTTCTGACTGAGCAAACCATCCTGCCAAAATCAGATGTGTTTTCTGTAATGCTTTGTAGCTGACGGGGGTGGCCGTTTCAAAAGCCCAGGCGCTGAGTTGCACTGACGGCAAAGATCTCCTTTCTGGGTCCTGCCAAACTCCTGTGGCCTCAACTCAGGGTTCATGCATGAGGTGGTCTCAGCACCTTTTCTTCCCCACTCCTGTCTGGGGGGTACCAACATTGCCAGCCTGGCTGACCTGGAGCATGGAGATTTTCACCTCCTACAACACAGCACGGAACAAGAAATGAGCATAGCCAAGCCAAACATGATCTACTGCTCAAAGCTGACTTTGCTGCACAGGAGGTCCTGTGGATGGGGTTCATCCAGGCAGCCCCAGGAGGAGCTATTAGCCCCACATGTTCCTCAGCCAGCCCACTGCCATGGGGACAGCCTCAACATTGGGACTCAGATCCTAAAAATCATCTGAACATGCAGATTTAAACAGCTTTAATAATGATTTTTCACTTGGGATTGGAGTTGCAGGTGATCTCTATGTTTTACAGGGACATTTAGTGCTGTCTCCTCTGCTGAGAGGCAGCTTTGTGTGTGGACAAGCAAGTGGTCAGGCTCTGTTCTCCCAGACCTGGTAAGCCTGCTGCAAAGCTGCTGGTGTCAAGAGCTAGAGGGAGGAAAACTGGGCTCTGCTCCACCTGCCAGGCTGCTTCCTGCTCCCACAAAGCCCTCAGAAAAATGAAACCAGTCAAAAATTTGCAACCTGCCCTAAAATAAACTTTGTAAATGTGATTCAAACTTTGAAAGATTTCAATCTTGAGTTGCCTTGAAGTAGATTTTTTTTAATGTTAATTTTCTACTATTGACCTAAAAAATCAGTAATTTAGACAACCCTGCTCTGTGCAGAAAGGATAAAGCTTATCACAGAACCAAACACAAATTTTCAGGACCTGTTGGAAAGAGAAAAAGACCATACTGCTTGCCATTATAGATTCAGAGCATGTTTCTTTGACCTGTCCTGATCTCAAGATAAGCATAGTGCATATGCAAATAACTGTAATAAATGCCATCAACAGGCAAATGGAAAATACTCAACTCAACCAGCTAAACTAACAACTTAAACTGAAAAATCCCTCTATTCCTGGGAAAAGATAAAAAAACAAGTGCCTGACAGCATGTTGGGCACCTCACCTTGCTTTCTGAAGGATAAGTCATGGTTAAAGCCTGGGAGTAGTAATGGCACGTTTGTTGCCCCCCATTAGCAGTGGTGGCATCTCACATCCCCTGGTCACAAAGCACAGCAGTGCCAGCACAGCCACATCCTCTTTGGGGCATGGGTGAGGAGAAGACCAGCTCATCTCTGCTTTGCTGTGAACCCAGAGAGCCCAGCACCGTGGAGTGCCAGGAATGGGCACCAAGTATGCAGTGCCCAGCTCTGGACAGGTCTTCTGGACATGTCTCTAAGGGTGGGCATGCCCCATGTCCAGAAGACATTCTCCAATTGTTTATCACTATTTCTGTTGATGCCTGAAGGATTTTTCTGCTTTTCTTCTGAATACTTCCTACACTGTTCCCTATATTCACAAGTATTAGCATGCATACTTGTGATGCTTTAGGTGATAGTTTAGCCCGGTTTCATGGTGTTTAGGAGGCCGGTAGACTAAACACCCCTGAAACCACGTAGAGTTAGAAGACCAAACACTCTGTTTTCGTGGGCCCTCAAGGTCTCCTAGTAGGACAGATTTTGTAAACTAGAAGTTAGGCCACCCAGGCCCCTTATTGGGCCCTCCTGGTAGATATGCTAATGTGTAGAGTCTTTAATTGTATACTCGATTGGAGGGACGGGGCTTTTTGCGACGCGTTCTACCTGGACGGCAGAAGCCATCGAATGGGATCCTATTAAAATACTGAGGTAAACGACCCCCAACCCTCTAACCGTGTCTGAGCCTTTATTTCCTAAGACCAGAAAAAGGCATCATTGCCCAAAATAAGATTTACTCCCTTCTTCCTTCTATTGACAAAACACAGTTAGTTACAGGTAATTTTGAGCACTTGGTTAAAAATCCATGCCTGTGCTTAGTCTGTGTTAGGGGGTGGCTGCTAGTGATAGCCATCCTCACTGAAAACACTGCCCAGTAGTGTGCACTGCCAGGGCTGCAGGCATCAAGGGCCTCTTGTACAACATCCGGAAAAAAACTAGATTTTCCTTTGTGCAAAAATGCCAGCAAGAGGCTATCTAAAATCTCAGAGTTACATAAATATTTGTAATCTCCCCATAATTTTCATCCCAAATCCTCAAGGCTGGAATTTGATACCAAAGGACCGATGCTTATTCCTGTTTTTTTCAAAAATAAATCTGTGGGCTAAGCATATCCCATAATCTGAAGGAAACTTGTCAAGGTGCATTTAAAATGGAAGTCTGATATTGAAAAACTAAGGGAATGGCCTGCAGTATCTGACCCACGATTAAACACTATACTAAACACTTAATCAAGATATGTTAAAACAGGAATGTACAGTTTGCTCTGAGCTTTTACTGAGTCAAGAGAGACTATTGTTTATGCATGGGGGATTCCAGTTTTGTCAGACATTTGCTTCTGTAATCATCTGAGCTCTTGAAAAATATTTTTTTCCTCCAGTCATTTTAGAATGCAATTACAAAAATGAAAATGCTAACAGATTCCAAATCACTTCAGGACATTTTGCCAACTAGAAACATGTTAACTTTTTAAACAAATGGCTTGCTTTCCCTGTAATTAATTTTAAAACATTCATTTTTGCACTGACAGACATCAAGCAGCTATTCCGCTGCTGTCTCAGGATTTCTGAGCTTGACCTTAATAAATAATACAAGGTTTTCTTAATCTGAAGAGTAACATATGCTTTTCTTCTTCCCCGCTGAAGTGGATCCATTTATGTTTCCTGCAGCCGTGTTTGCTAGGGCAGCATATGCCTTTTGCACAACGTGATTACCTTTATGTGGGCAAGTAGGCCACACCATCAACAATTAAATCTTTTCAGAACTATACATTTAACAAGAAAAAAATTACTGTCTGTCCCCTTTCCCCTTATGTGGTGGGGGATGTAAACTGCGAACTTCGAGTCCATGTTTCTCTTTGGCTGTGGAGGTTCCGCCATCAGCAGCTGGTAGCTTTCACCCAGCACATAAACATCCTCATGGGCAGTGCTGGGAGATGCACCTGGGACACCAACCCAGCCATGTCCTCAGGAGTGGAGGGTCACTGAGAGGCACTGCCACCTTCTGGGCTGCTTTTGGAAGAGCCCCTCAGGGAGCCCTTTTCCCGAGCAGGTGTATATGCTGTGGGTTATGTCCATATTAAGCATCTGCCAACACCCTGCAGACCAAGGAACACAGACCACTGGTGACTGGCATGTGCTGGTGACTTTGTGTGGATGCCGAGTATCCTGAATTCATTGGGTTTGTGGATTCATCAGGTTAGCCAGCCTCCAGAGCCCAGCAGACTTTGGGAGCACTCCACAGACTCTGAAGACCCCATGGTGTTGGATTTTTTAGATTTCCACTCCCAAGGGGTTTGCTTTGCTCTCTGGAATATTGGAGGATGTTGTCACAGAGACTTTTGAAGAAGTTTTAAAGAGCAGAGTTCCTAAGAGCAACATCACACACAACAGTCCATCCCTCCTTGTGATGGCAAAGATATGGGACACAGGGAGGGGGAGCAGAGTAAGCCACACCAACATTTAATCACACAAAACTGCATTCAGATGGCTCCTCACTTCCCCTTCCAGGAAAAAGGTTTTGACACCAATGGAAGGCATTAACTAATTGGTGAAATGAAAGATCTGCCTTCATTTCTGTCCCCAGTCACCTGTCCTGGGTACATCGCGCCTGCCAGAGCAGCGGCCTTGTCCTGGGTTAGGCCAGAGACGTCAAAATCTAGGAAGTGATCTGTGCTGCAGGAAGGAATACAACTTCCTTCCTGCGAGAGAGAGCTAATAATCAGGTAGTTTTAAAGATTGATAAGTAGGTAACCCAATTAAAAAGTTGATCCGCCTTCGAGGAAAAAACCATATATAAGCAGAGACTCTCTGAAGCTCTTCCTCTTTAGACCTGCTGCTGCGGTGTAGAGAGGAGCAGCTCCTGCTTCTCTCGCTGGTAAGGCCCCCCCCCACCTCCTTCCAAAGGAGGGAGGGGGGGGGGGGAAGGGAGGATTTAAGGGGCCGTGCCGCTGCAGCGGGCATGGGGGAGGAAACGATTGGGAATCTTCAGCAGATACAGCTCAGCCTGTGTGTCAGCTACCGAGAGGGAGAGCCAGGTGGCGCAGCAAAGAGGGCGGACTCCATCCAGCTTGGGCCAGGCCCTGCCCTGTCACCCCGGGCCCAGATGGCCCTACCAGGCCGAGCCAGCTTGGCAGAGCCAGGCAGAGGGACTCTTGAGAGCGTCTGGCATCCAGCTGAAACCTGTTCAAACAGCCCGGCAAGAGCATGTGATCTCACACTGCCGAGAGAGAGAGACAATGATTAACTCTCTCCATGCCTGGACTAAACTCAGAGACACCCATCCTTCCTCGCAGAGAGAGGAACGAGTGAAAACATCTACATAGTGCAGCGCAGAACTTTACAGTCAGTTAGGAAAGCAGAACTGATACTCACAAAGGGTGCATGAAAAGTTGCTTTCAGAGTGAAGCTGAAAACTCTTTGAAAGAACATGGTTGGGGACTGAGCTAATAAATTCTCTGTAATATATGAAGATTAGTCCAAAGAGAGATATGAATTCTTATTGTAGCTAATGAACTGAATACTAAGTATAGACAAAAGTGTTGAAAAAGTACAGCCTGATGAGAAACTAGAACCAAGAGAGAGGAGAGGCTGTGACCCAGAGCCCTGGTCCTGGGGAGAATGCTAGAGAACCTGAGTTGTCAGGAGAACCTGTGTTGCTAAGCACAGAAGAAGAAATTTTCTTTGTTGCTGCAATTAAACTAGGCATCCTTAAAACAAGTACCCTGTGGACTGTTCATAACCCACCCAAGTGGCTGTGGGAAGGCTACTGGTGTAGGAGGGATCCACCATTAAGCTAGACTTTGCTCTGGGCGGTGGCTAATGGTGAGGCAGAAGACCCATAAAAACTGTATTTTTCTTACAGAAAATCCATGGTGTAAACAAAAAAAACTTCTCTCCCTAAATGAACTGGAACAAGAGCTGTTTCTGAGGTGGTAACCTGACTAGAGGTCGAAGTGTTGTCTTTTGTATGTTGTCAGAAAGAATGAAATAGAGAGGTGGGGAAGGAAGGGTAGTCTGAAGAGTTTGTTCTGGTTTTTCTTGAGTTTTTTTTTCTCTTTCCCTTTGTCTTAGGTATATTAATAAAACTTCTTTGTAAAGTTTGAGCCTGCTTTGCCTACTCCTAATCCTCATCTCACAACAAGCAATCAAATAAATTTAAGTAAGTGTGCTAGCATTTAACCACAAACCTGAATAGGCGAACTGAAACCACTACAGGCCTGCATCATACTTTGCCACCTGGGGCCATCTCTGGGAAACACCCACTTAAGGCATGTAGAGAAACAGCTATAATTTTTTGAGATAGACTATATATTCTATTTTTCATTCAAGGCAGGATCAGACCCACCAGAGTTTATTATTCTTCCAGTGAGAAATTTTCTTGGAAAATATTGCTAGGGAAGACTCTGGATTTATTGTAAGTAAAATATTAATCAGCAACAGTGGTAGTTTGAAAGCAAATCAGTGAGAGACTCAAAGTCAGAACTACAGTTTAATAGAAAAATTAAAATAAATGCAATAGTACAAAAAAACACTGACAGAGTCAGAATACAACCTGACACCCTGTCGGTCAGGGTGTTGGTAGTAGTCCACTTAGAAGGTGGCTGCAGTCCTCTGGAAGTGATAGATGTGGTTCTGTTGAAGCAGTGATGCTGTGGAAAGGTGTAGTTCTCCTCTGAAGGTCCAGTGGTGGTGTAGAAGGGTCTGGTCCTCTGGGAATCCAGTGGAAAAGCTCGCATGTGGTGTTTCAAATCCCAGATGTTGGAGTTTGGATTTAGGTTTTTTTTCCTCAGGAATTTTTCTCCCATGGGTTGCTAAGAGACTAATGACTGGGCTAATAGCTGAGTATTTAAGAGAACAAAGCACAAGGCTAGGGCCTTTCCCCTTGGCAGGGTATCGCAGAATCGCCCTCATGGAAGCAGGGCCTGACAACACGAGATTTGGGAGACTGAAAAAGCAAGGGCGGGGGGGGGAGGTGGCTGTCTTGCTCGGAACCCCTCAGAGCCGGATGGTCGGAGCTGCTGTCTGCTGAACCCATGGGCCCTGAGAAGCCAGCGCGGAGCTGCCGGTCTGTCTGCTGTGAGTTTTTGTCTCTATCCCCATGGGGAGCTGCCTGCCACCAGCCTGTCTCTCCCCCGCTCCTCCACAGCGCTCCGAGTATTTCGCTACATTGGAGCTGGGCTCCCCCTGCACGTCGGGACCTCTTGCCGTCTCCGGGGATCCTGCTGCGGCACCGACACCAGCTGCCCCCCCAGAGGGTCTGTGAAACAAAGGCTCTCCTCCATCCCTCCATGCCTCGGGCAGCTGCCATTGCTGTGTGCTACCTGAGCTCACGCCGGAGCGCCCCCTGCAACCACCGGGGAATCATCGCACCCAGAGCACCCCCTGCAGGCTGTGACTGGAACTGCACCAAAGGGAAAAGGTGCCTGAAACCAAGCAGGCTGCCATTGGGTTTCTGGTTCTGCTTGTTGGTTAACACCATAGCTGTTGTTATTTGTTAGCTTTGTTTTAGATATTAGTACAGGACTGTTATTCCTATTTCCATATCTTTGCCTGAGAGCCTCTTGATTTCAAATTTATAATAATTCGGAGGGAGAGGGGTTACAGTTTCCCATTCCAAGGGAGGTTCCTCCCTTCCTAAACAGACACCTGTCTTTCAAACTAGGACAGATTTTGGCGCCCAATGTCGGGCACGAGGACATCGAGAGGAAAAAGGATAACAGTTTTTGAGTAACGCAGTCTTTTTGTGCTGGATATAGGAACCTCATTAGGTTGCACCATGTGGTCTAGCTTATTCCGGTTCATATGGCAAGTTGTGATGGCTGTCTCTCTCCCATTTGGAGCCCCGTATCTAAACATGGGCCCTATAACTAAGACTATGGTGGCTGTTATACAGTTTGTGTTATGGGTTGATAAGGTGAGGAATTCATGGATTTTCAACTTCCTCTGGAAGGCAGGCATGTGGATTCACAGCTACCACACACTGACATGTTTTCAGGGTTACATTAATAATGGTACTTACTGCGAGGAAATTACACCAAAAGAAATTTTCCCACAACCCTTCACCCAGCTCTTTGGGCCTATTCCACCAATCTTTGAAGGGTTCAGATCTTCTCTAAATGTGAATGATATCATACAGTGGCTGGCGTTGCTGATAGGCCTGCTCTATTTAGCATTCAGGGATAAGGGGGGTCTGACTTGGATAGCCACCCTGACACCTACCCCAGACAACAGAGATGAGGCCCCAGAACCTGACATGGCCCTAAGGACTAGGGACACCATCCCAGAACCTGACATTGCCCCAGACACTAGGGATGCTGCTACACAGTCTGACCCGGCCCCACAACCCACCTCAGAAACAACCCACCCGGACTGGGTGGGGGTCCTGGTGAAGGAGATACGTGAAATGGGCCAAGTGCTGAAGGAATACACTTGCCCAGCTGGTGGGAAACCCTTCCCCTACCCCAAAGAGAGAGAGTCTAATGGGGCAGCAGAAGAACCCAGGGACGTTACAACCACTTAGACTCCAGTCAGACCAGAAGGGCAGCCACAGCCAGCAGCAGTCGCCCCTGTGGAAAAGAGGAAGACTAAGGTCAAACCAGAGCAGCCAGTGAGTAATGATGGGGAAGCAGGGCCCTCTCAACCAGTAGGGAGGCCAAGGATTGAAATCACTACTGAGTCCCTGGGGTATGACAGCCTCCGTAATCTACAAAAAGACATTGTGCGATGGGGTCGTGAGCCTTTTACAACCTGGTTACTTCGGGTCTGGGATCTTATGGGTATGGGCGTGCAGCTGGATAGTGTTGCGGCAAGGCAGTTGGGACCCTTGAACCATGACTCGGGGGTGGATCAGGTATTCGGAAGAGACGAAGGGCCCCTGTCTCTCTGGGAACGGCTTTTAATAAGTGTAAGAGAGAGGTTTGTCAACAGGGAGAGAATGCAGGAGTACCATCATAGAAGACCATGGAAGACTCTTGAGGAGGGAATCCAACAGCTGAGGGAGGTGGCAGTATTGGAGGTACTCTTCGGGAGGGATGGACAACATGATAATGACCCCGACAAGGTCAAGTGTACAGGGCAAATGTTGTGGAATCTGGCAAAGCTAGGGCCCTCCCAATACACCATCTTCATTGCAACAATTAATGCTGATGACAACCGAGAGACAGTGGGCTCCATAGCCACCAAACTCAGGAATTATGATAGTATGATCAGTGGCCCAATGCAGGCTCAGGTCTCCGCTGTGGTCAAAGACCTCAGAGAGGAGATGATGAGGGAGGTGAGGGAGGAGATGAGGATGATGAGTGCAGCACCAGTGCGAGTCACAAGCCCCAAAGTCAGAGCCCAGCGCCCCCCAGCCAGGGAGAGAGGGTACACCCCACGATCTGAGCTGTGGTTCTTCCTGTGTGACCACAGAGAAAACATGAGGAAGTGGGATAAGAAACCCACCGCTACCTTGGCAGCATGGGTACAGCAACTCAAGGAGGGAAATACTAACCGAGGCGGGGGGTCTACTAAAGTGAAGGTAGCCTCAGCCTCCTGTGACCGAGATGCCAGATATTACAGAAGGGAGGACGATCTGTTAGATCCCCTCGAAAGACCTCTACTACGTACGCCCAGGAAAAAGATGATAACCAGGGCTAGAGGGGCCCTGCCTCTAGCCAGGAAGAGGCACGGGAAAACCGGGTCTTTTGGACAGTGTGGATCTGAGTGGCACATCAGAGCCACAAAAATATGAAGCGTTAGTTGATACTGGTGCGCAGTGTACCTTAATTCCATCGAGACATGTGGGGGCAGAACCAGTTTCTATTGCCGGGGTGACAGGGGGATCGCAGCAATTAACCTTGTTGGAAGCCGACGTGAGCCTGACAGGGAAGGAGTGGCAGAAACACCCCATTGTGACTGGTCCAGAGGCCCCATGTATTCTGGGCATAGACTTCCTCCGGAATGGCTATTACGAAGACACAAAGGGACTCAGGTGGGCTTTCGGAATAGCGGCTGTGGAGGCAGAGGGCATCAGGCAACTGAACACCTTGCCTGGACTATCGGAAAATCCAAATGCAGTGAGACTCCTGAGAGTAAAAGAGCAACAAGTGCCAATTGCCACCTCGACAGTGCACCGCCGGCAGTACCGGACAAATCGAGACGCCGTGATCCCCATCCACAGGATGATCCGCGACCTGGAAAGCCAAGGAGTGGTCAGTAAGGCTCACTCACCCTTCAACAGCCCCATCTGGCCTGTGCGCGAGTCTGATGGGGAATGGAGATTGACTGTGGACTATTGTGGCTTGAATGAAGTGACTCCACCATTGAGTGCTGCCGTGCCAGACATGCTGGAGCTCCAGTACAAGCTGGAGTTCAAGGCAGCAAAATGGTATGCCACCATTGACATCGCCAATGCGTTCTTCTCCATCCCTCTGGCAGCAGAGTGCAGGCCTCAGTTTGCCTTCACCTGGAGAGGTGTGCAATATACCTGGAATCGGTTACCCCAGGGGTGGAGGCACAGCCCCACGATCTGCCATGGACTGATCCAGGCTGCACTGGAAAAGGGTGAGGCTCCAGAGCATCTCCAATACATCGATGACATCATTGTGTGGGGGAACACGGCAGCAGAGGTATTTGAGAAAGGAGAGAGATCATCCTGATCCTCCTGGAAGCCGGTTTTGCCATCAAGAAAAGCAAAGTCAAGGGACCTGCTCGAGAGATCCAGTTCCTGGGGGTAAAATGGCAAGATGGACGGCGCCAGATTCCCACGGAGGTCATCAATAAGATCACTGCGATGTCTCCGCCAACTAACAAAAAGGAAACTCAAGCTTTCCTAGGGGCCATAGGTTTTTGGAGGATGCACATTCCAGAGTACAGCCAGATTGTGAGCCCTCTCTACCTGGTTACCTGCAAGAAGAACAATTTCCAGTGGGACCCTGAACAACAACAAGCGTTCGCCCAGATCAAGCAGGAGATCGCTCACGTGGTAGCGCTTGGCCCAGTAAGGACGGGACCAGAGGTGAGAGAATGTGCTTTACTCTGCAGCCGGGAATAATGGCTTGTCCTGGAGCCTTTGGCAGAAGGTGCCTGGAGAGACTCGAGGCCGACCACTGAAATTCTGGAGCCGGAGTTACAGAGGGTCTGAAGCCAACTACACCCCCACAGAGAAGGAAATCTTGGCCGCCTATGAAGGAGTTCAAGCCGCCTCGGAGGTAATTGGCACTGAAGCACAACTCCTCCTTGCACCCCGACTACCAGTGCTGGGGTGGATGTTTAAAGGAAAGGCTCCCTCTACCCACCACGCCACCGATGCCACATGGAGTAAGTGGATCGCACTTATCACACAGCACACCTGCACTGGAAATCCGAACAGCCCTGGGATCCTTGAATTAATTACGAACTGGCCAGAACGTGAAAGCTTTGGTCTCACGGACGAAGAGGAGCAAGAACAAGTGACCCGGGCTGAGGAGGCTCCACCATACAATCAACTGCTAGATGAAGAAAAGTGCTACGCCCTTTTCACTGATGGTTCCTCTCGCATCATAGGGATGAACCGAAAGTGGAAAGCAGCTGTGTGGAGCCCCACACGACAGGTTGCAGAAGCCACCAAAGGAGAGGGTGGGTCGAGCCAATTTGCTGAACTCAAAGCTGTTCAGCTGGCCCTGGACATTGCTGAGAGAGAGAAGTGGCCAAAGCTGTACCTCTACACCGATTCGTGGATGGTAGCCAATGCTCTATGGGGTTGGCTGGAAAGGTGGAAAAAGGCCAACTGGCAGCGTAGAGGAAAGCCAATCTGGGCAGCTGATGAATGGAAAGACATTGCCACTCGGGTAGAGAAGCTACCCGTAAAGGTCCGCCATGTAGACGCCCATGTCCCTAAGAGCCGAGCTAACGAAGAACACCAGAACAACAAACAGGTAGATCACACTGCGAAGATAGAGGTGGCACAAATAGATTTAGACTGGCAACACAAAGGGGAGTTGTTCCTAGCCCGATGGGCCCATGATGCCTCAGGCCACCAGGGCAGAGATGCCACCTATAAGTGGGCACAAGACTGAGGGGTGGATCTAACCACGGACAGTATCTCCCAGGTGATCCATGATTGTGAGACGTGCGCTGCGATCAAACAGGACAAGCAGGTGAAGCCTCTATGGTATGGTGGACGGTGGTCCAAATATAAGTATGGAGAGGCTTGGCAGATTGATTACATCACACTGCCTCAATCCCGCCAAGCTAAGCGCAACGTTCTCACAATGGTAGAAGCCACCACAGGATGGCTGGAGACCTACCCTGTGCCTCATGCATCTGCCCAAAACACCATCCTGGGCCTTGAAAAACAGGTTCTTTAGAGACATGGTTCCCCTGAGAGAATTGAATCCGACAATGGGACTCATTTCAAAAATAGCCTTATAAACACTTGGGCTAGGGAACATGGCATCGAGTGGGTGTACCATATCCCTTATCATGCACCAGCAGCTGGGAAAGTTGAACGGTACAATGGCCTGCTTAAAACCACCTTGAAAGCACTGGGTGGGGGGATGTTCAAGAACTGGGAGACTAATTTAGCAAAGGCCACATGATTAGTGAACACCCGAAGCTCCTCCAACTGAGCAGGGCCTGTCCACTCTGACCCCTTGCGAACAACAGATGGAGATAAGGTTCCAGTAGTACACATGAGAGGTATGCTGGGATAGACTGCTTGGGTTAACTCTGCCTCAAGACAAAGACAATCCCATCCATGGGGTTGTCTTTGCTCAGGGACGAGGCTGCACCTGGTGGGTGATGCAAAGGGATGGAGATACCCGATACATACCTCAAGGAGATCTTGTTTTAGGGTGAACTACCTATGGCACCGTGCTTGTATCTGTATCTGCATGTATGTATATACTTCAAAGGTTTAAATTCGATGTAAGGTGTTTGCATGGGAAAAAATTTGGGGTGGAGAGTGTTGTAGTTGGGATCTAGTTTTTTTGGGGGTTTTTTTCTTGAGGAATTTTTCTCCCATGGGTTGCTAAGGGACTAATGACTGGGCTAATGGCTGTGTGCTTAGGAGAACAAAGCACAGGGCTAGGGCCTTTCTCCTTGGCGGGGGGGGCAGAATCGCTCTCATGGAAGCAGGGCCTGACAACGTGAGATTTTGGAGACTGAAAAAGCAAGGGGGGGGGGAGGTCGCTCTCTTGCTCAGGACCCTGAGAGCCGGAGGGTTGGAGCTGCTGTCTTCTGAACCCATGGCCCCTGAGAAGCCAGCATGGAGCTGCCGGTCTGTCTGCTGTGAGTCTCTGCCCTCTGCCCCATTGGGAGCTGACCTGCTTTCCACCAGCCTGTCTCTCCCCAGCTCTTCGGCCCCGCTCGGAGTTTTTGCTACACTGTAACTGGGTTCCCCCTGCACACCAGGGCCTCCTGCTGTCTGAGCTCCCTGTGTCCGGGGATCCTGCTGCAGCACCAACACCAGCCGCTCCCCCAGAGGGTCTGTGAAACAAAGGCTCTCCTCCATCCCTCTCTGCCTTGGGCAGCCGCCATATCTGTTGTGCTACCTGAGCTCACGCCAGAGCCCCCCCTGCAGCCATGAAGGAACCCTCGCACCCGGAGTGCCCCCTGCAGGCAGTGACTGGAACTGCACCAGAGGGAAAAGGTGCCTGAAGCCAAGCAGGCTGCCACTGGGTTTCTGGTTCTGTTTTGTTGGTTAACGCCATAGTTGTTGTTATTTGTTAGCTTTGTTTTATATATTAGTAAAGGACTGTTATTCCTATTCCCATATCTTTGCCTGAGAGCCTCTTGATTTCAAATTTATAATAATTCGGAGGGAGAAGGGTTACAGTTTCCCATTCCAAGGGAGGCTCCTGCCTTCCATAACAGACACCTGTCTTTCAAACCAGGACACCATCACAGACTCTCATTTAAGTGGGTTAAAATCAGCAGATGACCATGGGATTTGCAGGATAAAGAGGCATTTTGGCAGCACTGGGAGTGCTGCCCAGGGAGCAGCTGACTGCTGTGGCGTTGGGAAGGCAGTATTGTCACCTCAATGTCAGCTTTCACATCTAAGGTGGTTCAGTACTTCTCTTAAACCAGCATGCTCTGGCTTTGAAGGATCAGGAAGTGTCATTTTTGATCAAAAATATCAAATTATTTTTGAAAAAGATCTTCTGTAAAAAGTAAATGCAGCCAATGATCTCAGTGGGAACCAGGAAGTATTGACAGGCATAGTTCCAGCAGTGAGGGTGGAAAGATTCAAACAGCAAATCCTTTCCTAGGAAGCTCTTGTATCCCATTTTTTGCTTTAGCAAAAGCTAGGCACAACTGATTCATGATCTGACTTTAATCCCAGTGATGGCTTAGAGGCTATGTAAATTTCTTTGTTACTGGTGGCTTCTCTCACAGGAGATGCAGATGTGACATTGTTCATTATTCTATACAATGGTGATGGTGTGATGCTGCGTCTCGGTTGCAGAATTTGGGCATGGAGCGTCTTGATCGTGGTTTAAATGAGCTCTGTGGAGACTTGAAAAGCTGCTCTGGATGCTCCTCTTCCATTTTCTCTTTTCCACCAAGCTGGAGCATTCAGGTTTGTGTCTCATTACCTGCTCTGTTTAATGAATTTCAAGTGCCACTGATAGGAGGGCATTGGAGGGAAATTGCAGGATGTTGTGAGTACTCAAGCTTTCCTTCCTTTTCTGTCACTCATGCCCCTCTCCCTGTTTCTCTTTTCTCACACTGTTCTCTGGACAAGGTGGAGATGACAGTGCTAAGAAAAAGGTATCAGTGGTAATGGAAAAGGTTGGAGATTGCAGCAGTGAGGACAAAAACCTCCAGTTTTGTCTTTTGTTTTGCTGTCTTAAATGCTACCACAATTCACTAGCATGGATTTAACTGCATTTTATCCCTTGTAGGTGTACCTATATCTAGATTTAAGAAACAATGGAGGAATGAAATACTGAAGTGCATGCATATGTTTTTTCCCATAGAACAAAAAATCTAGGAAATTTATTCATGCTTTAAATTAAATTTGGACATTTGGTCCACCCCTGGTTTTATTTCCCAAGATAAGCATTATACAGTACAACTGAGCTATTGCTGGAATCCAGTTTTTAGTCACCATTGACAAGATAATGATTTCTCCAATTTTAGGATCATGCACAGTATGCCTCCCTTTCACAGCACCCTCCTCTCCCAGCCTCTGCTGCTGTGTCTCAGTTGGGAGGAGGTGGTGCTGCCGGTGAGTCAGCGCACAGCACGCACTCCTCCTCTGTCAGGGATAGCGACTCTCCCCCACACAGTTCTCCTGCTCTTAGTGAAATAAAATGCCTTCGGTGGCAGACTGAAATAAGACATTTTCTTATCCTAATGAAAAAACAGGTGATGCCTGAGTCTCTGGGTGTGGTGGCTGTTGAAGCTAAGAATAACACCCCCCGAAAAGGCCCTTGGTGAAAGAGACCCAAGGAGCAGCAGGTTCTCCCCTTGGGCAGGGGAAGGTGTGGTAGATGCCGAGTTGGGGTGTGTTCTTAGTAAGCCAGCCGCTCTCTCCCCATTGGTTTATGCTTATGTTCATCAATTGTCAATCACCCTTAGTTTCTAGAATGTTCAGCTCAGTTCGGTAGTTGGTTAGTTTTCCCCCTTGTCCTTCTCTCAGCCCCCTCCCCGAAATACCCTCCGTTGGTCCCCTTCCCCTTGTCCCTCCCTTGTCCCACCTTGGTGCCCTAATCCCATTGGTTGTTATGATCACAATAAAGTCTGATGCACGACTGGGCTCGGGGCTCACAGCCCTTGGGGCTCTCAGCCTCTGAGTCTCTCAGCCCTTGGGGCTCTCAGCACCTGAGGCTCTCAGCACCTGAGGCTCTCAGCCACTGAGTTTCTCTGCCCTCAGAGCTCACGGAGCATGGATCCCCCGATACTTTGTTTCAGTGTCGTTTTTTCCATCTCGGGAGCCCGTCGCTTTGCTACAGTTTTGGCAGCCGCGTTAGTTTTGCCTGCCTGCTTCGGAAGACTGAAACCCATGGCTTGGGGTCCAAGGATCCTGGCAAGCGTGGACCTGACACCAGGGACACTCCCTCGCCATTTCTCGGGTTGCTGACTCTAACCCTGGCGGTCAGCCCTCGACTTGGAACACCCGAGGGACGCGGCACCTGGGTGCAAGGCCCTGAGGTGCCACCGCTGCTGTCCCAGCCTTTGGAAAGCAGACAGGAGGGGCGCTCCGGATAAAGCTGGTGATGGACTGGGAAAGCAGAGGCAGGAGGAAAGAGCCTCAACCACAGAGGAAGGATGAGTAACCAAGACACAGAGCTTGCCAAGGGTTCTTCATGAGCCACCTAAATGCCAACCAGGGCCAAGAAATCACAACAGATATTTTCTCCTTCATGTCATGGTTTAAGCCCAGCCGTCAACCAAGCACCACACAGCCACTCATTTACACTCCCCAAATACAGGTTTTATCAATGTGCACCTGAGACAGCAAAGGTGTAGGTTGCTTACCATGGAAGGGTGAATGATGGAAATGACATTTGGCAATCTAAAACCTCTAGAAAATCAAGGTGTCTCCTCGTGGATTATTAACCACAAGGAGTCTGCTCACAATTTAAAGGAATCCTCCAGGCCTCCAAGGTACAAGTATTCTCAATGAAACAAATTAGAGCATCATGCCAGGCCGCAGCCAAATGCAGCAGGTGAAGAGGTGGCAAGAGCCCTGTAAGAAAGGGCACTGAGCAGTGAGCACAGCTGTAAGAGTCTGGACGGAAATCCCTCATCTGTCTCACGACCATCTACAGAAGCAGAGGCTGAAAACCCAGAGACCCTAAAAGGGGAAAAAGGACTTTTGCACAATGAAGTCCAGCCAGATCCTGGTGGGGTGCCTGCCAGGCGCAGAGGTGTACTGCAGAGGTGTGCTGACACATGCCTGTGGAACTGTGCCGCTCGGCTACCGGGGCAGAAAGGACTGCACAAGGACTATATGTTTTGTACAGCTGCACCTGCACCCTGAAACAATGGGTCTTACTCCCCCACCTGCTGGCCATTTGCCCCTCGCCTCTGGAAGGATTGCCTCATCTCTTGGTTACCTGCCCCTCGCTTTCGAAAAGACTATAAAGAGACTCTCAAAAAGTACCCCTACGAGATCTCCCCACGGACGAGACGGAATCCCTCAGATCCGGACAACGAGGACTTCGTTGTGCCGTGGTAGCTATTAACACCCTTTCTTCCCCCCCCCCAACCCTATCTCTCTCTCTCTCTCCTCTATCGCATAATTGTGTTGTTGGCATTCAATAAAGGTGCTTTTGATTTTGATTAAAGCAAAAATACTTGTCCCTGTTTTCTTTTGCACTCTGAGATTCAAAGTAATGAACCATCACGATCCCCGCTTATGGTAGCGGATCATGACAACAGCAAGACTCCCTTTCTGCTCACACTTTTGAGGAACTTTTAAGATTGGGGAGGAAAATTACTGAGAGAATTGACTTCAAAGAGTTTTGCAGCACTATCATTTTAGGTCAAGAAAAAACAGGAAACTAACATTGTCTCCTAAATCTTTGAGATGTCAGTAAATAAATGATGTGGTTTTCAGAACTGCAAAGAATCCCATTTCTTCTGCTGACTTCAGCTGGTGCCATTGGGTGCTCAGCACTTCTAGAAATAAAATAATTTGTTTGCCAAGCCTTGGAAGGAAAAGCTGAGCAGGCTGACTTGAAGTTCTTGTTCTTGCAAATATGAATATGAAGCAGGAAATAAAAATATGAACTGAATATTAATTGAACCAGAGTATGAAACTTATATCAGTAGTGTTCCCTCAGGAAATCATTTTTTGGAAGAAGAGAAAAAGTGCACATAAAGACAAATTGGTAAACACCACAGGAAAGGAGGAAGGATGGAACTTGTTTGGCATTGTTATTACTGTTTTCTGTTTAGGAGTTGGTCTGCCTCTGCCTTTACTTTGCAGTATTTCTTGTAGTTCTGCATTGAACTAATTGCTGCCTGCCATGGGGGCTGTCATGAAAATGTATGTAGCGGTGGTTCTGAACCAGGAAGGATGAGGACTTCCAGTGGCATGTTCCACAGACAGAGAGTTTCCCCCCGAAGCTGCCAGAGACAGTGGTTTGGACCACCAAGCCACAAACCCCAAGTTCCTGCTATTGGTTCCTTGATTTGTCTGTCATGTATCCCAGTTCTGGAAATTTCCCTGTTACCCCCTTGTTCATTCGTTGTTCTCTCTTCCCCCCTCCCCTCCTTAAACCTCATTCGACTATGCACCCTGGTCCCTCCCTTTTATTGCCCCTTTGCCCTCAGTTGATTGGATGTTATTCCTCCCTTAAATACCCACGGAATGAGCTATTCTGGGCTCTTAGTCCCTGAGCTCCCTTGGGGGTAATAAACCTACCGAACTCTCATACTAAGAGTCCTCCTTCTTTGGGTAGTTCTTTGCTATCCTGCAGTGCTCGGAGGGCATCAACTCCTCAGCCCCAATGCAGACTAGCGGAGCCTGTAGTCGGCTCTCCAGGGAAGCCTTCTTGATAGGAATGCGAATGGCTTTCCAGGGTCGCGCTAGTGCTCTGCCGCCGGGACCAGAGCAGGATTTAGAAGCAGGGAACGCAACAAGTGGTGGCCCGAACTGGGACTTTGATTTTTCGTGGTTCCCTGTGAGCGACCCTGACAGCTGCAGCGATCGGGACTGCGCCTTTGGGAAGCCGCTTCCCCTGAAGAGGACCTCCACGTTCTAGTGGTGGACTTGGAAGGGGGCATCAGCAACCCTTCTGGAGCGAGCATGCTAGCTGAAGCGGACTGGCAAACCCAAAGATGCTTACTCTTTTGGATTTTTTTTCCCCTGGAGCCGGTGTCGGCAACTGAAGCCAGGATCGAGGAACCAAGATCCACGACGCAGGCGGTGAGGTTCGGTGTCCGCGATAAGCTGCGGGAATCAGGCTCGGGGGAGAGTTTTTAGTTTCGTTGTGCCGTTTCAAAAGAGTAAGGAGGCTCTGATTCGGAGACAATGGGTATTAAGTTGTCCCAGACGGAGCAGGAGTTTTATATCCAAGTTAAAGAAACCCTGAAGTTAAAAAACGGGAAAGCTAATAAGAGGGCTTGGAAACGTTTTGTTAAGTGGATTTTTGTTTATGTTCCTTCTGCTTCTGCCTCTTCTGTTAAAACTCTGAGTTTTTGGGACTTAGTAGAAAAACGTTTACAGGTAGTGGAGAGAGGGGGTGATGTTTCTGTTCAGAAATTTTTCCCGTTGTTGATTTTAATTTGTGATGTTTTGCGTACTTGTCGGGAAAGTTTGGGATCCCCAATTCACCCACCCCATGTTCCTAATTCCCCTTTTCCCAATCCCTCTTCCCTGCAGCAGGGAAGCGCGCCCCTTGGTTCCCCTTGCTATGAGACTGATTCCCCCATAGCGAACTTCACCCCAAACCCTTTCTCCAATCCCTCAGTACAAATTGCGCCGGTTGCGCTCCCCCACCGTTCTACTTTACAAAATGGCCGTGATTTTAAAGATGGCGGCGGCCTCGTGGCGCCGTGCAGCCACCCTTGCGCCCACTGCGCATCCTCACGCCGAAAGCCTGTGAACCCTCCCAGCTCCGCCCACGGTTCCTTCCCCTTCGCGTTGGTTGGCCCTGCGTCGGGTTCCCCCCCCACGGCTGATGACGTCTTCGCGTCGGGTCCCTCCCCTTGTGCCAGAGGCCCCCGCCCCTGCCCAAGGGTGGTCCCCGCCCCACTGGGCACCTGGACTGCCCATACAAACTGCAGTCCCGCCCCTAACCACCGCCCACTTCCAGATTCCCACGCCCTCCCTTTCAGTTCCCACGACTGGGGACCTGGAAGCGGAGAGGCTGGAGCCTGTGGTGCGACCGGTCAGTTAAGCCCTGTAGTGGCGCCGGTGATGTACAACCGGCAGGGTAACAACCCCCAATGGGAACCACTGTCACCTGCAGCCTTGTGAGAGCTTTGCAAGGTAGAGAGAGAGTTTGGGAGAGATTCTCCTCACTTTAAAAGCGTGCTGAATTCCACCTTTAATGCAGCAGTGCTGGTCCCATCTGATATAAAAACAATCATGACAAGTATTTTAGTTGAGGCTCAGTATTGGGTGTGGGAAAAGATATGGAAGCAACAGCTTCAAAACCTGCTGAACAGTTCTAATCATCCTCCACCTAAGTCTTCCAATGGCTCCTGGACACCACATGCTCCATCCCATTTCAGAAACGTGTCAGGGAGCGCGGACCAACACCACGCTCCTGAAAGAAATTAAAAGCTGAATCTACAGTGTCCTGCTCTCCATCACCACCCATGCCACTGGAAACACCATCAGAGGCAATCCCGAATGACCAGTTGCTTGGACCACGACGGCTGAAGTTGGTAGGTGTCACAACTTTCCACCCGATGCATCCACCAGAACAGACCCGGACGACTCTACCAACAGACGCTGCTCCACAGAGATCAGCGTGGAAGAGAAGGAAAAAGAAGACTCTAGACTTCGACAGCGATCAAGAAAATCACTGGGACTCTTCTTTTTGATACCGTCCCCTTAGACTCTCCCCAAACCTGCCCCATGTACCTCTCAGACCCCAACCTCCCATACCCCGATCATCCCCAGTCTTCTAGAGAGACAATGCTTTAATAATGTTTGTTTGTTTTATTGCAGATTTTAAAGACTTTGCTTTGGATTTTAGTTATTATCTTCATTGTGTTAAGCTTCCTTGGATGTTTTAAAACCTTCATAATTTCTTTTATTTACAAGTCACTTTCTTAAAGTAAAAAAAAACAAACAGAGGGAGATGTAGCGGTGGTTCTGAACCAGGAAGGATGAGGACTTCCAGTGGCATGTTCCACAGACAGAGAGTTTCCCCCCGAAGCTGCCAGAGACAGTGGTTTGGACCACCAAGCCACAAACCCCAAGTTCCTGCTATTGGTTCCTTGATTTGTCTGTCATGTATCCCAGTTCTGGAAATTTCCCTGTTATCCCCTTGTTCATTCGTTGTTCTCTCTTCCCCCCTCCCCTCCCCTCCCCTCCCCTCCCTAAACCTCATTCGACTATGCACCCTGGTCCCTCCCTTTTATTGCCCCTTTGCCCTCAGTTGATTGGATGTTATTCCTCCCTTAAATACCCACGGAATGAGCTATTCTGGGCTCTTAGTCCCTGAGCTCCCTTGGGGGTAATAAACCTACCGAACTCTCATACTAAGAGTCCTCCTTCTTTGGGTAGTTCTTTGCTATCCTGCCGTGCTCTGAGGGCATCAACTCCTCAGCCCCAATGCAGACTAGCGGAGCCTGTAGTCGGCTCTCTGGGGAAGCCTTCTCGATAGGAATGCGAACGGCTTTCCAGGGTTGCGCTAGAGCTCTGCTGCCGGGACCAGAGCAGCATTTAGAAGCAGGGAACGCAACAAATGTAGGCAGTGGTAATGCCTTGACTGTTAATTAACATGATGGCAAAACAATTGAGGAAGGGACTAAAATGTTAAGCAGTGGGAAAAAAGAATATGAAAAATGCCAGATTCCTTTGCAGTGAGAGGAGCAGGAGCAGGCTGTCACTGCTGCTATTGGGGAGAGGCTCCTCCACTGAATTCTCCCTGTCCTGGCCCACTGCAGCCACGTGGGAGCCTCCACCAGCCTGCCCTGCACGTTAGGGGTGACCGAATGTCCTGGGTTAGGCCAGAGGGGTCAAAATCTAGGAAGTGATCTATGCTGCAGGAACGAATACAACTTCCTTCCTGGGAGAGAGAGCCAATAATCAGGTAGTTATAAGGATTGATATGTAAGTGAACCAATTAAAAAGTTGATCCGCCTTCGAGGAAAAAACCATATATAAGCAGAGACTCTCTGACACTCTTCCTCTTTGGACCTGCTGCTGCTGTGTAGAGAGGAGCAGCTCCTGCTTCTCTCGCTGGTAAGGCCCCCCCCCACCTCCTTCCAAAGGAGGGATGGGGGGGGGGAAGGGAGGTTTTACGGCAGCCGTGCCGCTGCAGCCGGGCAGGCATGGGGGAGGAAACGATTGGAATTTTCAGCAGATCCAGCTCAGCCGGTGTGTCAGCTACACGAGAGAGAGAACCGGGCCAGGCAAGGACCAGGCTGGACTCCATCCAGCTTGGGCCAGGCCCTGCCCTGTCACCCCGGGCCCAGATGGCCCTACCAGGCCGAGCCAGCTTGGCAGAGCCAGGCAGAGACTCTTGAGAGCGTCTGGCATCCAGCTCAAACCTGTTCAAGCAGCCCGGCAGAGAGCACGTGATCCTCACACTGCCGGAGAGAGAGAGAGACAGAGATTAACTCTCTCCATGCCTGGACTAAACTCACAGACACCCATCCTTCCTCGCAGAGAGAGGAACGAGTGAGGACATCTACATAGTGCAGCGCAGAGACTTTACAGTCAGTGAGGAAAGCAGAACTGATACTTACAAAGAGGTGCATGGGAAGTTGCTTCAAGAGTGAAGCTGAAAACTCTTTTGAAGAACCATGGTTGGGGACTGAGCTAATAAATTCTCTGTAATATATGAAGATATAGTCCAAAGGGGGATGTGAGGTTCTTATTGCAGCCAATGAACTGAAATACCTAAGTACAGACAAGTAAGTGTTGAAAAAGTACAGCCTGATGAGAAACTAGAACTAAGAGAGAGGAGAGGCTGTGACTCAGAGCCCTGGTCCCAGGGAGAATGCTAGAGAACCTGAGTTGTCAGGAGAACCTGTGCTGCTAAGCACAGAAGAAAGGATTTTTCTTTGTTGCTGCAATTGAACTAAGCATCCTTAAAACAAGTACCCTGTAGACTGTTCATAACCCACCATAGTAGCTGTGGGAAGGCTACTGGTGTGGGAGAGATCCACCATTAAGTTGGACTTTGCTCCGGGCAACGGTTAATGGTGAGGCAGAAGACCCATAAAAACTGTATTTTTCTTACAGAAGATCCATGGTGTAAGCAAAAGAAACTTCTCTCCCTAAATGAACTGGAACAAGAGCTGTTTCTGAGGTGGTAAACTGACTAGAGGTCGAAGTGTTGTCTTTTGTATGTTGTCAGGGAGAATGAAATGGAGAGGTGGGGGAAGGAGGGGTGGTCTGAGGAGTTTGTTCTAGTTATTTTTCCTTGGGTTTTTTTTTCTCTTTCCCTTTGTCTTAGGTATATTAATAAAACTTCTTTGTACTTTATAAAGTTTGAGCCTGCTTTGCCTACTCCTAATCCTCATCTCACAACAAGCAATCAAGTAAATATAAGTGTGCTAGCATTTAGCCACAAACCTGAATAGGCGAACTGAAACCACTATACAGAAGTGCTTCACAGAAAATCAACATTTTCCACATGTTTTTTGCTTCTGTAATATTCCACTGGTTAACCTGAAATAGTCTTGGTTAATTTCCCTTCCACTGCAGTGTCCCAGCAATCAGGAAAATCTTGAAATGAGACATGAGAGAGGTAATCCCATGGTATGGTGGTGCCAAAAGGAAGCCAAGAGTATGAGATCCCAAAATATGATTTATCTAATATGATGCCCACTGGGAAAACCAAAGATTAGTGTCTGATGAAGTGTAAACCTTTTGTCCTGGCCCACATAAAATTAAGTTCAGGAATGTTTGATGCATTGATTCCTCAGTTCTAGTTTGAATAGAATGAAAAAAAAGTCAAAATGACAGGATAATAAAAAATTTTAGGACAATATTTTTTGTTATTTTTTCAAAAGATTAGTGTTTAATTTCTTTTTCTGAGCAATAACTCACACATTCCAATTCAAACATCCTCACAGCAAAATTTATTTTTGTAAGGGACTTCAATTTGCTAATATTCTACTACAGAGCACTACTTAGAATCCCTTTATTATGTAGTTTGCCTAGCAAAGCATTTCATCACACAGAAGGGAGAAATGCCTTAATACACTGTTGTGATCAAAAGTGAGAAAAATAAGATTCAGAGGCTGAACAAGATGTCAAGACTATAGGGAAAGAAAAGGCACCTAAAAGCTGCTGAAGAAGAATCACAGACAATGCAATTGAGACGATCTTTGATGAACTTATATGTAGTTTTCTCATTAATGCATTGAAAAAACTTCACAAAGGGAGGCTGACAGCAGTGTTACAGGCAAGGGAGGTAAAGTACAGGATGATGAGTGTCTGTCTGGCTCACCCTGCAAGACAAGAGCAGAGCCCAGGTTTGTCAGACACAGCTGAATGTACCTATTACAAGACTGGGTCCGTTTCTTCTGTGACATGACATGAAGCCCAGAGTGGCTTTTCTCTCTGGATCCTGACACGAGACATGAGTCAGAATAATGAAATACAATGAACCATCACGTGGACTTCTCTAAATAAAGCTCTGCATTGTGTTAATATTTCTGCAAATCTGTTTGGCAGTGCCTTGTGAAGCCTTGACATGTGCCTAAGAGATAAGTCACACAAGCCGTGGGCTCCGTGTTCCTTGTCCTGGAGCACTGTCTGCAGTGATGTATTGTGTGCTGCTGAGTTACCTGTGGGATCACTGGGCTTTAAATTCCAAAATTCCAACACATCTCACCTCTTCCAGCCATTGTCAAGGGAAGAGGGATTTAATGAATTTGAGAACTGGATGCAACGAAACTGAATTTAGGGACAGGAGGGACCAGTGTGATGTTAATTGATGTAATTTTTAATTGACACAATCTCACTCAGCATAAACAATGCATAAAAATACTCCTCTTGCTCTAACTGATCACCATCAGACCACTGACTTGCAGCTGAACAGAAGGGCATCTTTGGGAGCAAGGCTGCTCAAAAATGCCATGTTAATCTATTTCCAGTTTTTCAAAACTTAATATTCTGTCTTATTTAAACAGTAATTTCTTCTTACCAACCTCCAGATGAAGGTGAGCCTATGAAATACACTTTTATTTCTATTCTCTGCAGCACAGCATAAGGTGCTAGCCCAGAATAACATAATGTGAAACACTGCAATAATTTCTAAAAAAAGTATATTTATGTGTATCTGTCTATTTTCTCTTTTGGTTATATATGTAAAATTATGCTTCTAGGCTGAAAGTGCTTTCCTGAAAGGTGCCAATGTTTTTCTAGTATGTATATCAGCAAATCAGCTCCTGACTCACACTTTCCCTCTAGGACATCTTAGATGGCAGCTGCAGCAGCCAGGCTGACTGCTGGGGCAGTTCCAGACATCTGCCTTGTAAGCAGGGATTTGAAGATTCTCCACTGTGCATAACCTTTGCCTTAGGGTCAGAATTTTTTTTTTTTTAAGCTAGCCATGGTTGGCCTTCTGGGGCACCACTCACACTTAAACCTCCCACTTAGGAATGTATTTGGTTTTATTTTGGTGAACTTGTAGTTTAGCAAAAGTTGTTTATTAACAACTAAATTTCCCATACACCTATGCTTTCTTTTCTTCCTATTTTTCAATGCTATGGGATTTCCCATGGTGTGTGTTTTCATGGGATTAATATCAATGTGATGGTTTATATCTGTAATGTATCTGAGCTCATTAGGTACTTTTGTACTTAATTTTGTAAGAATGTCTTTTGTCCTCTATTCAGAAGATGTACCCATTTGTGTATCACCATTTGTAGGCCGTTCTTGACCCCGGAGCATGGAAGAATTCTCTTGCTATTTAAAAACCCACACACAAGTAGCACCTCTTACACCTCCATGCTAATATCTTTCTGTTAGATCAGTTTGTCATGCACCCAATGTACAAAGCAAGCTGAATTCTCTGCCTTAGAATCAGACTGTCATTAATTGTTTTTATATGTGTTTGCTATGATTACATTGCCCTCATTTCCAGTATCTGTTTTGAAACACAATATTAGTTCATTTATTTCCTGCGTCACAAACCAATCTCATGGTGAACATTGCTTTGTAAGTGTATTGACATAATGCTTCTCCTGAGAGCTTTGTCCTGCTGCTTTCTTTGCGCTATTTTTTTAATGTTAGAATTGTCACCCTCTCATAAACTGCTTTGATTGCAAAGAGAAGAATTTTCCCCTTGTGCCGAATACATTTGGATCTTATTCTGACTGTTGTTATCTTGTTTACAGCTTCTGGACCAAGCTGTGTGTTACCCTTGACTCTTTGTTCCTCCTCAGATACACATCAGCACTGCTGCTGTCTGCTGTCCTTTGCATTTGGGAATCACATCACAGCTTTCCTTCTGCAATCACTCAAGTCCTTTCTGATAGTACCTTGCTGATTTGTAATACCCATAGTTTTCTCAGTTCTATTCAGTCCATATGGTAACATGGCTCAAATGTTGTGCATCCCTTAGTATCAAGCTCAGCCACAGTGCTTTGCTTGCTTTGGCTCCCCAGGAGCAGATGTACTGGGGAAACTATGTGAATGCAGGGACATAAATGGGGTTGTTAAAAATTAACATGAAGAACCTCACTGCCTCTTCAGATGCTTAAATAACTTTTGAAATCTCTCCTCTGATATTAGTTCTTCTCATTGGATGGTTTTGAGAATGTAGTTATTGCACACATAAGGATTTTAATCTGTAAAGTTTCTCTCCTGTCCCCCTCAGAAGCTTTGAAAGCTCACAGTCATCTCATCTGCTCTGCCTGTGGCTTAGGACTGAGCAGTTCAAAGCACCTTATTGCTCCCTTTTTATCTGAAGGCCAACTTGACTCCAGGGTACAGAGGAGGAGTGACTCACAATGAGCTCATTGGACACTGAACTTCATTCCTTCCCTCAAGCACTATCCGTGTTGCTCTGCTCAGTTTTTAGCACTTGGTCTCAGGAAAATCTCATCCTTCAAGGCCACAAGAGACCATCTTTACCATGTGCAATGTTCTTCACACACAGCCATGGGGTTTCAATAAAGAGCTCCTGCACCTGCTCTGTGTCCTTCATTGCACTAGAAAATATCTAGACAGAGACTCACCTTTGATTTAATGCTCTCTGCTGGCAGGGATGTTCCTGTATTTCTAAGTCCATGCTTCCAATGGTTAATTATTTTCACCTAAAGATTTACACAAGGTGTCTTGCCTGAGGACATGGCCATGCTTTAAGAGGAAAGTTTTGGTGTTGAGGCCAAGAACAAGGCACTGAGAGAGATGACTGATCACATTCCTCTAGGGGTGTCATGGGTACTTGGCCCTTTTACTCTGATAATTGGGGTTGAGCTGGGGAAAATTCCTCTAGTGTCCCAACACCCTCTGTTTGAAGGTTTTCCCTGGGAGCAGGTGACTGTGCCATCCCCTCAGAGGGTACCTTGTCTCCTCCAGGGATTTGACCAAAGCCAATCTTCTCCCTCTCTGCAGATTACAACTATAGGCATGAGGTTTTCCCTCCTTTCACTTTCAGCAGCTGCTCCAATAGATTTTGCTCAAGGGAAATATAAAACAGCCAAGGAAAAAAAGACTCCAAGTCTACACAGACAAAGAGCATGTTCTTCCTTAACCTTACATCACAAAATTTTAAAAACTGAACTTCTTTAAGCTCTCAGTAATATAGTTTGGGGAGTTGGGGCATTTTAAGGGGTTTTTTGGTTGTTTTTTGTTTTTTGTTTGTTGCTCTTGTTGCTGTTGTTGTTGCTGTTTTAGTTATCCTCGGAAACATATTTGTGATTTTCCAGTAGCTTTTAAAAACACTGAACCTGAGCTTTGACTAAACATATATGATGGTAATCTACCAAGAGAATTTGGGCTGTCAAAATGTATAACGAGCTCTGAACGGCTCCCCTGTGGCTCACCAGACTGGGGCTAACTACAAGCTTTCCCAGGAACACATATTGTGCATATTTTTCCATTTTCCAAGTTATGGATATAGATATTGAATCTCACTAGCCTAGGCAGTATTCACCTGGGAGACTGTGAACCATGTGTGCTTCAAGCTGCAGAGAGAAGCTGGTGGCTTTTGAAGGTCTGTATGGCCAGGGTTATGTTCCAATTACCAAGCGAGAATGTGACAGAGCAGGTGCTGTATCTGCATGTGTGCATCCCTCTCTGTGCTGGGGAATTCTCTGTGCCTGTCTCAGAAGCATGCCTCTGCTAGTGTGGAGAGCAGAAACTGATGCAGAATATGCATGCTGCAAAGCTGCAAAGTCTGTGGAAGGAATATGGGCTGAGTGTTGCCTTCCTTCTTCAAATTGTAGAGCAAATTGTGCAGGTGACAGTGAAAGTGCCCCATGGCAAAGTCTGACCTGTTGTCCTAGTTTAGGGCAAATGTTAGGAGAAGACCTCCGAGGGGGTCCCCTCTAGACAAGCCAATTTCAGCCACCCCTCCCCCAAACCGGTTCGGGAAAAAGATTTCCTTAGAGAAAAAGTGGAAAAAACTATTTATTTAATAAGCAGAATATTCACAAGTTTGGAAACAAAAGTTGAATGATATAAAACAATGAAACCTCTCCTTTCTCCGAAGAGATGGTGGATCCAGGGAGTCCTTTTGTGGGTGCGGCTGTGTCAGCCTCAGTCCCTCCAGAGGCTGGGGCCGATGGCCAGGCCCGGCTGCAGAGTCGGGGGGTGGCCCCCGGGGGATTGTCCTGATGTCTTGGACCACAGAGATGCTGACCAGTCCCAGAAGAAAGAAACCAGTAACGGAAATAAAGTCTCTCTCTCTCTCTGCAAGAGCCGAGAGATTTCCGAGAGCACCCAGCTGCGAACTCCGAGAGCACACAGAGAGCTTATCTCTATTTTTCCTGTCTCCGCTTCGAGCGCAGTCTCTGAAGGAATTTCCGGGGGAGTAAGGTGTAACTCCTGTAGACAAACTGTGTGCGTTTTCTCTCCCCCCTTCACCCTCCTCACTCTCTCTCTCTCTGGGCCTAACTTAAAGCTACAGAACTTAATACCCGGCATAAGCAGGACAGACGATTGGGGATACAAGCATCATACAGTCAATCCAGGACACCTGTCTAGCCCTTGCTATAAAATTCAGTATGGGATTGTCCTGTCAGGTGTCTCAGCCGAGCATCCACCTAGACCTGGGGTAGCTGCTGGCTCCAACATTGCCTGCAACTCTCTGCTTCTGCCTGGGGCTTTCTGACACCAGTGGTCACCTGGCCTGTCCCTCCAGACCTCAGCAAGAGGTGATGAAGTCACCACATGATATGTATCCCCAGGTGGGGATTTGGGATGGAGGCAGCTTCAGCACCACGCACATGAGTCAGCCTCCCATGTCAGAGAGTGTTTCTTAATTTAGATGTACCAGGCTACAGTTCCTCCAGACATTCATCCCTGAGCCTCTGTGCTCACTAGAAAGCCATTTGCTTTATTGTTGGTACTCCTGTGACTTGCTGAGGGTGACTGACAGCACCACAGGGGCACAGGCTGGGAAGGAGGAGCTGTGCCATGAAGGGAAACATTTCCACATGACCAGGCAAGCAATGTCAATTGCTTTAGAAACATCATTGCTGGTACTAAGCTCCAGAACTTGGCCCGCTTGTCATGCTTGTATCATAGAGGTATTGCCCAAATGAATTTGGAACCAAAGTCTTTGAATGTGTCCCACCTCAATTAATGCACATTAAGGACAAAGAATTCACTCATTTTATTATTAAATTTTGATAATCTAAGGAATGGGTCTTTGTACTGAGGTCCCTCTTGCTAGTCACTGAGGCAAGAGGTGATGATTTTCTTTTCAAAGTGAAATCCTAATAGTGTCCCACAAAGGGTGTGGTGGAGCTCCTAAAATAAACTTCCTCAATCACTACTTGTAGGGGGAGCCTGGCAGTGGTCAGATGTCCACCCTGTTTGGTTCACCTTGTCTCTGGCTGTTGTTATCTTGCTCAGTTTCAGACAGGTTAATAGCAAACCTACAGAGCAAGTAATGGAGAGGAAGAAATGACATTTTATTGTTGTTATTAATTATTTTCACTATGATAGCTTCTAGCAGTGGAGGCACAGAACAGGTCCCTGCTGAGGAAAGCACTCTGCAGATGCAATGGAAAGGCAATCCCTGCCCCAAACAGCACAAACATTAAACAAAAGGATTATGAGAGAAGAGACTAGGTCTCAGTGTCATAAAGCTCTTATTTCCTTCTGAAACAGTGAAAACATGAAAATCAAAGATTATTGCCTGGCAGATGTTTCCATAAAGCAATAAAACAAGCAAGGAGAAGAGCAGTCTTCCATGAAGACAATAATTTCCCTTTGGATGCTTGACTGATGCTCCACTGGGAAGTTTTCCATGTCCTGCTCCATCCCCCTGACTAGCAGCCATTCTTCTCTGAGCAATTTCTTGAAGCCAATAAGGGAAAGCCTTGGGGCAAGAAAACCTCTGGAGTGGGAAACCTCCACAACACACCTCTTCAATCTTGTGCATTCTCTGCAACCTCCTGCAGGGAAACTTCTCCCAGGGGCTGTTTCAATACTAAAGAAAAATAACTTTCCTATGTTCTCTGCAAAGTCATGTGTCAGAATTACTCCAAATATTTTATTAATGGGTCTATGCCCCCATGCACTGTAATGAAGCCAGCTCTTAGCCTCTCCATACCAGCAGCAACACTTTTATATAAGGGTGAGTGAGTAATTCCCTAAGCAGATAAAGATCTCAGGTGCTATTTTCTCCTCAATAGCAGTAAGTGTGAGCTAAGGTCTGGTTTTGGAGTTGAAACTACTTATTGCATCCCCAGAATTTCTGTGGCCAGTAGGGAAAAGGCAGTAATGCAAATTTCTGTTTTGTGGTATAATCTGAAGAAAGCTTCAGTTAGTAATACCCATGTATTATTTAAACATTTATCACTTTGCTCTTTCTCAGAACTAGTTCTCATCAATTTATCATGTGCCTTACATTTTGCTACCTACAATCTTTTACTTTTGGTAAATCTTTTAAAGGCAACCTGAAAAGTTACAACACCAACCATTAACCACTTTACATGTTGGTGGCTGGATGTCTGAATTACTCTGCTGCTTGGAGTTGGGAAAATTATGTCTGAAAACCCCAATCCCCCTCTTCTGATGGTAACATCCCACTGCCAGCACCCTCCCTCTCCACCAAGACACCCAACCACAGACAAAGCACTGAACTAAGACCATAAGGATGTGGAGGAAAACAGCTTTTGGTATCTCTCTCTGCCTCCTCTGCCCACCTTGGCAGCCAGGCACTGGGCAGAGCTGGCTGGGGCACAGAACTGTGCCCCTAAGGGTTGGAACCAGCCAGCATTTGGCTGCAGGGCTGTGGTGAACAACTGCAGCAGTGGTACCTCCTGCCTGGACAGGAGGTTGGGATCTTTGATAAGTGCTGTGAGCTGCTCCTCTGGGTCTGGGCTCAGAATCTGGGTGGTCTGCAAAAACCTGACTGAACCCTGGCCAGAAGAAGCTCCTCAGCCACCCTACTTCACCCATTATGGTTATCCAGCTTCCAGATGACATGGGGGCAGTGAACACCCAGAAAGTCAATGAGGGATGGAACCTCTCCCTGATGGAACAGCAGTATGGGGCAGCAGAGCCCTCTCCCCCACTGGAATGGGGAGAGCTGGGACATGGCATGCTGTTTGTGCCCATCACCCCAAGGTGTTTCACAGTGCACCAAATTCCAGCTTTGAACATTTAAGAGCAGGCTGGCTGCTACCCCACGTCACGAAGGAGCTGTTTCTTTACAATGTATGTTTTATTTATAGATTAACATTAGGATTCGCAAGAGGAATAACTTGGGCTCTGAGTTATCACTTCCTATTAACCTGAAATTATTGAGTGTCTGAAATTTGTGTGGAAACCTAGTGAGCAGAAAGGATGAGGAAAATGTTCCTCTCCTTTCCTTGAAGCACAGAGAATAAACAGTCTCCTCCCTTTGGAGGGCTGTGCATGGAAATGTCAAACAAAAGTGACAGCAATTGCTTTTTTAAAGAATTGCAAACATTATCCATTTTCCATCTCATATGTGTACAGCTCTTAATATATATTGCATAACACGTACATGATCAGATTCCTAATTGCCATTAATAATTTATTTTAGATTGCACAGAAAGGCAGGTCCTGCAGCCTTCTGTTGTGCTTTACAGCCCTTGCTCTTATGAAAATGTTTTCCTCCAGGAACAGTGCAGCAACCTTGGGGTTTTGTTTGAACAGGATCTGAAGGGCCTGAGGAAAAAAAAAAAGTACCCTTTCAGCTACACGGGGCTGGGCATGGGGATGGGGAAGGGCTGAATGGCTCCTTTTCCCCACTGCTGTGGGGCCAGCTGCATTCCCATCCCCAGCACTGGATTTCTGTGTTGGCTTGTGGGTAGCTTGGGACATAGGGCAAGGCTCATCTTGGCAAGTTTAGATACCTGTGGTTTAGGCATCTTCTTAATCTGATTGCCCAGGTCCCTCCTTCATCCTGCCTGGGGGCCAGCTGCCCCACACAGAGGTGGCCGAACAGGCAATAACAGATGGCTGAGCTGCTCTCCCATCTTTCCCAGTGACAGCAGGGAGAACTTCACCTGTTGCGGTGGTTCTGAATCAGGAAGGACGAGGACTTCCGGTGGCATGTTCCACAGACAGAGAGTTTCCCCCCGAAGCTGCCAGAGACAGTGGTTTGGACCACCAAGCCACAAACCCCAAGTTCCTGCTATTGGTTCCTTGATTTGTCTGTCATGTATCCCAGTTCTGGAAATTTCCCTGTTATCCCCTTGTTCATTTGTTGTTCTCTCTTCCCCCCTCCCCTCCCTAAACCTCATTCGACCATGCACCCTGGACCCTCCCTTGTATTGCCCCTGTGCCCTCAGTTGATTGGATGTTATTCCTCCCTTAAATACCCACGGAATGAGCTATTCTGGGCTCTTAGTCCCTGAGCTCCCTTGGGGGTAATAAACCTACCGAATTCTCATACTAAGAGTCCTCCTTCTTTGGGTAGTTCTTTGCTATCCTGCCGTGCTCTGAGGGCAACAACTCCTCAGCCCCAACGCAGACTAGCGGTGCCCATCGTCGGCTCACCGGGGAAGCCTTCCAGAACACAAACGGCTTTCCAGGTTCATGCTAGCGCTCTGCCGCCGGTACCGGGGCGGGATAAAAGCAGGCAACGCATCATTCACCAATTAGCTCATGAGAGATGTTTAACTTCTCTTTAGGTTTGTAAGTGATCCAGCATGAAGCTTAGGCTGTGTGTGTGTGTCACACCCCTGGGGTAGACCTTGCAATTTTACAGAAAGCCTCTTGCTGTCCCTGAGCCCAAATATCAGGGCAAGGCTAGGGAATGAAGCTTACTCTTGTGTTTTAACCTCCACATCTGAAAGGCAATATTTTTAGTGCCTCATTTTCAAGCATTCTTCCTCTTCATTCAGCCAAATCACGAATAATCACTTGCATTTATGTAGCAACTTTTAGGCAAAACTCTAAAATGCTTTACAGATCCAAGATGGCTCTTTAAATTGTTTTTGTTTTTTTTTAATCCTCCTTATGCTCTGGATAGGGACAAGCTGGTATCAATCAATTTTCTGCGCTTATGAACTTCCATGATCTGTGACTGAGAACTTTAATAATCATCTTTATGAAGCCTCGGCAGCATCCAGAGTAGCACCTAAATGGTCCCCAGGAGTTGTAATTAAAATTAAGCTGCCCATGGGTTGCTTTGATTACAACGGGGCAGGCCAACTTAACCTTCAATTTATGCTGACTTAAAAGATGGCTCATACAGAGAACCTGTTTGCCAGACATAGATTTGAATTAATTATGCTGATTCTCTGGTTTTATTTTACTATCTGATTAGGCTTACAAATGAAATCACAGTCCCATCTTTTGCAGAGGCTTTGGTGTGAATGCCAAGACCCAGCAGCCTGCTGTGGGGTACCTGTGGGCTTTCTATCCATTCTCCAGCACAAGGGATGTGTTTAGGCATCTGTAGGAGGTAGTGGCCTGTCACGCACCCACTGCTGAACTATTCCTGGCCACAGAAACAAAGCTCCTAATTTGATCTCAGAACTGATGGGCTGCAAATGTGTACTGAGCAAAAGCAACCCTGGCAACTCCCAGCTCAGCCAGATCCACTCTTTCCTCCTGCTTCTCACAAATGGAACAGGTTTTCAGGCATTCCTTGTCTTTCAGCTGCAAGGAATAGAATCATAATTAGCAGCAACAGAATCTGAAAAACTAATCAGAAAATATGATTTCTTACGTAAGGTTATTTTCTAACTTCTGTGTACCAAAATACAGCTTCACATAGGGCATTTTGCATAAATTAAGCCAGGTGTCTCATGTGTAGTTTGAAAAGACAGAATTGAAAGGTAGTGGATGCATTACACCAAGGCTATAATTTTCTTACAGTCACTTTTAGAAAATGTCAAAATACAGATATGAAACCTCCCCCTCGGCAAATTTACCAAACCCATTGCTAACAGTTGAGCAGCATGTAGCATTGCTTCTTATCAAACTTTTTGTGTTAGCTTAATAATTATACTTTTATTTTCTTTTCTTTCTTAAAAGCCTGTATCATATCACCAACTGAGCTACAGTCTCTCTCAGATAGTATTGCTTTCCCATAACTTGACAAAGTACATGGAGCTAGGGAATTTCTTTAAATGCCTGTTTTCCTCTGTGTCATGGTTTAACCCCAGCCAACAACTCAGCCCCACAAAGCCACTCACTCCTCTATGGTGGGATGGAAGAGAAAATCAGAAGGGTAAAAGCAAGAAAGCTTTTGAGATAAAGACAGTTTAATAGGTAAAGAAAAAGCTGTGCACATAAGCAGAGCAAAACAAGGAATTAATCCATCCCTTCCCATGGGCAGGCAGGTGTTCAGCCTTTCCCAGGAAAGCAGGGCTCCATCATGTATAACAATGACTCGGGAAGACAAACACCATCATTCTGACTGCCTTCGCCTCTTCTTCCTTCTTCCCCCAGCTCCATATGCTGAGCATGATGCCACATGGTCTGGAAAATCCCCAGGGTCTGCTGGGGTGACTTGTCCTGGCTGTGTCCCCGCCCAACTCCTTGTGCACCCTCAGTCCTGTTGCTGGTGGGGTGGGGTGATGGGCAGAAAAGGCCTTGACTCTGCGTAAGCTCAGCAGTGACTAAAACATCCCTGAATTGTCAGCACTGTTTCCAGCACAAATGCACAACAGCCCCATACCAGCTGATAGATCTACCCCAGCCAAAGCCAGCACACTGACAGAATATTGTCCTTTTCCAGCAGAAAAGACATTCCATGTACTTTTCCTGCACCTGTGGTAGATCCAGACTGCATTTTTCATTGGCATCTTTTAATGCAGTACAGATAAAATAAGGTGACTATGTGGTTTTATTGGTAAGTATGGCACAAAACAGGCTTGAACTTCCTTGCTGCTTCTTATTAGTCCATGAACAGATGAGTAGGTTGAGATAAGAAAATACTAGAATGGAGTAAGTGCCAGTGTCTAAGAACATGCATGTGCTGTTCCCACCACTGGTGATCTGCAGGGTGCGACTGTCCACAACTGCCTAGCCCAAGAGATCAGCTTTCCAGGGCAAAGCTGGCACCCACATCTCTTGTGAAGCAGCAGACAGGTGTCCTGAGTTGGCTAAATGGGGGAGAAATCTCCCTCCTTGTACCTGCTAAGTGGCAGCAGGTGGGGATAGGCCCCCACTTGAGGGTAAGGGCACCCCATGAGCAGACCACAGCGCCAGCCTGGGCTTTGTGGCACACAGAACTCCTGTACAGGACAGGAAATATTGGCCAGACACAGCATATTTCTCACATGCAATTTTTAAAGTTTCTCCTCAAACTAAAGGCTTTTCGAGACACTGCTTTTGCAAGTTTGGGTGGTTGATGTGATAATTTCTGCTGCTCTTCTATTGAAGGCGTCCTTATAGAGAATTACTTCTCATCTTCTGTAAGCTTTTTGGCTCAGCATGCAAACACCATCCTAAAGTGCCTGCTGCAAAGATGGCAGAATACTGAGTGCTTTGGTAGGAAGGTTTTGGAGAGTTTAAGCCTAAAATTCCTCTCCTCTCTAAGCTTCAGGCACTCAACTCCTGCAGTGAGAGCCACAGTGCTGCAGTTGGAGTAGGTCTTACTCTGAAAAGAGAATCAGGAATTTGCCAGATATTTGGCTTATGCTGCACTGTGTTCTGGATGTTTTAGGAAGGCTTTAAATATGGGGCCTGAGGTTTACTTCTTAATTTACACAAATTATTAAACTGCCAATCTTCATATTGCTGGTGAAACCCTAATGTTTCAAATTATCATTAAAAAATTGAATCTTCTCCCGTGTGTCTCATGTACTATGAAACCTATTTTCTTAGCACGACAATATTTCAAGTCTAGAATTAAAGCCAGAAGGATTGGTATAGTAATTAGCCTTTGAAATAACTTTATCTGCAGTGCTTTGATGCCTTTTAATATTCGGTGAGTTATGGCAGAGCTCTTCCTAGCAGCATTTCTATCTCTGCATTTTTGTGATGCCATTTGATATGGGAATTGGTTTAAATGGGAAAGGGCTGGGTCCAATCATCTGCAGTAGCTGAGAAATATCTTTGGGTGGTGACTATAAAGACAAGGAAAGGAGAAGGACCAGGCTTTGCCTTGCTTTCAGAGTCTCTGGGGGGCACAGCCTGGCAGGGGTGCATCTCCTGTGCCCTGCAACAGAGACTGCCTTTCCCTTACCTGTGTGTGACCTCCCAGAGATTTCTCAGTGACTGGGTACAATCCTGCACCTTCTGGGACCACCTTACCTGTGTGCGTCACCTTCTGCCAAGTCCTGTTCTATGGCAGCCTGGACCATGTCCCATTTCCAAGGCAGCTTCTCAAAAACATGCTGCTGACTTGACCTATGGAAACCTCAGCCACAAAATTGCACCTACTCGGCCAACAATAAATTTCAAAGAAAGTTTTACATAGGCAGGACTGTGCAGGGAGGAGAAAGAAGAACCATAGCCAAACACAAATTTTCCCCAGTGGCAAACCCATCGCTAGCTGCTGGTGTTTCTGGAGGTCGGCAGACTCTAGCCTATCTCTCTGCTTTAATTCCAGTCTTGTGATGGCTCGGGGGTGGGGGGAAACTGGTTTAGAAGTTTCACAGGCCCTTGTGGAGGCATCCAGCCCATCCTTGAGAAAAAGTGGGACAAAACACAGTCAGGCCTGGTAACTCTTACGTCTACCTAAATCTTGAGGATCTCCACAGATGAGGCTTCCACAGCCTCTCTGGGCAGCTTCTCTCTCACTGGTCTGATGGAGTGCAGCCTTACCATGGCTGATGTGCCAGACAGCAAGGCTTGGTGTGACCTCTCCCAGCAGCCAGGAGTTTGTGCCATTGCCAGTGGAGGCAGGGATTACTCCACAGAGGGATTTTGCTCCTCTGCTTTGAATGCAAACAGTTGGGTTTGATGGTTAAAGCTGCATCACTACTGGGAGGCAGCACTCTTGGAGGCACAATTGCTGGAGGTTATGTAGAGATAACTGCTTTTTTTTCCCCCCTGGATGTCAGTGGAAAGTAAAGCTGCAGTTGTGACCAATAAGGACATGAATATATCTCTAGTGCAGGTAGGTTAAGTTTTAATTTACCTCCTGCCGTGTCAGTCAAATGCCAAGAAGAGAATGTGCATCATAAAGTACCACAAACAGCCAAGGTAGATATGGGAGGTCAGTTAATAGTTCAGGTCCTTTTGAAATCTTATAGGTTTCCTTTCCACAAATCAAATTAATATGGCCATTTTCATGGCTGCTTTGATTATGTTGTTGCTTCCTTCCTGGAACTCTTTAAGCATCATGAGTATGCAGCTGATAGGCCAATATTAACTGCTAAGGGACAGATTGTTAAGTGTAACAGCTCTTGGACAAAGAATGTGGGAGAACTAAACCAAACAGAATTAAGTCAATTGGCTTCAAGAAACAGATTTCAGTAACCAAAGAGTGATAATAAATAATAGTTTGTAGAAAAACAATCTAAAAGTAAATAGTTCAGGAGAACTGTCAGTTCCTAGTACAAAATGATGTTAAGATACAGTTCTACCAGCATGTGGTCACACTGGAAATAGCAGCAGGAGACCAGTTTGGACAACTTCAGCTCTTCAGTAAACTCATACAAGAAAGAAGTACAGAAAAAATGGGTGTGAGGTCAAGTTAGCAAGGATGGTGTTGAAGGTTGGATCTAGTTCTTTTCCTCAGGAATTTTTCTCCCATGGGTTGCTAGGACACAAATGACTGGGTACTTAAGAGAAACAAAGCTCAAGGGTAGAGCCTTTCTCCTTGGCAGGGTGGGGCAAAATTGCCCCTCACTGAAGCAGAGCCTAGTAACGCGAGATTTAGAGAGACTGAAAAACAAGGGCAGGGGGGAGGTCACGCCCTCTTGCTCGAGACCCTCGGAGCGGGACGGTCGGAGCTGCTGTCTGCTGAACCCACGGCCCCTGAGAAGCCAGCGCGGAGCTGCCAGTCTGTCTGCTGTGAGTCTCTGCCCTCTGCCCCATCCGGAGCCGACCTGCCTGCCACCAGCCCGCTTTTCTCCGCTACATTGTAGCGGGGTTTTTCCCTGCACGTAGAGACCCCTTACCGTCCCAGCTCCCTGTGTCCCGGGATCCTGCTGTGGCACCGACACCAGCTGCCCCTCCCGAGGGTCTGTGGAGCAAGGGCTCTCCTCCATCCTTCCGTGCTTCGGGCAGTCGCCATTGCCGTGTGCTCCCTGAGCTCACGCCGGAGCGCCCCTGCAGGCACCGGGGAATCATCACACCCAGAGCGCCCCTGCAGCCACCGGGGAATCACCGCACCCAGAGCGCCCCTGCAGGCTGTGACTATAACTGCACCAAAGGGAAAGGTGCCTGAAGCCGAGCAGGCTGCCACTAGGTTTCTGGTTCTGTTTGTTAGTTAACGTTATAGTTGTTGTTATTTGTTATCCTTTGTTTTAGATATTAGTAAAGAACTGTTATTCCTATTCCCATATCTTTGCCTGAGAGCCTTTATAATAATTCAGAGGGAGAGGGGTTACAGTTTCCCATTCCAAGGGAGGCTCCTGCCTTCCTTAACAGACACCTGTCCTTCAAACCAGGACAGATGGCTATCAAAGAACAGCACGTGCTGGAAGGGAGAAAATAATTTTCAAGAGAAAAAGAAATAAAGAATATCAAACCCCACAATGTGTGGAGGCATTATTGGAAAGAGAAATATCAAAGGACACATTGCTTCACTACTCACTGCAGAAGGAAAGCTAATGACAAGAAATACCAAGGAGACAGAATGCCTCTGTTGAGTCAGTTGTTACAAGATGCTTTGGTAGTGATTGAACAGCTACTCTAATAGAGGGAAATTGGTTCAGAGTAAAAGAACAGAAACGTGAAAGGTGTTAGAAAGTACAGCAATACATAAAATATTTTCAAATTGTTTGAGCCTCATGGAATTTGAAAGTTGGATGCTCTCCAAGGATACTTCAAGAAGTACATGTAAAATTTCAGAGTAGAAGTGAAGAACCAAGAAATTCCATTAAAAAAAATCTCTTGCTAAGAAGAGGCAAAAGGAGGCTCTGGTAAATGCACATCATTTGGCTTATTTCTGAATCTCAGAAGAGGTTTGAAACAAAAACCATCCTACTTTTAAGTGCTTTCAATATATCAAATATACAAGTAATAGCCACTGTAGATTTGACATACATTAACAGTGTGTATTGATGGCTTTGGGCTGTGATCTTTTTGGCATCTCGCAGGTGTCATGGGCTGGCTCCTGAGACTGCACTGTTGGAAGGATACAGGCTCTTTAAGAATAACAGGCAGGAGAGATGAGAGGGGAATGTTACCCTCTAGGTCAGTAGACTGTGGGGATCTGTGGCCATCGCCTGGGAAAGGGCAGTGGGAGTGGGTCAGACCAATATCCCACTCTGATGCATGGCCCAGCCTGTCCCCAGGGAGTGTGGGAAAGGTGCTTCTCTGGTAATGAGCCTGTGACAAGCTGCTCCGGGCACCTCTCCTGCCCTGAGCAGTGGGTGTTACCAAGATACCCACAAGGGATAGTGGCAGCTCTTTGATTTCTTCAACTGCTGATGCAGGAGTGACTTTGAAGGGGCCAGGGCCATTTCCCTGCTCCAGCATGTGCATCCATGGATGCTGCAGGGGGGATCCCCCTGCCCCGATCTCAGCCGTGACAGGTACCCACCAGGTGGGAGGCACGGTAGGAGCTGCTTCCCCTCTCTGGTGTGGGGACAAGCAGGGTCATGGCTGCAGGTGACCTGACCAGTGTTGTTCCTGGTGACACTAAAGAATTAAGCAAAATATAACCAGGTCAATGTGGACGTAGGTGACACTGAGACAAAAGATGTTTCAGGACATATAGGAATTAATTCAGGGGATTGTCAAACACCATTGATAAAATGATGGAGAAAAAAATGGTTTATATGCATCCTGCTCTAACAGGTCTTAACACTCTGGCCTTTCCTTTCTAGTTGATTGTTAAGAGACACACAAGGAATTTTAATCCTATCTAGAGAGTACTGAACAGTGTCCTTTAACTGATTTTAATTACCATAAACACTGTCAGTGTTTTTCAAGTTTCAGTATTCAGATGCAGTGAGCAAAACCTGCTCCACAAAAAAAAAAAAAAATCAGACTGCACAATGTGAAGATTAATTCATGGTCGCTGTCAAGGAACTTGGATATAATAAAGGAGAAATAAAGTGTTTCTTGTAAACCCAATATTAAAACATTGTTCCTTTCTGTTCTTCTGCAAAGA
>JAVTVJ010001150.1:0-14112 GCA_034509425.1 Eopsaltria australis | reverse complement strand
CAGGAGGGGTGGCTCTTTGGAGGAGGGAGGGCCCTGGCCCAGCCCCAAAAGCCTGGGCATTTTCCTGATCCTTATCCATGTCTTTGACAAGCATTGCCTCCTGAAGAAGCTGCCTCCCCGAAAGGGAAACAGTTTCATCTGATCCAGCTGGCCCTTTTCTTTTCCCAAGCGGAGAAGCAAAAGTCTGTGAAGATGGTGGCACATCCCAGAGAAAGCAATGGCTCTGTGCCAGCCCCAGCTGCAGGATCGGAGGAGATGCCAGGCACAGGCACAGGAGGTAATTGCTGTGCCGGGCTCAGCCCTGGGCGGGGCTGTGTGGCAGCAGCTCTTCCCCCCGGGCCCGCCCTTGCACGGGCCCGGCAGCAGCCAAAGCTGGAGGCGCCTCAGCCTCGAGGCCTCTGGAGCACGTTCAGAGCCCGTGGCAAAGGGACTGGGGCACCAGCGTCCCTCCCGCTGCAGCTGCTCCCGGAGCTGCCCTGAGTGCCCAGAGGCCCAAGGCACAGGAGCAGCCCCGAGCAGGAGCCCTGCCACGGGCCCAGGGCCAGAGCCAGCCCTGGCTCCCACTCTGGGCAGGGGCTGCACGGGCTCCTGACAGGGCCCGGCTCTGTCCCCTCGGGCTGGGGCAGCTGTGGCGGGGCACGGAGGGTCGCGGGTGGCAGGTGCTGCCCAGGGCTGGCTTTGGCCCCTGTCCCTCGAAGGAGCCACTGGCCAAGCAGCTGCGCTGGCCCCGGGCTCTCCTGCCGGCCTTCTGGCCTTTGTTGGGGGGCACAGCCTGTGCCGAGGGGCGGCAAGGTGCCAGCAGGCCCCAGCTCTGGGGCAACAGAGAACGTCCTGGCCGTAGGCACCGTGCTGCCAGCTCAGCAGTGCAGCACAGCACGGGCTCACGCTCCCCACTGAGCCCACAGACAGGCACAGCGAGACAGGAACACCTGCCCAGAATCCACCGAGCAACCAAAGAGTTTTCTGCCCCCTGGATATGCGAAAGTCCTGCATGGTGGGCACAGCAGTGATACTGTTCACTCTGCCACTTTCCATGGTCCTGTGCTATGTCGGGTACTGGTGGTGGAAGAGCAAGAAAAAGTAAGTCATTGTTGATCTCCAACTCCAACCTCTTGCAAGGCTGCTCACAGTCAGGAAACACTCCCAGTGAGGCTGCTGTGGAGTTGTGGAGAGACAGTGGTCCTCCAGATAACTCTGCTGAGGCTTCTGCTGCTGCCCAGTGCTTGAATTGGCCTCTTAATGGCTGGGCCTTGTCCTGGGCAGCCCGCTGGGGCTGCAGCCGGTGCTGGCTGCCACTGAGGCTGCCTGGCCAAGAGCAGCCCCAGGAGCAGCGGGCAGAGGCAAAGCAAGGTGGGGAGGAGAAAGAGCAGGGATGAGATTGCCCTTGAAAGGCAGACGCGCTCTGGGGCCTTGAGGGGCAGCTGTGCAGCTGGGCCAGGCTGTGCCAGCAGCTCCAGCCGTGCTGGGGAGCCTTGCCAGGTCAGGGCCTGCTGTGCAGGAGGGTCCCTGTGTGCCAGGTGCAGCTGGGGGCCTCAGACACTCCTCTCTGCCCAGGAGCGCCTCTCCCCCTTCACAAGGACGATGACGACATACCACAGTTGGAGGGACCTGTACCTGTCATCAGCCTTCTCCAAGCCACTGTCACAGACACCAGCCTAGGCTGCATTACCAGCTGGTTGCTGTGGACATGCTGCCCCCACCCAGAGCTGGAGCCTCTTTCCTTGAAGGCACTGGCCCTGGTGTCCGGCCAGGACTGAAGGTGGCCCCCTCCTGCCTGGCCAGGGCTTGAGCTCTGGTGTCTGGCTGGTAGCACCAGCACTGGCAGAGGTCCTTGTCTGGGCACAGCCAGGGCTGGTCTCAGGCAGCAGCCTGAGACCAACAGCAGTCCCATGTGGTCTTCATTTTTCATTTTTAGAAATTAGAACTTTTTAGAAATATTTAGAAATAGTTTTTGGTAGAAGGGAATCCCCAAACATTTTTTTCCCTATTTCCACAATAGGTCCCTGTTTTTGAAAGCAGTATTAGAATTCATTAAAACTTAGAACATTTTTGCACTTCTGGAATAAAAAATAAAGTTGCATTTAATTGGTAATCTTTACGAAGAACTCAGACACATTAAGAGACCCAGCCTGCTGCTGAGGCTCTTTCCCCACTGGAGATTTGTACCCACTCACAACCAAAGAGCCTAAAACATTTTGCCAGATATTTCCCAGCACTTCTGACAAGCTCAGCTCTTGGTCTTCGGAGGCAAACTCTGAGCACAGCAGGAAGATCTTGAAGTCACCATCTTTGTTTGCTTCTGGAAGAACTCCCTCAGTTCCAGAGCAGGGCGTTCTCTCAGTTTCCTGCTGCCCCCGGGCTCTCCTGCCGGCCTTCTGGCCTTTGTTGTGGGGCACAGCCTGTGCCGAGGGGCGGCAAGGTGCCTGTAGGCCCCAGCTCTGGGGCAACAGAGAACGTCCTGGCCGTAGGCACCGTGCTGCCAGCTCAGCAGTGCAGCACAGCACGGGCTCACGCTCCCCACTGATCCCACAGATGGGCACAGCAAGAGAGGAACACACGCCCAGAATCCACTGATCATCCCAAGGGTTCCCTGCCCCCAGAATGGGCACAAGTCATGCATGATAGGTCCAGTAGTGACACTGTTCACTGTGCCACTTGCCATCACTTGTCTCCACAGTCACACCTCTCCCCCTTGACAAGTCCCGCCAAACACCGCAGTCTGGGAGAACTGGAGCTCTCATTTCACATCTCCATGCCCATGCCCAACATCCCTGTCACAGCTCCAGTACCAGCGTGTTGCTGTGCAGATGCTGCCACCACCCAAACATGACTCTCCCCCCTGAAGGCACTGGCCCTGCTCTCTGGCCCAGACTGAAGGTGGGTCCCTCCTGCCAGCGCAGAGCTTGGCCCAGCTCTTCTACTCCAATAAAGAGCTGGAGCTGTCACAGCAGTGTCCGGGTGGTACCCCCAGCAAAGGCCACACAGCACCAGCCCCGGCTGAGCTCCATGTCCGGCAGCAGCCGTGGATGCCCACGGTGTGGGCAGGCAGGAGGCAGGCAGGGAGGGGCTGCTGTGACCAGCGGCGGGGCCCGAGGGGCCGGGGGAGCCCATGCTGAGCGTCCCTGGGCTGAGGGCACATTTCCTTCACTGCCATCAGCTGCGCCTGCACCTCCTCCCGTGGCATGGCCAGGAAAGGAGGGAAGCCATCAAGAGCATGTCCTGGGACACAAACTGACCTGCAATATCAGCAGGCAAAACAAAGGTTTTGCTGAGCAACAGCCCTTTGATGAAGTAAAAGATTTATAGTCAAGGTAGTCCATAAGTACAGACAGGGCTACACTCTAGGGGCACAACCAGGGCCATGAGGTCACAAGCAGGGCTCTGAGGTCACAGCAGGGCTCTGAGCTCACAGCAGGGCTCTGAGCTCACACCAGGACTCTGAGGTCACAGCAGGGCTCGGAGGTCACAGCAGGGCTCTGAGGTCACAGCAGAGCTCTGAGGTCACAGCAGGGCTCTGAGGTCACAGCAGGCTCTGAGGTCACAGCAGAGTTCTGAGGTCACAGCAGGGCTCTGAGGTCACAGCAGGCTCTGAGGTCACAGCAGGCTCTGAGGTCACAGCAGAGCTCTGAGGTCACAGCAGGCTCTGAGGTCACAGTGCTCCCAGAGCCCCATGGTTGCACAGCAGCACGAGTGACCAGTCGGTCCTTGACCACAACTGTTGCAGCAGCAGCAGTGGCGGTGGCAGCAGTGGTGCTGACCTTGGGACAGCAGTGTCAGGACAGTGGTGGCAGCAAGAGCTGCACGAGTGGCTCAGGGCAAGGCACCATGGCCCTTGCTCTGCGCCTCTTCCTCCTGCTCCTCCTGGCAGTGGCCCTGCCTGACAGGGCTGCCCAGGCTGCTCCGCTGGGAGCAAGGGGAGCAGGTGAGCCCAGGCCTGGCTCCCCTTTCCCGGGACAGAGCTCCCTTCTCCCCGGGAAGCATTGGGGATGCTTTGAGCCCCCACACTGACTCCCACGGCCTTACCCAACCCCTTGCAGTGCCCAGGTCCCCAAGGCACAAGGGGATCCCAGCACAGCATGGAATGGTTCTGGTCTGTGCTCCCTTCTAGGTGAGGGTGCTGAGAATGCTTTTCTAGAAACTTGGTTGGATGACAGATTCGATTACTTGGGAATTACTGGAGGCAAGTTCACAGCATCCCTTTCCTGACCAAAGAATCATTGTCAGTGTGGCAAGAGCCATGTGCCTTTTCCATTTACATACGCCGTGGTGGGTGCATTCCCCTCCTTTGCAGTGCCCAGGTCCCCAAGGCACAAGGGGATCCCAGCACAGCATGGAATGGTTCTGACCTGCGCTCCCTTCTAGATGAGAGTGCTGGCAAGGCTTTTCCAGTAGCTGGGATAGAAGACAGTTTGGAACCCTTGGGAACTTCTGCAGGTAAGTCCTCAATTTCCCCTCAGAGAATTATCATTGACAACCTGGCAGGACGCAGCTGACAGAAACTTCTGTGGCTGTTGAGTTACAGATGTGTCTGCAGAGAGGACATTTCCAGCTCCTGGGCTGGATGATGCACACGAGCCCAGCTCCCATGGCATAGGAGACAAGAAATCCCTGGAGGCAACCAGGCTTCTGGACAAGATGCTGAGTGATCTGGAGAGACGCCGAGGTGGGTCCATGTCCCTCAGCCTTCTCCTGAGGCTCAGCAGCCGGGGGCAGCAGTCTCCGGCTAGATCAGGAGGGGTGGCTCTGTGGAGGAGGGAGGGCCCTGGCCCAGCCCCAAAAGCCTGGGCATTTTCCTGATCCTTATCCATGTCTTTGACAAGCATTGCCTCCTGAAGAAGCTGCCTCCCCGAAAGGGAAACAGTTTCATCTGATCCAGCTGTCCCTTTTCTTTTCCCAAGCGGAGACGCAAAAGTCTGTGAAGATGGTGGCACATCCCAGAGAAAGCAATGGCTCTGTGCCAGCCCCAGCTGCAGGATCGGAGGAGATGCCAGGCACAGGCACAGGAGGTAATTGCTGTGCCGGGCTCAGCCCTGGGCGGGGCTGTGTGGCAGCAACTCTTCCCCCAGGGCCCGCCCTTGCACGGGCCCGGCAGCAGCCAAAGCTGGAGGCGCCTCAGCCTCGAGGCCTCTGGAGCACGTTCAGAGCCCGTGGCAAAGGGACTGGGGCACCAGCGTCCCTCCCGCTGCAGCTGCTCCCGGAGCTGCCCTGAGTGCCCAGCGGCCCAAGGCACAGGAGCAGCCCCGAGCAGGAGCCCTGCCACGGGCCCAGGGCCAGAGCCAGCCCTGGCTCCCCCTCTGGGCAGGGGCTGCACGGGCTCCTGACAGGGCCCGGCTCTGTCCCCTCGGGCTGGGGCAGCTGTGGCGGGGCACGGAGGGTCGCGGGTGGCAGGTGCTGCCCAGGGCTGGCTTTGGCCCCTGTCCCTCGAAGGAGCCACTGGCCAAGCAGCTGCGCTGCCCCCGGGCTCTCCTGCCGGCCTTCTGGGCTTTGTTGGGGGGCACAGCCTGTGCCGAGGGGCGGCACGGTGCCTGCAGGCCCCAGCTCTGGGGCAACAGAGAACGTCCTGGCCGTAGGCACCGTGCTGCCAGCTCAGCAGTGCAGCACAGCACGGGCTCACGCTCCCCACAGATCCCACAGACAGGCACAGCGAGACAGGAACACCTGCCCAGAATCCACCGAGCAACCAAAGAGTTTTCTGCCCCCTGGATATGCGAAAGTCCTGCATGGTGGGCACAGCAGTGATACTCTTCACTCTGCCACTTTCCATGGTCCTGTGCTATGTCGGGTCCTGGTGGTGGAAGAGCAAGAAAAAGTAAGTCATTGTTGATCTCCAACTCCAACCTCTTGAAAGGCTGCTCACAGTCAGGAAACACTCCCAGTGAGGCTGCGGTGGAGTTGTGGAGAGACAGTGGTCCTCCAGATAACTCTGCTGAGGCTTCTGCTGCTGCCCAGTGCTTGAATTGGCCTCTTAATTGCTGGGCCTTGTCCTGGGCAGCCCGCTGGGGCTGCAGCCGGCGCTGGCTGCCACTGAGGCTGCCTGGCCAAGAGCAGCCCCAGGAGCAGCGGGCAGAGGCAAAGCAAGGTGGGGAGGAGAAAGAGCCGGGATGAGATTGCCCTTGAAAGGCAGACGCGCTCTGGGGCCTTGAGGGGCAGCTGTGCAGCTGGGCCAGGCTGTGCCAGCAGCTCCAGCCGTGCTGGGGAGCCTTGCCAGCTCTGGGCGTGCTGTGCAGGAGGGTCCCTGTGTGCCAGGTGCAGCTGGGGGCCTCAGCCACTCCTCTCTGCACAGGAGCGCCTCTCCCCCTTCACAAGGACGACGACGACATACCACAGTTGGAGGGACCTGTAGCTGTCATCAGCCTTCTCCAAGCCACTGTCACAGACACCAGCCTAGGCTGCATTACCAGCTGGTTGCTGTGGACATGCTACCCCCACCCAGAGCGGGAGCCTCTTTCCTTGAAGGCACTGGCCCTGGTGTCTGGCCAGGACTGAAGGTGGCCCCCTCCTGCCTGGCCAGGGCTTGAGCTCTGGTGTCTGGCTGGTAGCACCAGCACTGGCAGAGCTCCTTGTCTGGGCACAGCCAGGGCTGGTCTCAGGCAGCAGCCTGAGACCAACAGCAGTCTCATGTGGTCTTCATTTTTCATTTTTAGAAATTAGAAATTTTTAGAAATATTTAGAAATAGTTTTTGGTAGAAGGGAATCCCCAAACATTTTTTCCCTATTCCCACAACAATTCCCTATTTTTGAACGCAGTATTAGAATTCTGTAAAACTTAGAACATTTTTACACTTCTGGAATAAAAAATAAAGTTTCATTTAATTGGGAATCTTTATGAATAACTCAGACACATCAAGAGACCCAGCCTGCTGCTGAGGCTCTTTCCCCGCTGGAGATTTGTACCCACTCACAACCAAAGAGCCTAAAACATTTTGCCAGATATTTCCCAGCATTTCTGACAAGCTCAGCTCTTGGTCTTCAGAGGCAAACTCTGAGCACAGTGGGAAGATCTTGAAGTCACCATCTTTGTTTGCTTCTGGAAGAAATCCCGCAGTTCCAGAGCAGGGCGTTCTCTCAGTTTCCTGCTGCCCCCGGGCTCTCCTGCCGGCCTTCTGGCCTTTGTTGGGGGGCACAGCCTGTGCCGAGGGGCGGCAAGGTGCCTGCAGGCCCCAGCTCTGGGGCAACAGAGAACGTCCTGGCCGTAGGCACCGTGCTGCCAGCTCAGCAGTGCAGCACAGCACGGGCTCACGCTCCCCACTGATCCCACAGATGGGCACAGCAAGAGAGGAACACACGCCCAGAATCCACTGATCATCCCAAGGGTTCCCTGCCCCCAGAATGGGCACAAGTCATGCATGATAGGTACAGTAGTGACACTGTTCACTGTGCCACTTGCCATCACTTGTCTCCACAGTCACACCTCTCCCCCTTGACAAGTCCCGCCAAACACCGCAGTCTGGGAGAACTGGAGCTCTCATTTCACATCTCCATGCCCATGCCCAACATCCCTGTCACAGCTCCATTACCAGCGTGTTGCTGTGCAGATGCTGCCACCACCCAAACATGACTCTCCCCCCTGAAGGCACTGGCCCTGCTCTCTGGCCCAGACTGAAGGTGGGTCCCTCCTGCCAGCGCAGAGCTTGGCCCAGCTCTTCTATCCCAATAAAGAGCTGGAGCTGTCACAGCAGTGTCCGGGTGGTACCCCCAGCAAAGGCCACACAGCACCAGCCCCGGCTGAGCTCCATGTCCGGCAGCAGCCGTGGATGCCCACGGTGTGGGCAGGCAGGAGGCAGGCAGGGAGGGGCTGCTGTGACCAGCGGCGGGGCCCGAGGGGCCGGGGGAGCCCATGCTGAGCGTCCCTGGGCTGAGGGCACATTTCCTTCACTGCCATCAGCTGCGCCTGCACCTCCTCCAGTGGCATGGCCAGGAAAGGAGGGAAGCCATCAAGAGCATGTCCTGGGACACAAACTGACCTGCAATATCAGCAGGCAAAACAAAGGTTTTGCTGAGCAACAGCCCTTTGATGAAGTAAAAGATTTATAGTCAAGGTAGTCCATAAGTACAGACAGGGCTACACTCTAGGGGCACAACCAGGGCCATGAGGTCACAAGCAGGGCTCTGAGGTCACAGCAGGGCTCTGAGCTCACAGCAGGGCTCTGAGCTCACACCAGGACTCTGAGGTCACAGCAGGGCTCTGAGGTCACAGCAGGGCTCTGAGGTCACAGCAGAGCTCTGAGGTCACAGCAGGGCTCTGAGGTCACAGCAGGCTCTGAGGTCACAGCAGAGTTCTGAGGTCACAGCAGGGCTCTGAGGTCACAGCAGGCTCTGAGGTCACAGCAGGCTCTGAGGTCACAGCAGAGCTCTGAGGTCACAGCAGGCTCTGAGGTCACAGTGCTCCCAGAGCCCCATGGTTGCACAGCAGCACGAGTGACCAGTCGGTCCTTGACCACAACTGTTGCAGCAGCAGTGGCGGCGGCAGCAGTGGTGCTGACCTTCGGACAGCAGTGTCAGGACAGTGGTAGCAGCAAGAGCTGCACGACTGGCTCAGGGCAAGGCACCATGGCCCTTGCTCTGCGCCTCTCCCTCCTGCTCCTCCTGGCAGTGGCCCTGCCTGCCAGGGCTGCCCAGGCTGCTCCGCTGGGAGCAAGGGGAGCAGGTGAGCCCAGGCCTGGCTCCCCGTTCCCGGGACAGAGCTCCCTTCTCCCCGGGAAGCATTGGGGATGCTTTGAGCCCCCACGCTGGCTCCCACGGCCTTACCCAACCCCTTGCAGTGCCCAGGTCCCCAAGGCACAAGGGGATCCCAGCACAGCATGGAATGGTTCTGGTCTGTGCTCCCTTCTAGGTGAGGGTGCTGAGAATGCTTTTCTAGAAACTTGGTTGGATGACAGATTCGATTACTTGGGACTTACTGGAGGCAAGTTCACAGCATCCCTTTCCTGACCAAAGAATCATTGTCAGTGTGGCAAGAGCCATGTGCCTTTTCCCTTTACATACGCCATGGTGGGTGCATTCCCCTCCTCTGAAGTGCCCAGGTCCCTAAGGCACAAGGGGATCCCAGCACAGCATGGAATGGTTCTGACCTGCGCTCCCTTCTAGATGAGAGTGCTGGCAAGGCTTTTCCAGTAGCTGGGATAGAAGACAGTTTGGAACCCTTGGGAACTTCTGCAGGTAAGTCCTCAATTTCCCCTCAGAGAATTATCATGGACAACCTGGCAGGAAGCAGCTGACAGAAACTTCTGTGGCTGTTGAGTTACAGATGTGTCTGCAGAGAGGACATTTCCAGCTCCTGGGCTGGATGATGCACACGAGCCCAGCTCCCATGGCATAGGAGACAAGAAATCCCTGGAGGCAACCAGGCTTCTGGACAAGATGCTGAGTGATCTGGAGAGACGCCGAGGTGGGTCCATGTCCCTCAGCCTTCTCCTGAGGCTCAGCAGCCGGGGGCAGCAGTCTCCGGCTAGATCAGGAGGGGTGGCTCTTTGGAGGAGGGCGGGCCCTGGCCCAGCCCCAAAAGCCTGGGCATTTTCCTGATCCTTATCCATGTCTTTGACAAGCATTGCCTCCTGAAGAAGCTGCCTCCCCGAAAGGGAAACAGTTTCATCTGATCCAGCTGTCCCTTTTCTTTTCCCACGCGGAGAAGCAAAAGTCTGTGAAGATGGTGGCACATCCCGGAGAAAGCAATGGCTCTGTGCCAGCCCCAGCTGCAGGATCGGAGGAGATGCCAGGCACAGGCACAGGAGGTAATTGCTGTGCCGGGCTCAGCCCTGGGCGGGGCTGTGTGGCAGCAGCTCTTCCCCCAGGGCCCGCCCTTGCCCGGGCCCGGCAGCAGCCAAAGCTGGAGGCGCCTCAGCCTCGAGGCCTCTGGAGCACGTTCAGAGCCCGTGGCAAAGGGACTGGGGCACCAGCGTCCCTCCCGCTGCAGCTGCTCCCGGAGCTGCCCTGAGTGCCCAGAGGCCCAAGGCACAGGAGCCGCCCCGAGCAGGAGCCCTGCCACGGGCCCAGGGCCAGAGCCAGCCCTGGCTCCCACTCTGGGCAGGGGCTGCACGGGCTCCTGACAGGGCCCGGCTCTGTCCCCGCGGGCTGGGGCAGCTGTGGCGGGGCACGGAGGGTCGCGGGTGGCAGGTGCTGCCCAGGGCTGGCTTTGGCCCCTGTCCCTCGAAGGAGCCACTGGCCCAGCAGCTGCGCTGGCCCCGGGCTCTCCTGCCGGCCTTCTGGCCTTTGTTGGGGGGCACAGCCTGTGCCGAGGGGCGGCAAGGTGCCTGCAGGCCCCAGCTCTGGGGCAACAGAGAACGTCCTGGCCATAGGCACCGTGCTGCCAGCTCAGCAGTGCAGCACAGCACGGGCTCACGCTCCCCACAGATCCCACAGTCAGGCACAGCGAGACAGGAACACCTGCCCAGAATCCACCGAGCAACCAAAGAGTTTTCTGCCCCCCGGAGGTGCGCAAGTCCTGCATGGTGGGCACAGTAGTGACACTGTTCACTGTGCCACTTTCCATGGTCCTGTGCTATGTCGGGTACCGGTGGTGGAAGAGCAAGAAAACGTAAGTCATTGTTGATCTCCACCCCAACTTCTTGAAAGCCTGCTCACAGTCAGGAAACACTCCCAGTGAGGCTGCTGTGGAGTTGTGGAGAGACAGTGGTCCTGCTGTGGAGTTGTGGAGAGACAGTGGTCCTCCAGATAACTCTGCTGAGGCTTCTGCTGCTGCCCAGTGCTTGAATTGGCCTCTTAATTGCTGGGCCTTGTCCTGGGCAGCCCGCTGGGGCTGCAGCCGCTGCTGGCTCCCACTGAGGCTGCCTGGCCAAGAGCAGCCCCAGGAGCAGCGGGCAGAGGCAACGCAAGGTGGGGAGGAGAAAGAGCAGGGATGAGATTGCCCTTGAAAGGCAGACGCGCTCTGGGGCCTTGAGGGGCAGCTGTGCAGCTGGGCCAGGCTGTGCCAGCAGCTCCAGCCGTGCTGGGGAGCCTTGCCAGGTCAGGGCCTGCTGTGCAGGAGGGTCCCTGTGTGCCAGGTGCAGCTGGGGGCCTCAGCCACTCCTCTCTGCCCAGGAGCGCCTCTCCCCCTTCACAAGGACGATGACGACATACCACAGTTGGAGGGACCTGTACCTGTCATCAGCCTTCTCCAAGCCACTGTCACAGACACCAGCCTAGGCTGCATTACCAGCTGGTTGCTGTGGACATGCTGCCCCCACCCACACCTGGAGCCTCTTTCCTTGAAGGCACTGGCCCTGGTGTCCGGCCAGGACTGAAGGTGGCCCCCTCCTGCCTGGCCAGGGCTTGAGCTCTGGTGTCTGGCTGGTAGCACCAGCACTGGCAGAGCTCCTTGTCTGGCCACAGCCAGGGCTGATCTCAGGCAGCAGCCTGAGACCAACAGCAGTCCCATGTGGTCTTCATTTTTCATTTTTAGAAATTAGAACTTTTTAGAAATATTTAGAAATAGTTTTTGGTAGAAGGGAATCCCCAAACATTTTTTTCCCTATTTCCACAATAGTTCCCTGTTTTTGAAAGCAGTATTAGAATTCATTAAAACTTAGAACATTTTTGCACTTCTGGAATAAAAAATAAAGTTGCATTTAATTGGTAATCTTTACGAAGAACTCAGACACATTAAGAGACCCAGCCTGCTGCTGAGGCTCTTTCCCCACTGGAGATTTGTACCCACTCACAACCAAAGAGCCTAAAACATTTTGCCAGATATTTCCCAGCACTTCTGACAAGCTCAGCTCTTGGTCTTCGGAGGCAAACTCTGAGCACAGCAGGAAGATCTTGAAGTCACCATCTTTGTGTGCTTCTGGAAGAACTCCCTCAGTTCCAGAGCAGGGCGTTCTCTCAGTTTCCTGCTGCCCCCGGGCTCTCCTGCCGGCCTTCTGGCCTTTGTTGGGGGGCACAGCCTGTGCCGAGGGGCGGCAAGGTGCCTGTAGGCCCCAGCTCTGGGGCAACAGAGAACGTCCTGGCCGTAGGCACCGTGCTGCCAGCTCAGCAGTGCAGCACAGCACGGGCTCACGCTCCCCACTGATCCCACAGATGGGCACAGCAAGAGAGGAACACACGCCCAGAATCCACTGATCATCCCAAGGGTTCCCTGCCCCCAGAATGGGCACAAGTCATGCATGATAGGTACAGTAGTGACACTGTTCACTGTGCCACTTGCCATCACTTGTCTCCACAGTCACACCTCTCCCCCTTGACAAGTCCCACCAAACACCGCAGTCTGGGAGAACTGGAGCTCTCATTTCACATCTCCATGCCCATGCCCAACATCCCTGTCACAGCTCCATTACCAGCGTGTTGCTGTGCAGATGCTGCCACCACCCAAACATGACTCTCCCCCCTGAAGGCACTGGCCCTGCTCTCTGGCCCAGACTGAAGGTGGGTCCCTCCTGCCAGCGCAGAGCTTGGCCCAGCTCTTCTACTCCCATAAAGAGCTGGAGCTGTCTGCACAATGTCAGGTGCCCCCAGCATTTTGCTTTCAGCCCAACGACCATGTCAGCAGCCGTGGATGCCCCCGGTGTGGGCAGGCAGGAGGCAGGCAGGGAGGGGCTGCTGTGACCAGCGGCGGGGCCCGAGGGGCCGGGGGAGCCCATGCTGAGCGTCCCTGGGCTGAGGGCACATTTCCTTCACTGCCATCAGCTGCGCCTGCACCTCCTCCAGGGGCATGGCCAGGAAAGGAGGGAAGCCATCAAGAGCATGTCCTGGGACACAAACTGACCTGCAATATCAGCAGGCAAAACAAAGGTTTTGCTGAGCAACAGCCCTTTGATGAAGTAAAAGATTTATAGTCAAGGTAGTCCATAAGTACAGACAGGGCTACACTCTAGGGGCACACCCAGGGCCATGAGGTCACAAGCAGGGCTCTGAGGTCACAGCAGGGCTCTGAGCTCACAGCAGGGCTCTGAGCTCACACCAGGACTCTGAGGTCACAGCAGGGCTCTGAGGTCACAGCAGGACTCTGAGGTCACAGCAGAGCTCTGAGGTCACAGAAGGGCTCTGAGGTCACAGCAGGCCATGAGGTCACAGCAGAGCTCTGAGCTCACAGCAGGGCTCTGAGGTCACACCAGGGCTCTGAGGTCACAGCAGGCTCTGAGGTCACAGAGCTGCCAGAGCCCCATGGTTGCACAGCAGCACGAGTGACCAGTCGGTCCTTGACCACAACTGTTGCAGCAGCAGCAGTGGCGGCGGCAGCAGTGGTGCTGACCTTGGGACAGCAGTGTCAGGACAGTGGAGGCAGCAAGAGCTGCACGAGTGGCTCAGGGCAAGGCACCATGGCCCTTGCTCTGCGCCTCTTCCTCCTGCTCCTCCTGGCAGTGGCCCTGCCTGCCAGGGCTGCCCAGGCTGCTCCGCTGGGAGCAAGGGGAGGAGGTGAGCCCAGGCCTGGCTCCCCTTTCCCGGGACAGAGCTCCCTTCTCCCCGGGAAGCATTGGGGATGCTTTGAGCCCCCACGCTGGCTCCCACGGCCTTACCCAACCCCCTTGCAGTGCCCAGGTCCCTATGGCAAAAGGGGATCCCAGCACAGCATGGAATGGTTCTGGTCTGTGCTCCCTTCTAGGTGAGGGTGCTGAGAATGCTTTTCTAGAAACTTGGTTGGATGACAGAGTCGATTACTTGGGACTTACTGGAGGCAAGTTCACAGCATCCCTTTCCTGACCAAAGAATCATTGTCAGTGTGGCAAGAGCCATGTGCCTTTTTCCCCTTTGCATACACTTCATGGTGCATTCCCCTCCCTCTCTGCAGTGCCCCAGGTCCCTAAGGCAGGGTTCTCCCAAGCACAGCATGAGAATGAACTTGACCTGCAGCTCCTTCTGAATGGGAGTGCTGTGAGGCTTTCAAGTAGCTGGGATGAAGACAGTTTGGAACCCTTGAGACTTGCTACTACGGAGGTAAGTCCATAATTTCCCCTCGGAGATTATCATTGACAACCCTGGCAGGAAGCAGGTGACAGAAACTTCTGTGGCTGTTGAGTTACAGATGTGTCTGCAGAGAGGACATTTCCAGCTCCCGGGCCGGATGATGCACACGAGCCCAGCTCACATGGCATAGGAGACAAGAAATCCCTGGAGGCAGCCAAACGTCTGGACCAGATGCTGTTTGATCTGGAGAGACGCCGAGGTGGGTCCATGTCC
>JAVTVJ010001149.1:0-298235 GCA_034509425.1 Eopsaltria australis | reverse complement strand
GCCCCATCTCACCTTTTGTCTGAATTTCCTCCTCCTGCCTCTCCTCTTGTAGCCCTTAACTCCCAGCACGTTTTTTCCACCCTGGATCCTGAGTGGATGGGTTAAAGCCCAGGAGGACTTGGAATTCACAGGGTGGGATGTTGGTAAAATCTCACTTTAGTGAACAGGTGGGGAATTGTGAGGATAAAATGACCCAAGAAGCACATGCAGCTCATAAAAGAGTCAGAAGCCAGTAAATAAAAATGACTTTCAGCTTAGTAATAATAAGGTTTCAGGGCCATAAATCTGGCTGGGCAATAATGATGGGTCAGGCACGCTCTTTCAGGGGAGTGAGGGTGATATTTGTGTGTGTTAACCTAAAGAGGAGGGACAGAGGTGAAGAATTAGTTTTAAATTTTTAGAAAAATATGCAGTTAATGCACAGGTGAACTAAAGCAGCCTCACACCTTGAAAATCATTGGTCTGGGGACTGGGGGGAAAGGTGTTTTTATACGGCCTGTCTTAAACTGCTTGTTCTTCCCTCTGAGCCTTGCATTCCTGCTCTTGGGGGTGATTTTGTTTCTTATGAGAAGCCTGGAATTTTACCAGTTTCATCTTTTTTTTCTGTTCGTTTGTGGGGTTTTTTTGTTGTTTTGTTTTGTTTTGTTTTGTTTTTTTGTGGGTTTTTTGTTTTTGTTTTTGGTTTTTTTTTTGTTTGTTTGTTTGTTTTGTTTTGTGGTCACCTTTTTCTGTGTTGCTGCACCAAGATGTCCCTGCAGAAAGTCAGATGTGCCATCCCCTCTGTCACACTTTGCAGTTGTCACAGAGGGACAGAGCTGAGTGTGCTGCTTTTTCCTTGGCTCCTGGGATTTCATGCTGCAAATATTGCTGGGGATTTTTTTAGTGTTTGATTTGCTGCTTTCTGCCCTGCCTGCCCCTCTCTCTGTGAGTAACAAACTGTGTTTGCTTTGCTGCAGTAAAGGACCCAAATGCATCCTTCAGGCTGCTGGGAGCACTTAGTGCAGCCCTCTTGTGTCTGCTGCATTCTCTGGGTCACATCCAGAGCTCCAGGCTCGCTGTTCACAGCCCTGAGCCCTGCCAGGGGCAGCTGGATGCTTCATCTTTTAAGGTCAGATCCATCACCTTTAGGGTTTAACATTTGCAGGTCTCACCAGGCGTTGTTTGAACTCCCAGTGAGTCCATCCCAAAACCAGGAGCAAAAAAGGGAATTCAAACTCTCCCAAACTCTGCCCAGTTACCCAAATCCACCCTTTCAGCAGGCTGAGTGCAGCACTGAGGGGTTTTTAAATGACCCCATCGAGGCTCCCCTGAAGTCAAGATGTCTTTAAATCCCACCCAGGAACCCCCAGGCAGCCTGCCCCTGTCTGGGGAGCGATTTCCCTCCTTCCCAGGCTGGAGAGGTGGGGCAGGATCCCGGTGAGCTGGAACTGTGGCACTGCTGGGTGACACTGCTCGGTGACACTGCTCAGTGACATTGCTGGGTGGCACTGCTGGGTGACACTGCTCAGTGACATTGCTGGGTGACACTGCTCGGTGACACTGCTCAGTGACATTGCTGGGTGGCACTGCTGGGTGACACTGCTCAGTGACATTGCTGGGTGACACTGCTCGGTGACACTGCTCAGTGACATTGCTGGGTGGCACTGCTGGGTGACACTGCTCAGTGACATTGCTGGGTGACACTGCTCGGTGACACTGCTCAGTGACATTGCTGGGTGGCACTGCTGGGTGACACTGCTCAGTGACATTGCTGGGTGACACTGCTCGGTGACACTGCTCAGTGACATTGCTGGGTGGCACTGCTGGGTGACAGTGCTGGGTGACACTGCTCGGTGACAAAGCTTGGTGGCAGTGCTGAGTGACACTGCTGAGTGACACTGCTTGGTGGCACTGCTGGGTGGCACTGCTGAGTGACACTGCTGAGTGACACTGCTGAGTGACACTGCTTGGTGGCACTGCTGGGTGACACTGCTCGGTGACAATGCTTGGTGGCACTGCTGGGTGACACTGCTCGGTGACAATGCTGGGTGACACTGCTGAGTGACACTGCTGAGTGACACTGCTGAGTGACACTGCTTGGTGGCACTGCTGGGTGACACTGCTCAGTGACAGTGCTGGGTGACACTGCTCGGTGACAATGCTCGGTGACAATGCTGAGTGACACTGCTGAGTGACACTGCTGAGTGACAGTGCTGAGTGACAGTGCTGGGTGACACTGCTTGGTGGCACTGCTGGGTGACACTGCTGGGTGACACTGCAGGGTGGCATTGCTGAGTGACACTGCTGAGTGACACTGCTGGGTGGCACTGCTGGGTGGCACTGCTGGGTGACCCTGAGCGGGTCACTGGTGGCCTCAGCCCCCCCTCAAGTCCCCTGCCCTGCACTCCTCACTCCTGGAGGGTGTCAGCATTTGGGATTTGGGCTGGAGGGTTTCACCTCAAGGCGCTGCTCTGCACTCAGGACTCTGTTTCTTGCTGGTTTTCCCCAACTCCTTCATTCCACCCATTTTTTGTTGAGCAAAACGAACTGCAGGCTCATTCAACAGCTCAGTGAAGGGTTCGGTTGTGAACTGCTCCTTGCTCTGGATCCCCAGGGATGCAGAATGATTTTTTGAGTATGGAGGCAATGCTGGGGTCCCAGCCAGCCTCAAAACTCCCAGTATGGGGTGTGCAAAGCAAGGAGAAACCTGGACATTTAGGGATGGAAGTAGAGGCCTCACCAGGAGCCAGGGAGAGGAAAGAAGAGGAGGAATCCTCTACAAAAATGTTCTAAAAGATGGTGGAATGAGGCTGAGCAGCTCCAGAGCTAAATATGGACAGGTGGCACCTCTGTCTAAAGGGATCTTTTTATTGGGATGGCAGCAGGAAACATAATTTCCCTTTAACTGCTGTGGATATCTGGGGTGTGCTGCAGTGCAGAACCAGCCAGGGGCTTTCTGAAAGCAGGAAACCATCAAAATCCATCCAGAAAAACCTCTGGGAATGAACTCAGCTGGAGGTGGGCAAGTGGCTGCAGGACCAGGGGAGGGTGCCACAACAGCGGCGCTGACAAAAAACACTCCTTTTCTGTCACATCCCCATCAGGGATGGGTCACATTTTCCCTCTCCAAACCCTGCTGATTTAAAATAGGCATTTTGGTTCTTTTTTCTGCAATCATGAGGTATTACTCATGGCCAGAGTCAATCTATGTTTGTAGCCATCTGGCTGTAATTATGGCATTCTATATGCACAATGTATACATTGTGCATTGAGCTGCTGGCACGGCTCTTGTTGAGACTCTCTTGATGCTTCAGTTTAAAGCTTGGGTTTTTTTTTTTTTCCCCCAGAGGTTTCTAACTTCCCGTAAAAATCTGTTCTGGGCTGGGACTCCCTGTGCCAAGTCTTAGGCCAAGATTGAAACTTCTTTTATGAATTTTTCTTCTGAGCCAGTCTGGATGTTGTTCCAGAAGTTGGGTGAGGACACGGAGTAAAACCTGTGTCGTGCATGGTGTGAGCAAACCTGACCCTAAAGCATTGAATTTTGCATAATCACTCAGAGAGGTGCAAAACGCTGCAATTCTCAGCTGGTTTTTAAGCCCTTTCCTTTAAACCCAGAGATAAATTGTGCTTGTTAATCATGCCCTGGGTCTGAATACCAGGATATTTTTGGTGTCCGGGAGCTGGTGGCTTTGGCAGTGGCCGAGCACCCTTTGCAGTTTGCTGCAGCTGCAGCCTCGGAGCAGTAAATGCTGGAGGAATTTGGGTTTTGCAGAGTTTATTTCAGCCTCTTTCCAGCTCCCAGAAAGAGGCAGGCCTCTAAATGAGGTGCTCTGAATTCCTGTTGAAGGGCTTCCCTGGCAGGGAATCTGGGCTGTAGAGGATGCAAATGCATCGTCCTTGTGCTTCTCCACAGGTTTATTGATGCCAACACATCACTTCCAGTAAATGTGCAGAAGATCTCCTCAGCCAGTGCCTGAGCCAGCTGTTCCCACAAGAAAAAAAGATCTAAACATTCACAAAATACGAGCAGGAACAGGGCTGGAGTTGGTTAATAAATCCAAAGGAAAATGTAAAATCATTTGGGTTTCTCTGCATTTGAATCTGAGCAATTTCTGTGCTGGGCCTCTGGCTCCCAAAGGGCTCTGCAAAAGCTTTGATGAAAAAAGACGCTGTGAAAGAGCAGCTGTTTACCTGCAGCTTCTGCATCACTGCACAAAATCATTCCAGCATTGCTGGGCTTCCTGAAAGGGCTCTGCAGGCTGGGGGGAGCAGTGGGAGCAGGCGCAGGGATGGAAGGGCCACATCCACCAAGCTGAAATCCCAGGAAAAAGTTCCATTTCTGGCCATTTCTTTGTTGTTTCCGTACTGAAGTTGTTCTGCCCTCTCTGCCCAGCACAGATCCTCCCTGATTTGACTGCAGAAGCAGAGCCTGCCCTGCTGGAGGCACCTCCCTCCTGCTCTGCTCCACATCCAGCACAGGAGGTTTCCCACAGCTTGAGCAGGGATGCACCAAAGAATTTGGGAAGGGTCCTTTGTGATTTTAATACCTTTTTTTTTTTTCTTTTTTCTCTTTCAAAAGGCTGAGTCACACAAAGAAAGAAAGGAAATTCAGCCAGTCATGTTTCCTTTCTGGATGAATTAATGCATTCCCACTGCAGTGCACTGAGCTGTGCTTCCATAAAATCCTGTCTGCTGATTCCTGAGGGGAGCACCTGGGCACAACTTCTATTTCAATGAAATACCCCTGGAAGGAGATCCTTTAAACAGAAAGGGGAAGAAATGGCCTGGCCTGGCAGGGAGGAAGTGCCATTCTCAGTGTGATTTGGAGCTCCTGGTGTGGTGCACAGAGTCCATCAGCCCAAAGTGATGAGGACTGGAAAAATTTCCCTCTGCTCCAGCGTGAACAGCCCCAACTCCCTCAGAATTGCTGCACCTGGAGCCACTGGATGTTGTCATTATTTGGTGCCACTGCCTGGTAGAGTTGTTTAGATCCTTGCTCCACTTAAAGAGATTAAATTCTCCTCTTTGTCTTTAAATCCTTTTGCTTGGACAGGTTTGAGGTGCAAACACAGCACCCACCTCCACCTCAGCACAGACTCCCTTTGGTCTGGAACAAATTCCATCACCTTTGGCTCTTTATATCTCCAAACAGAGGTGATGTTTGAGGCACCTGAGCGCATAGGGCTGCTCTAAAAATTAATTGGATGCTGGTTTGAAGGTGCTTTGAAGATGAAAAGCAGTGCAATGCTTTAATGGCTCTCTGGAGCTTCTCTCCCTGTGGTTCAGGCTGGGTTTCACTCTCAGGTGCTGGTTCTGTTTGGTGTTTCCCTGGCTGCAGCAGCACCCAGTGCCAGGGGTGTCTCACCAGGAATATTTTAGGGGATGTTTTCCTCCCAAATGATGTTTTGGAGCACCCACCTCCTGTGCTTTGTGCAGACCCCTCACATTTTGTGGCCATGAACTGTGCTGGGGGGTTATAGCTGTGAACCTCTTACGGAGGAGTTTTTGGGCTAAAACACCCCAGACTCCAAGGAGTGACAAATTTTGCAAGCAGAGCATAAAATCATGGAATCATGGAGTGGTTTGTGTTGGAGGGGACCTCAGGGACAATCTCATTCCAACCCTTTCCACCAGCCAGGAAGGAGCAGAACATTATGAGCAGTTAAAACTTTTGAAGTATAAACAGAGACCACAACAAAGTGACCAGAAGAATTCAGCTCCAGACGGGCTTCTTTTGTGTTTAACGCTTGATGGATGAAGATAAAAAGTTTTGGGGGGTTTTTTATTGAAGTTGTACTTATGTCATTGTATTTACTCAGTATTCTTTTAGGCAATTATTTAATTAGAGTCCTTTGAGCTAATGTTCTTGGTTAAGGTGGAAACTGTTGAAAAAAAACCAAAGTTTCCATGAGATTTGTGCTGCTCTGGGGGCTTGTGCCTAACGAGGGCCCTGGGACCAGGCTGGGGCTTCAGTCCTGGATATTCCCAGCCAGGAATACCCAGGAGGGGATGCAGAGGCTTCTCCATGGCTGTGAGAGCCACTTGTGCAAACAGAGTTTTTCTTTTAATGCTGTGCTGTGAGATCCTTTTCTTCTTTCATGAACTCCTGAGCTCCATTTTCCAAGAAAAAATGTGGAGTCCACGCTGTGGTTGCAGAGCTTGGTCCCTGCTGTGAGTGGTGCTCGTGCCCAAACCAACCCAGACAGGGAATTCCCAACCCCTGCAGGGATCCCAGCAGTGAATCCCTGCTGGAGCAGGAGGTGCCGGGTGTTTCTCTGCAGCAGATTCAGCATTCCTGCTCAGCTCAGCCTCTCCCAGCAGCTCACAGGAAAAACAGAGCACCTCAGGTTGTGCTCTCAGCGATGGGAAAGGGGTGATGAACAAATCTCAGTGGGGTTGGACACATCCCAATGGCAGCAAAAGGGACTCAGCCCCATCCAGAGGGTGACAGGGACTCCAGAGGGGAAATTCCTCCATCACAGGAAGCAGCACCCACCTGTAAATGCCAGGAATTCAGTGTTGGTATTCAGGGCAGTGTTTTCAATGCTTTAATTATATTTTGGGTAATGTAATAAAATCCTGGCGACCTTGTGGATGCAGGCAGGAGCTGGGAGCAGTGGATGGAGTGAGGCAGCTCCCACCCAGCCTTAAACCTCCACGCCCCCCCAGCACATATTTCCAGCCCCTTTCCCCTGCTCCCCACCAAGGTGGTGCTGGGAGGTGGAAGGGGGGTGTCCCTGGGGAATGGGAGGTGCAGAAAGGAGGGGGTGTCCCTGGGAGGGGGGGTCACACAGAGGATGGGGTCCCCAGGGGGAGAGAAACCTTGGAAGGGGGCGTCCCTTGGAGGAGGGGGTCACCTGGAGGATGGGGTCCCCGGGAAAGGGGACTCCAGGAGGGATGGGGTCCCATGGAGGATGAGGTCCCTGGGGAGGAGGTCCTCAGGAGGGATGGGGTCACCTGGGGGAGAGAACCCTTGGAAGGGGGGGTTCCTTGAAGGGGGGGCACCCAGAGGATGGAAGGCCCTGGCCGGGGGTGTTCATCCAGAGACTGGGGTCCTCAGGAGGGGTGGTCACCTGTAGGATGGGATCCCTGGGAAAGGAGTCCTCAGGAGGAATGGAGCCACCCGGAGAATGGGATCCTCGGGAGGAGGAGGAGGTGGTCCCCGGACAAGGGGTTCACCATGAGAATGGGATCCCCGGGAGGAGCGAGTCCTTGGGAAGGGGGGGCTCGCTTGGAGGACGGGATCCTGGGGAAGGGGGGGCCCGGGAAGGGAGCGGGGGTGTCCCCGGGAGGGAGGAAGGTCCCCAGCGGGGAGCGTTCACTGCGGAGCGGGCGGGGAGCGGGGCTGCGCTACCGGCAGGGTCCCGGGCTCTGCCGGCAGGGGCGGTCCCGGCGCCGGGGGGCGGTGGCTGGAGCCGGGCCCGGCCCCTCCCGGCCCGGGTGGGACGGGAAGGGGAAGGAGCGGAGAGGAAGAGGAGGAGTTGGGCTGCACCTGGGTGCGCGTCATTACTCGCGAGTGCCGATGGCTGGGGCAGCCGAGCCGGCGGGGCTGGGCGCAGAACGGTGAGAAATCCGCAGTTCCAGGGGCTTAGAGCGGGGAAAAAAGGGAGATGTGGAAAGCAGGAGTGTCCTCCCTCTGAGACACGCGGGGTCCCCGGGGCTGGGGCGCCGTGGGGATGCGGGAGGGTGCTCGGAGGTGCTGGGGATGCTCAGAGGTTGCTCAGGGGATGCAGGAGGATGCTCGGGGATGCAGGAGGATGCTCGGGGATGCAGGAGGATGCTCGGGGATGCAGGGGGATGCAGGAGGATGCTCGGGGATGCTCGGGGATGCTCGGAGATGCTTGGGGATGCAGGGGGATGCTCGGGGATGCAGGAGGATGCTCGGGGATGCAGGAGGATGCTCGGGGATGCAGGAGGATGCTCGGGGATGCAGGAGGATGCTCGGGGATGCAGGAGGATGCTCGGAGATGCTTGGGGATGCAGGGGGATGCTCGGGGATGCAGGAGGATGCTCGGGGATGCAGGAGGATGCTGGGCATGCTGCGGGAGCCGTGCGGGGTCAGCCCGGCCCGGCTCTGCTCCGTGTCATTCCTTGTCCCCGCGGGGAAACAGGGATGAGTTTGAGAGGAAGGGATTTACAGCCCCGGGCAGGGCGGGGATTCCCCTTGGGGCTGATAAGGGAGAAAATTCAGATAAAGCGGAAAATGCAACCCGTTTTTTAAAATTACTCCGTGAAGCATTTATGTTATCATGTGCTGTTACATTCGCAATTTAAATCATTGCAGCGCAGCAAAGAGCTCATCAGAGTTTCCCTCAAGTACCACCTCGGCTGTTTCGTAGCACCAAGATCAATAATCTTATTTTCCTGCCGTTCCGCGGGTGTTTGTCACTGACGAGTTGTTTTTGCCTCGAGGCACAGCTCATTTAGCTGAGGCTGACACCCCTCTTGGTGGGGCTTTTTGGGGTTTTTTTTAGCTCGAAAGACAAGGCAAACGTGATGTGCAGCACTAAAGCACCACGTGACCTTTAAAGCCCGTTGCCAGGTTGATGCCTGGGGAAGGGAGGGGAGGCTCCCCCAGTATCATCCGAGCTTTATTTGAGAAGCTCTGGCATCCCCGATGTGGGATTAAAGCCCAAACCCGGCCATTCCCTTGAGATGGCTTTGATTGAGATGCCCACAGGCGTTTGTGTGTCACCCGCTTCCCGTGGCAGCACAAGTCACAAGACACTGCCTAAATTGGGGAGGATTCTCACAGCTTCAGAGTATCTTCATTTTGTCTGCTATTATTCAATTAAATGCCTTGGCAGCTTTTTTCTGCTCAGCCTCTGTGTTCATTTTCTTCATCCGGAGCTTCAAATAGGATTTTGGTTGGTTTTTTTTCCTCCCCTAAATACAATTTTTCACTGTTTAAGTGATGCTTCTTCAGTATCCTTCATCGTTGTGCAGCTTACGTGGAGGTGGCAGGTGTAATATGAAAAATTAATTAACATTCTTCAAATGACCCTTCCTCCAACCTAGGTGATGTAAATGAAAGCGTGGCAGAGTTCCAGTGGAGACGTGGGAGTATTTTGGGTTTTAGAAGTGGCTGGAAAGTAATTGGAGAAACAGTGACTGGCACTGGTGATGGAATCTCATTAAATCATCTTTGCCAGTTTGGGGGGTTTAATTAAAATATCGTGGCTGAGGGAAGGGGTTGCTGGATTAGATCCTTGTGTGGAATTGAGGAGGGACCTCGGTGGAGTTTCTGTTCCTGGGAGTGCTCCTGGAATGTGCAAACAGTGGCACTTGCAGGGCATGCTGCGAGCAGAGGGGAGAGGCAGAGTGATTTTCATGACCTGTAAGCAAGAACTGCTGCTTTTGGTTATTTTTCAAACACTCTGCTGTCACAGGGAAACGTTTCTTGCCCGACAATATCCAGAGGAGTTGTACTCACTTTCCCTGCAGGGCTTGGTTACTATCACAGTGTTTTGTGGTTGGATTTATTCTTTTTTTTTTTAAGCAAAATATATTTATTTTGAATTTTACTCTCATTTTTGAAGCAGACTCAGTGTGAGAGCAGCACTCCAGGCTGGAGGTGGGATCCCTTCCCAGAGCTTCTGTAGTTTTATCCCACATCCCTCCTGCTCCATGGAAGACCCCAGAGCCAGCCTGGGAGCAGGGATTGTTTTCCTTTTAGTCCCTTTCCCCTCCTCTCATCCCTCCCATGCTCAGACAAGCTCTGTGTATAAAGTATTTGTGTATTTATAGTGCTGTTGACATCTGAGGAACATCCTGTGTCCCGTTGCTGAGGTGATGTCTGTGCTCCAAAATAAGATTTCCCCATTAAAGTCCAGCCAGGGCAGGAAGTTTGAGCCATGTGGTGGCTGACAGAAATCAGAGAAACCAGAGCTGTACACCAGGAACATCAGCCTGCTTCTGGAATGAGTGCTGGGAGCTGCAAAACCTGGAAAATGGATCAATTCCTACATTCTCCACTGGGTTTTGGCTGAAGGGTTGGGAAATTACTCAGTTTTTCACGGGTGCTGCTGAAGGTGGGGTTTGTGGCGCCTGTCCCTGCTGAGCAGGGACACAGAAAGGTCAGCTCAGACCTCCTCAAAAGATCTTTTTATCTTTTATCCTGTGTGGAAACGGTTTGATGACTCTTTAAGATGAATTCTGAGGGGAAGAATCAACCTTGCAGTGCTCAGCCAGGCTCACGGTGTTGTTGCACCTCCCCAGGTGAGATGTTGCAGCATCCCCAGCTGAGGAAGCAGAGGGAGATGTGGATTGACCCGTGGTGATTCCCAACCTCAGGCACCAAAAAGGGTGGGAAAACCCAGGAGAGAAGAACCCTTCCAGCTCCATCCCTCCCCAGGTACGTGCAGGCATCGCCTGAAGATCATTTTAAATTGACTTTCCTTTCTTTTCCCTCTCCCAAAGGCCACGTGCAGCTCTCCTGGGCTGTGCAGCTGGGCTGATGAAGAGGTTAAAATGGAATAAAGGAGAAATCAGCAGAGCTGGCCGTGCTCCAGCAGGGAAGGGGGTTACTCATGCCCAATTGCACAGCTCGCCCCGGGCAGCTGGAGCTGCTCTCCCCGCCCTGGCTGCCTGCCCAGCCAGGCTGGAATTCTGCTCCCACGGAAATATTTGGGATTGGGATCTACTGGAGAAAAATTAAAATAAACCCAGCTTAAGTTGGGGCTAGTGAGCTGGCCTAGAGCTGGTCCTGCTCTTGGGTGGAGGGGTGGCTCGGTGGCATCCTGGGGCATCTTCAGCCTGAATTCCCAGCTGGATCCCAGTTTCTCTCCTTCCCAATTCCCAGTTTCTCTCCTTCCCAATTCCCAGTTTCTCTCCTTCCCAATTCCCAGTTTCTCTCCTTCCCAGTTCCCAGTTTCTCTCCTGGATTCCCAATTTCTCTCATTCCCAGTTTCCAGTTTCTCTCATTGCCAATTCCCAATTTCCCTCATTGCCAATTTCTCTCATTCCCGATTCTGAATTTCTCTCCTGGATTCCCAATTTCTCTCATTCCCCATTGCCAATTTTTCTCATTGCCAATTCCCAGTTTCTCTCCTGGATTCCCAATTTTTCTCATTCCCAATTCCCAATTTCTCTCATTCCCCATTGCCAAATTTTCTCATTCCCAATTCCCAGTTTCTCTCATTCCCAATTCCCAATTTCTCTCATTCCCCATTCCCAATTTCTCTCATTCCCCATTCCCAATTTCTCTCATTGCCAATTCCCAGTTTCTCTCATTGCCAATTCCCAGTTTCTCTCATTGCCAATTCCCAGTTTCTCTCATTGCCAATTCCCAGTTTCTCTCATTGCCAATTCCCAGTTTCCCTCTCTGCCAGTTTCTCCAGTGACAGGCACTCCACACGTGCACCATAAACCATTAAAATCTGAAAAACTGAAAACAAAAACTCTCTGTGAAAATATAAGAATAAGAGACCCTGAACTCTGCAGCTGCCTGGCTTTGGCTTTGGGAATTACTTTGTTATTTAATAAAAATGTGCTATTTTTTTAAACCAGCCCTGAACGATGGCAGCAGCAGCTCCAAGGGAAGCAGGAGTGTGGAGGCAAACCCGGGCTCTGCTCTTCAAGAATTGTCTCATTAAATGCAGGACCAAGAAAAGCAGTGTCCAGGTAAGGGGAGCTCCTTGGGTTTAAATCAATCCAAAATCAGAGAAAAAACCTCAGTTTTGTTGTGAAGTTCATGAAACTTTGTGGTCTGCTCTGAATTTTGGGGTGAGATGGGCTTTTTCAGGAGGTGTTTTGTGATCCTTTGGTTAAAGAAGTGTTCTAATGTTTTCTTTATCCAGAAAATAGCCTTGGATATTAAATTATTTATATGTATAATAATGCATTTACAATAGTATATTAATGAATATATTAGTAAATTATATGAGCTAGTATGGTAATTAATATTCTAATTATGCATTTTAGAAAGTGTAGCAGTTAATATATTAGTAGATTATATTAGTTAATATAGCCATTAATATTCTAATTATACATTTTAAAAAGTGTAGCAGTTAATATATTAGTAAATTATATTAGTTAATATAGCCATTAATATTCTAATTATACATTTTTAAATAGTGTGTAGTTAATAGTTAATATATTAGTAAATTATATTAGTTAGTATAGCAATTAATATTCTAATTATACATTTTAAATAGTGTAGCAGTTAATATATTAGTAAATAATAATTAGTTAGCATAGTCATTAATATTCTAATTATACACTTTAAATAGCATGCAATTAATATATTAGTCAATTCTACTGGCTGGTATAGTAATTATTATTCTGATTGTACATTTTAAATGCCATACAATTAATATATTAGTAAATAATATTGCTATAGTCATTAATATTCTAACTATATGTTTAAAATAGTAAAATAATGAATATATTAGTAAATTATATTAGCTAGTGTAGTCATGAACATTCTAATTATGCATTTTAAATAGTACAACAGTTAATATATTAGTAAATAATATTCATTAGTGTAGTCATGAATATTCTAATTATGTTTAAAATAATATATTAATGAATATGTTAGTAAATTATATTAGCTAGTATAGTCATTAATATTCTAATTATACACTTTAAATAGCATATAAATTAATAGTAAATTATATTTAATATAATTAATGTTATATATACACTGTAGTATATATTATACATAATCTTAGTCGATTTTAAGCAATATATATTAATTAAAACATCAATTATATTTTTAAATCGCCAATAAAATATATTATTAAATTAATTATTATAAATAATAATCTTATAACTTAAGTAATACTATATTAATTTAAATATTAATTATATTTTAAAATACAATAAAATATATTAATAAAATTATTAATAAAATATATTAATAAAATATATTAAAAATAATGCATTTTAAAAGCTTTCACAGCTGTAACCACACTGAAAAGTGAGCTCAGAGCTCCTCAAGAGCTCTTTTCATCTTTCATCCTGTGTAGGATGGGTTTTTTATCTTTGATGCTGTGTGTGAATGATTTGATGGCACTTTAAGGTGAATTTTATGGAGGAGAAGAGACCTTGCAGTGCCTGCCTGGGCTCCCTCAGTGCCTCCCAGCTTGGTGTGGAGCAGGGATTTGGGATGTTCAGAGCTTGTCCAATGATCCCTTTGTGCTTTCCAATGGCTCCTTCAATCCCTTGAGCCCTGCCCTTGAGCCCTGCCCTTGAACCCTGGCTTTGAACCCTGCCCTTGAGCCCTGCCCTTGAGCCCTGCCCTTGAGCCCTGCCCTTGAGCCCTGCTCTGCTGCCAGGATTTGGCATCAAAATGGGAAAAATCCAGGGAATTTTGCACTCCAGAAGCTGCACTCAGCCCCTCCTTCGAGCTGCTGGAGGACAAACTGCAGGGATGGTTTCTTTCTGGGATTTGAAAGATTCTTTTTTTTTTTTTTTTGGTGCAGGAAATGCTTTTCCCACTGTTTGTCCTCTTCTGGCTGATCCTGATGAGAATATGATGAGGTTTTTTTTAACCTTTGAAACTCTGAACTTTGAAATATTCCAATTTTTTTTTGGTGCAGGAGGTGCTTTTCCCTCTGTTTTTCCTGTTCCAGCTGACCCTGCTGAGTATGCAATGACATTTCTTGAACCTTTCAAATACTGAATTTTGAAATATTCAATCTTCCTTATTTCAGGAAGTGCTTTCCCCACTGTTTTTCCTCTTCTGGCTGATCCTGATGAGCATGATGCACCCTCACAGGAAATACCATGAGTTTTTTTGAACCATTGAAATAGTGAATTTTTAAATATTCCAATTTTTTTTGGTGCAGGAGGTGCTTTTCCCACTATTTTTTCCTACTCTGCCTGCCCGTGCTGAGTATACAATAACATTTTTTGAACCTTTAAAATACTGAATTCTGAAATATTATTTTTTTTTAATTTCAGGAGGTGCTTTTCCCATTGTTTTTCCTGTTCTGGCTGATCCTGATGAGGTTTTTTTAACTTTTAAAATATTAAATTCTGAAATATTCCATTTTTCTTTATTTCAGGAAGTGCTTTTCCCCCTGTTTCTCCTGTTCTGGCTGGTCCTGATGAATATATGTTGACATTTTTTGGACATTTGAAATACTGGATTATGAAATATTCCATTTTTTTCTTTTAGGAAGTGCTTTTTCACTATTTTTCCTATTCTGGCTGATCCTGATGAGTATACAATGACATTTTTTGAATCTTTAAAATATTAAATTCTGAAATATTCCAATTTTTAATTTCAGAAGGTGCTTTTCCCACTGTTTTTCCTGTTCCAGCTGACCCTGCTGAGTATACAATGACATTTCTTGAACCTTTCAAATATTAAATTCTGAAATATTCCATTTTTCCTTATTTCAGGAGGTGCTTTTCCCCTGTTTCTCCTGTTCTGGCTGGTCCTGATGAATACACAATGACTTTTTTTGAACCTTTAAAATACTAAATTCTGAAATATTCCATTTTTCTCTTTCAGGAGGTGCTTTTCCCCCTGTTTTTCCTCTTCTGGCTGATCCTGATGAGCATGATGCACCCTCACAGGAAATATGATGAGCTGCCCAACGCTGACCTGGGGCTGCTGGACCCCTCGGTGCTGCTGAACTTTGTCATTGGCTACACCCCCCCCACCCCCCTGGCTCGGGAAATCATGAAGAAAGTGGCTTTTGATAACTTTGAGGATGGTATTCACACCTTCAATCCATTTTTTCCCCCCTTAACTCTTGCTGGAATTTTTGTTTGAAGTGGTGCTGCAATAGGAAAAATCGGATTTATTTCCATTTATTTTCCAGGGGAGGGAGTGTGAAAGTGTTGGGTTTTTTTTACTGATTTTGAGGTTTATTTTTTGCTGGTTTTGGTTTTTTTTTTTCTGGTTTGGGGTTTAATTTTTCTGCTTTTGGGGTTTTTATTCCTTGGCCCCACCCCCCTGGCTCAAGAAATCATGAAGAAAGTGGCTTTTGATAACTTTGAGGATGGTATTCACACCTTCAATCCATTTTTTTCCCTCTTATCTCTTGCTGGAACTTGGATTTGAAGTGGTGCTGCAATAGGAAAAATCGGATTTATTTCCATTTATTTTCCAGGGGAGGGAGTGTGAAAGTGTTGGGGTTTTTTTTACTGATTTTGAGGGGTTTTTTTTACTGATTTTGAGGTTTATTTTTTGCTGGTTTTGGTTTTTTTTTTCTGGTTTGGGGTTTAATTTTTCTGCTTTTGGGGTTTTTATTCCTTGGCCCCACACCCCTGGCTCAAGAAATCATGAAGAAAGTGGCTTTTGATAACTTTGAGGATGGTATTCACACCTTTAATCCATTTTTTTCCCTCTTATCTCTTGCTGGAACTTGTGTTTGAAGTGCTGCTGCAATAGGAAAAATCAGATTTATTTATATTTCTTTTCCAGAGGGGGGAGTGTGGAAGTGTTGGGATATTTCCTAGTTTTGGGCTTTATTTTTTCTGGTTTTGGGGTTTATTTTTTGCTGGTTTTGGGGTTTTTGTTTCTGGTTTTGGGTTTACTTTCTGTGGGTTTTGGGGTTTTTTTTCTGCTTTTGGTGGTTTTTTTTCCACTCTTGGGGTGTTTTTTCCTGGCCCCACCCCCCTGGCTCGGGAAATCATGAAGAAAGTGGCTTTTGCTGACTTTGAGGATGGTATTCACACCTTCAATCCGTTTTTTCCCCCCTTATCTCTTTCTGGAACTTGTGTTTGAAGTGGTGCTGCAATAGGAAAAATCCAATTTATTTCCATTTATTTTCCAGGAGAGGGAGTGGGTTTTTTTTGCTGGTTTTGGGGTTTAGTTTTTCTGGTTTTGGTGGTTTATTTTTTGCTGGTTTTGGGGTTTTTGTTTCTGTTTTTGGGGTTTATTTTTTGCGAGTTTTGGGGGTTTTTTTTTCTGCCTTTGGGGTTTTTTTTCCTGGCCCCACCCCCTGGCTCAAGAAATCATGAAGAAAGTGGCTTTTGCTGACTTTGAGGATGGTATTCACACCTTCAATTCCCTTTTTCCCCCCTCATATTTCCTGCTGTGACTTGTGTTTGATGGGAGAGCTCAATGGGAAAAATCGGATTTATTTCCGTTTATTTTCCAGAGGAGAGAGTGTGAAAGTGTTGGGATTTTTTTTCTGCTTTTGAGGTTTTTTTTTCTGGTTTTAGTGGTTTTCTGCTGCTTTTAGGCTTTTTTTGTTCTGCTTTTGGGGTTTTTTCTGCTGGTTTTGGGTTTGGGTTTTTTTTTGCTGGTTTTGGGGTTTATTTTTTCTGCTTTTGGAGTTTTTCTTTTTTGCTGGTTTTAGGTTTTTTTGTGTTCTGGTTTTGGGGTTTTTTTCCTGGGTTTGGGCCCCCCACCCCCCTGGCTCAAGAAATCATGGAGAAAGTGGCTTTTGCTAACTTTGAGGATGGTATTCCCACCTTCAATCCATTTTTTCCCCTCTTATCTCTTGCTGGAACTTGAAGTGGTGCTGTAAATAGGAAAAATCAGATTTATTTACGTTTATTTTCCAAAGCAGGGAGTGTGAAAGTGTTGGGATATTTCCTAGTTTTGGGGTTTATTTTTTCTGGTTTTGGGTTTATTTTTTGCTGGTTTTGGTGTTTTTGTTTCTGTTTTTAGGGTTTACTTTTTGTGGGTTTTGGGGTTTTTTTTTCTGCTTTTGGTGTTTTTTTTTCTACTCTTGGGGTGTTTTTTCCTTGGCCCCACCCCCCTGTCTGGGAAAATCATGAAGAAAGTGGCTTTTGATAACTTTGAGGATGGTATTCCCACCTTCAATCCATTTTTTCCCCCCTTATCTCTTCCTGGAACTTTTGTTTGAAGTGGTGCTGCAATAGGAAAAATCCAATTTATTTCCGTTTATTTTCCAGGAGAGGGAGTGGGGTTTTTTGCTGGTTTTGGGGTTTAGTTTTTCTGGTTTTGGGGTTTATTTTTTGCTGGTTTTGGGGTTTTTGTTTCTGTTTTTGGGATTTATTTTTTGCGGGTTTTGGGGTTTTTTTTTCCGCCTTTGGGGTTTTTTTTCCTGGCCCCACACCTCTGGCTGAAGAAATCATAAAGAAAGTGGCTTTTGCTGACTTTGAGGATGGTATTCACACCTTCAATTCATTTTTTCCCCTCTTGTCTCTTGCTGGAACTTTTGTTTGAGGTGGTGCTGTAAATAGGAAAAATCGGATTTATTTACACTTATTTTCCAAAGGAGGGAGTGTGAAAGTGTTGGGGTTTTTACTGATTTTGAGGTTTATTTTTTCTGGTTTTGGTGGTTTATTTTTTGCTGGTTTTGGGTTTTTTTTTTTTTCTGTTTTTGGGATTTATTTTTTGCGGGTTTTGGGGTTTTTTTTTCCGCCTTTGGGGTTTTTTTTCCTGGCCCCACACCTCTGGCTGAAGAAATCATAAAGAAAGTGGCTTTTGCTGACTTTGAGGATGGTATTCACACCTTCAATTCATTTTTTCCCCTCTTGTCTCTTGCTGGAACTTTTGTTTGAGGTGGTGCTGTAAATAGGAAAAATCGGATTTATTTACACTTATTTTCCAAAGGAGGGAGTGTGAAAGTGTTGGGGTTTTTACTGATTTTGAGGTTTATTTTTTCTGGTTTTGGTGGTTTATTTTTTGCTGGTTTTGGGGTTTTTTTTTTTTCTGGTTTTGGGATTTATTTTTTGTGGGTTTTGGGGTTTTTTTTCCGCCTTTGGGGTTTTTTTTCCTGGCCCCACACCTCTGGCTTAAGAAATCATAAAGAAAATGGCTTTTGCTGACTTTGAGGATGGTATTCACACCTTCAATTCCCTTTCCCCCCCCCCTCATATTTCCTGCTGTGACTTGTGTTTGATGGGAGAGCTCAATAGGAAAAATCCAATTTATTTCCATTTATTTTCCAGAGGAGAGAGTGTGAAAGTGTTGGGTTTTTTTCCTGGTTTTGGGGTTTATTTTCTGCTGGATTGAGGGATTTTTTCTGGTTCTGGGTTTTTTTTTTGCTGATTTTAGGGTTGCTATCCTGGTGTCACTATCAAAACAGCATTTTGAATTTATTTTAATTGCTGATTCCCATTAACACTTTGTCACCTCTCATTTTGAAAGTAATTTTCTTTTTTTTTTTTTGTCCTGTTTTCAGTTTTTTCATGTTTGTTTGGGGCTTTTTTCATCCTATTTGGGTTTTTTTTCCCCCTCTATGTTTCTTTCTAATTTTTATATTTTGCATATTTGCCCAACTTACTGGTTTTTTTCCCTTTTGACTGGGTTTCTCCTCCTTTGTTTTTCTTGGATTTCTGTTTATTTTTTTCCATTTGTTTGGGTTTTTTCCCTTTTGTTTGGGTTTTTTTCCCATTTGTTTGGGGTTTTCCTCATTTGTTTGGGTTTTTTTCCCATTTGTGTGCATTTTTCCTGGAGTTTTTTTTCTTTTTTTTTCTTTTTTTTTTCTTTTTTTTTTCCTTTTTTTTTTTCTTTTTTTTTCTTTTTTTTTCTTTTTTTTTCTTATTTTTTTTCCTTTTTTTTCCCTTTTTTTTCCTTTTTTTTTCCTTTTATTTTCCTTTTTTTTCCCTATTTTTTTCCTATTTTTTTCTTTTTTTTTTTCTTTTTTTTTTCTTATTTTTTTTCTTATTTTTTTCCTTATTTTTTTCCTTATTTTTTTCCTTATTTTTTTCCTTATTTTTTTCCTTATTTTTTTCCTTATTTTTTTCCAATACTTTCCTGCCCACCTCACAAATTTTTCTCCAAACCCACTCTGTTGTTTTTTTTTTTTAATTTGAAATCTTTGATTCTTTTCCTTATATTTTTCATCCTTCAAAATTATTTTGGAGCCACAGCCCAGCCCCTCATCTTCATCTTCCTCAGCTCCTCTTTCTTCTCTTCCCATCCACTGCTGAAATCAGTGACAAAAATACCACATTTTGATGAATTTAATAATTAAATCATTAATCACTCCTGAGAAGTTCTGGGAATAAACTCCAGCAAAGGATTGGGGCATTGAAACTGTGGGAGCAGCAAAAAATGGGGGGAAAAGGGAAAAATTCCGGGATAAATTTGGATTGCCCACCCTGCAGTGCTGAGCTGAACTCTGCAGTGCCTGTTCATGAGAATACTGCTCTCATAAATATTTAATATTTAATATTTCTATCAAAGAATCATTTGAATTCTTTGGAATTCAAAATCCTATGGAGTGGGTTGGGTTGGAAGGGGCTCCAGATCCCAATAAATCATTCATGATTCCTGTGATGCTTCTTTAAAGTCTTGCACGTTTTTATTCTATGCAATAATAATAAAATAAAAATAAATAAAAAATCGATAATTCCTTATTAATTAACATAATTAATGTATCCCAGGCCTCATCACTGAGGAGTATCTGAGTGAGGAGGAGCTGGAGGAGGCGAGTTTCCTCAAACCCTCCAACTTTGTGGGGGTGGTGTTCAAGGACTCCCTGTCCTACCAGCTGAGGTTCCGTGACTCCATCGCCATGTCCTCCGTCTACATGGAATCCAGAGGTGAATCTGCAAGGGGATCAGCTGGGAAACCAGCCCAGATCCTTATTTTTTTGGGGTTTTTTTTTATGGCCTGGTGTTGCATGTGTTGATTTGTGGATGTTGACATCAGGGAGCGGGGCAGCTGTGGCTTTTTTTTGGGGGTTTTAATGTGGAATTGTGGAGTGGCCTGGCTTGGAAGGGATGCAGCCTTCCTAAAGATGACCCTAAAGGTGATTATTCCATATTTCCCTGCAGCCACGTGCTCCAGCCTGAGGAAGAGCTGTGAGTCGGTGACCTACTGGAGCTCGGGGTTCACAGCACTGCAGGCCTGCATTGATGCTGCCATCATCCAGGTGAAAATCCCATCAAATCCCACCCTCACCCCAAAGAAGAGCAGACCCAGGGGCTGCTCTGGCTCCTTAATCTGCCTGTAAATCCCGGAGATGCTGTGTCAGATCCCAGCTGGGATCTGATGAGAAGAGGGAATGTTTTGGGTGGGTTTGGCTGTGTTTTGTCCAGGACTGTTTTGTCCAGGTACCACTGGGAAAATCCCATAAAATCCCTTCCTCACCCCAAAGAAGAGCAGACCCAGGGGCTGCTCTGGCTCCTTAATCTGTTTTATAATCCTGGGAGATCCTGGTGTCAAATCTCAGCTGGGATCTGATGAGAAGGGGAATGTTTTGGGTGGTTTTGGCTGTGTTTTGTCCAGGTTCCACTGGGAAAATCCCATCAAATCCCATCCTCACCCCAAGGAAGAGCACATCCAGGGGCTGCTCTGGCTCCTTACTCTCTCTCTTAATCCTGGGAGATCCTGGTGTCAGATCTCAGCTGGGATTTGATGAGAAAGGGGGAATGTTTTGGGGTGGGTTTGGCCGTGTTTTGTCCATCTACCACTGGGAAGATCCCATAAAATCCCACCCTCACCCCAAGGAAGGGCACATTCAGGAGCTTCCCAGGCTCTGGTTGCTTTTCTGCTGCTGTCTGTTCATCCTGGGAGATGCTGTGTCAGATCCAGGCTGGGATCTGATGAAAAGGGGGAAAGTTTCCTGGTGGGTTTGGCCGTGTTTTGTCCAGGACTGTTTTATCCAGGTACCACTGGGAAAATCCCATAAAATCCCATCCTGACCCCAAAGAAGGGCAGGTCCAGGGGCTGCCCAGTCTCCTTAATCTGCCTGCTAATCTTAGGAGGTCCTGGTATCAAATCTCAGCTGGGATCTGATGAAAAGGGGAATGTTTTGGAGTGGTTTTGGTCATGTCTTGTCCAGGACTGCTTTGTCCAGGTACCACTGGAAAAATCCCATCAAATCCTATCCTCACCCCAAAGAAGAGCAGACCCAGGGGCTGCTCTGGCTCCTTAATCTGTTTGATAATCCTGGAGATGCTGTGTCAGATCCCAGATGGGATCTGATGAGAAGAGGGAATGTTTTGGGTGGGTTTGGCCGTGTTTTGTGCAGGTACCACGGGGAAAATCCCATCAAATCCCATCCTCACCCCAAAGAAGAGCAGACCCAGGGGCTGCTCTGGCTCCTTAATCTGTTTGATAATCCTGGGAGATGCTGTGTCACATCTCAGCTGGGATCAGATGAGAAGAGGGAATGTTTTGGGTGGGTTTGGCTGTGTTTTGTCCAGGTACCACTGGGAAAATCCCATAAAATCCCACCCTCACCCCAAAGAAGAGCAGACCCAGGGGCTGCCAAGGCTCTGGCTCCTTAATCTGTTAATCCAGGGAGATCAGATCTTGGTGTCAGATCCCAGCTGGGATCTGATGAGAAGGGGGAATGTTTTGGGTTGGGTTTGGCCGTGTTTTATCCAGGGCTGTTTCATCCAGGATTTCCCCAATCCTGTGGGGTTGGATAATGAGGATTTTTGTCCCCATTTGCATCCCAACGATCCTGAACACCCAGCACAACCCTCCTCAGAGAGACCCCACAGTGCTCATCCCAAAATGCCATTCCAGACGTGATTTGCTTTGTTTTGGTGTCAGCAATTTCCCCCAGTTTCCCTCCCCTCATCCCGCTCGTGGTGACAGCAAATTCCTTCTTTTTAAGTGACAGCAATTCCACATTTCCTGATTTTATCTCCAGTCTGGGTTTTCTCCTTGGTTGTTTTTCCTGGTTTTCTGTTTATTTCTTCCCATTTGTTAGAGGTTTTTCCCGTTTGTTTGGGTTTTTTCTCATTTGTTTGATTTTTCCCGCACTTTATTTGGTTTTTCTCGCCGTTTGTTTGGGTTTTTTCTCCATTTTTGGGGTTTATTTCCTTTTATTTGTTGTTTTTTCTCATTTGTCTGGGTGTTCTTCCCCATTTGTTTGAGTTTTTTCTCATTTGTTTGTTTTTTCCTGCAATTTATTTGGTTTTTCTCCCCATTTGTTTGGGGGTTTTCTCAATTTTTTGGGTTTTTTTTTCTCATTTTTTCCCCCATTTCTTTGGTTTTTCTCCCCATTTGTTTGTGGGTTTTCTCAATCTTTTGGGTTTTTTTCCTTTTATTTGTTGTTTTTTCTCTTTTTTTGGGTGTTCTTCCCCTTTTGTTTGAGTTTTTTCTCATTTATTTGTTTTTTTCCCCCATTTATTTGGTTTTTCTCCCCGTTTGTTTGGGGGTTTTCTCCTTTTATTGAGTATTTTTCCTTTGTTTGTTGTTTCTTCTGATTTGTTTGGGTGTTCTTCCCCATTTGTTTGGGTTTTTTTTCTTCTTTTCCCCCCATTTATTTGATTTTCCTCCCCATTTGTTTGGAGGTTTTCTCAATCATTTGGGTTTTTTTCCTTTTATTTGTTGTTTTTTCTCTTTTTTTGGGTGTTCTTCCCCTTTTGTTTGAGCTTTTTCTCATTTGTTTGGTTTTTTCCCCTATTTATTTGGGTTTTCCCCCCCCTTTGTTTGGGGGTTTTCTCAATTTGTTTGGGTTTTTTTTCCTCATTTATTTGGTTTTTCTCCCCATTTGTTTGGGGGTTTTCTCTATTTTTGCGTTTTTTTTTCTTTTATTTGCTGTTTTTTCTCATTTCTTAGGGTGTTCTTCCCCATCTGTTTTAGTTTTTTCTCATTTGTTTGAGTTTTTTTCCCCATTTATTTGGTTTTTCTCCCCATTTGTTTGGAGGTTTTCTCATTTTTTGGGGTTTTCTTCCTTTTATTTGTTGTTTTTTCTCATTTCTTAGGGTGTTCTTCCCCTTTTGTTTGAGTTTTTTCTCATTTGTTTGTTTTTTCCCCACAATTTATTTGGTTTTTCTCCCCATTTGTTTGGGGGTTTTCTCAGTTTGGGTTTTTTCCCCCATTTATTGGGGCTTTAACCCCATTTGTTTGGGGTTTTTTTTCTCTTTTTTTTTACCCCATTTATTGGGGTTTCTCCCTGTTTGTTTGGGGGTTTTTTCTCATTTTTTTACCCCATTTATTTGGTTTTTCTCCCCATTTGTTTGGGGTTTTTTTTCTCATTTTTTCCCCCCATTTATTGGGGTTTCTCCCCGTTTGTTCGGGGGTTTTCTCCATTTTGGGTTTTTTTCTTTTATTTGCTGTTTTTTCCCATTTCTTAGGGTGTTCTTCCCATTTCTTAGGGTGTTCTGTTTGAGTTTCTTCTCATTTCCCCATTTATTTGAGTTTTCCTGGTTTATTTTTCTCTTTCACTCAGGTATTCTCCAATTTCCCTGCTTTTGCCCTGGGATTTGGGCTCGGGGAGCTTTTGGGCTCTCCAGATCTCTCCCTGCCAGTGGGAGTGGAGACAGTGATTGGGATGGGGCTGAAAAATCAGGAAAAAAAAAATCAAAATAACTCCTGGTGCTCTTCCTTCAGCTGAAGACAAATCAGTCAGTGTGGGAGCAGCTGGAGCAGACCAGGGCAGTGCTGATGGGAGAAGCTGCCATCGTGGAAATCGATAATTTCCCTCGTGCCATCATTTTGATTTACCTGGTGATTGCCTTCTCCCCTTTTGGGTATTATTTGGCAATTCACATCGTGGCAGAGAAGGAGAGGAAGCTGAAGGAGTTCTTGAAGATTTTGGGGCTCCATGACACTGCCTTTTGGTGAGTGTTTGGTCTGAACTGTTCCTTGTAAAAGAAAAAAATATATATATTTCAGAGAAAACTCTTCTATTCCAGCCTCCAGTTCTTAAATTATTTTCAGTCCTTAACTGAAAATAACAAAAAACTGAAATATTCTGTAAAATCAAACAGAGAGACACTGCCTTCTGGTGAGTGTTTGGTCTAAACTGTTCTTTATCAAAGAAAAAAATTAAAAATAAATATTAAAAAATTATTTCAGAGAAACCTCTTCTATCCCAGCCCCCAGTTCTTAAATTATTTTCAGTCCTTAACTGAAAACAACCAAAATCTGAGATAATTCTGTAAATCAAACAGAGAGACACTGCCTTCTGGTGAGTGAGTGTTTGGTCTAAACTGTTCTTTAAAGAAGAAAAAAAACTATATAGAAACAAATATTAAAAATTATTTCAGAGAAATCTCTTCCATCCCAGCCTCCAGTTCTTAAATTATTTTCAGTTCTTAACTGAAAATAACCAAAAACTGAAATATTCTGTAAAATCAGGGAGACACTGCCTTCTGGTGAGTGAGTGTTTGGTCTAAACTGTTCTTTATAAAAGAAAAAAAAAATATATATATAAATATTAAAAAATTATTTCAGAGAAACCTCTTCTATCTCAGCCTCCAGTTCTTAAATTATTTTCAGTCCTTAACAGAAAACAACCAAAAATTGAGATAATTCTGTAAATCAAACAGAGAGACACTGCCTTCTGGTGAGTGAGTGATTGGTGTAAACTGTTCTTTAAAGAAGAAAAAAAACTATATAGAAACAAATATTAAAAATTATTTCAGAGAAATCTCTTCTATCCCAGCCTCCAGTTCTTAAATTGTTTTCAGTCCTTAACTGAAAACAACCAAAAACTGAAATATTCTGTAAAGTCAGGGAGACACTGCCTTCTGGTGAGTGAGTGTTTGGTCTAAACTGTTCTTTATAAAAGAAAAAAAATATATATATAAATATTAAAATAATTATTTCAGAGAAACCTCTTCTATCTCAGCCTCCAGTTCTTAAATTATTTTCAGTCCTTAACAGAAAACAACCAAAAATTGAGATAATTCTGTAAAATGAAGCAGAGAGACACTTGCAGTACCATGAAAATCTGAATATTTTAATAAGTAACCCTGCTGCATTTAATCATGGAAAGCTACGCCAGACTTAGAGGGATTAAACCTCATTTTGTGTGAGGTTTTTGTGGAGGTTTTTAAATATTTTTGGCTCACTACCTCCTTTCCTAGAAGCTCAACAACCTGCAGCACATAATTAAATGAACCCAGCTCTGTAATTTCAACGTGCCAGAGCAACAGGTTCTCAATTGTTTCCTCACCCTGCTGAAAATTGGTCTGGGCAATGTAATATATTATTTTTCTCTGAGATGATGGATTTGAAATCATTGATAGCTGAGGAGGTAAAAACTGGGTTTGTTTTGCCCTTTTTGGCAGGGTTTTCACATCTGCACTGAAGCAGCCCCTGGGGTGCTTGGAATGATTCTTTTTTGGGTTATTTCAGAGGAAATGGGTTCTTTTTTGCTACCTGCACACAGAGCAGCCCTGGTTGCTGGGCTCAGGGTTGCTCACAGCCTCTGTTTCTCCACAGAGCAGGATTTTGTTACCCTGCCCTGCACCCTGTATTAAACTTTAAACAGAATTTCTTGAATTATTGAAACCTACGACTCTGTTACCCTCTGGTGCCCACACCAGGGAATTAATTATGCAAACTTAAAAAAGACCAAATGCTGAATCACCTGATGGTGCATCTTTGGCTGCCCTGGGTCTCTCTGTGTGCTGAGAACACCCCCAGGGCTGCTCTTGTGTTTGGGGGCTCTTGTTGCACACCTGGCCTTTGGTGCAGCGTGTGGAATATTAAAGAGTGCTGGGTTTTGCAGTTTTATGTGGCTGGGAATTCTCTCATTTTGCTGTTTTTATTCCCCCTTTCCCCCCCTAGGCTGTCCTGGGTGCTTCTCTACGTGAGCCTGATCTTTGTCATGTCCATCCTGATGGCCGTGATCGCCACGGCCTCGTCCCTGTTCCCCCAGAGCAGTGCCTTCGTCATATTCCTGCTTTTCTTCCTCTATGGAGTCTCCTCCGTGAGTATCCCTGTTCCATTCAGCCTCCCCATCCCTCCAGCTTTTGTTGTTTTATTCCTTTCCCACCTCATCTTGTTGCCTCTGCCCAAATGTTTGGGGTAAACGTTGTTTCTGTAGGGTTGAGCAGTGCTGGGAGCTGGAGCTGACCCCTCCCTTCCTGAGCTGTCCCGTCCCTTCCTGAGCTGTCCCGTCCCTTCCTTGGGTTTTCTCCTGTTTTTAGGGTGTTGTGCAGGTGGCACCCATCACCTTGAAAAATGCCTTTCCTTCCTGAAATACCTGAGTTTATAAATCATCAGGTCTGGAGTTGTAAACACTGCACTGAGCCATTCTGCAGTCCAGCTCCTCTCAAAGCATTTCCTGTTCCTACAGAGTTTAATGCCAGAACCCTAAAAAAAGGTTCAGAGAATGATACAAAAATACATTATAAATATATTATATATATATTATCAATATAAATATATTTGTATAGCAAATTGCTTGTCTGAGTTCATACGAGGAGCAGTTGGATTCAATCTTGAAAGTCTTTTCCAACTGAAAACGATCCCTTGATCCTGTCTGGGTGAATGCTGGAGTGACTATAGAGGAAAATTATATAATTATTAGAGGCAGCTATGTATTTTCCTTTATTTTTCATACTATATTATTAAGCATATAGTTATTGTTGTTGTTACATATATTGTATGGTGGCTTCTCAGTTTTCCACATAAGGTTGGCTATTGTTGGCTGTATGGTATTTTCTTAGTTTTCTATATACATACATAAGTATATTGGCTATATATATATTTATTGTTGCTGTATGGTATTTCTAGTTTTACATATTATGTTGTTACATATGTTGTATGGTATTTTCTTGTGTTTTCTATATATATATAAGTATATATATTGGCATATATATTTGTTGTATGTGTATTTTCTAGTTTACATATATATATAAGTATATATGGTTGGCTGTTGCTGTTGTATGGTATTTCTAATTTTCTATACATACATGTTGGGCTGTATGGTATTTTCTAGTTTTCTGGTAAGCATATATATATATATATATATATATATGTTGGCTATTGGCTGTATGGTAGTTTCTTACTTTTTCTATGGCTATACATATGGCTATATATATTATTTATTATTGTTATTGTATGGTATTTTCCCTTAGTTTTTCATTATTATTATTATTATTATTGTTATTGTATGGTATTTTCTCTTAGTTTTCCTACATTATTATTGTTGTTGTTGTTATTGTTGTTGTTGTTGTTGTTATTATTATTATTATTATTATTATTATTATTATTATTATTATTATTATTATTCTACCTTGCTTTCTGTTTTTCCCTCTCAGGTTTTCTTTGCCCTGATGCTGACACCCCTGTTTAAGAAGTCCAAGCACGTGGGCATAGTGGAGTTCCTGGCCACTCTGGTTTTTGGCTTTGTGGGCCTCAACATCGTCCTGCTGGAGGATTTCCCCAAATCCTTCGTGTGGGTCCTCAGCCCTTTGTGCCAGTGCAGCTTCTTGATTGGGGTTGCCCAGGTAAATCAATCCCCACCTGCCCTCCAGCCATGGATCATCTGCAAACAGACCCTGATGGGGATTTGAAATGGGTATTTTATTTTTAATCAGCTGCTGCTGGTGGGGAAAATGCCTTTTTTCATAGCAAGTTAATACCCAGCACCGTAAAGAAGCTTTAATTCTCTATGTCCATTGTGATCTCAGCCTATTCCTCATTATTTTTAGGGTCTTTTACTGATGCCTGAAGGATTTTTCTGTTTTTCTTCTGAATATTTCTCACACTGTTCCCTATATTCACAAGTATCAGCATGCACACTTGTGATGCTTTAGGTGATAGCTCAGCCCGGTTTCATGGTGTTTATAGGGCCAGGAGACCAAACACCCCTGAAACCACGGAGAGTTAGAGACCAAACACTCTGTTTTCGTGAGCCCTCAAGGTCTCCTAGTAGGACAGATTCTGTAAACTAGAAGTGAGCCCACCCAGGCCCCTTATTGGGCCCTCTCATTAGATATGCTAATGAGTAGAGTCTTTAATTGTACACTCGACTGGGGGGACGGGGCTTTTGCGACGCGTTCTACCTGGATGGCAGAAGCCATGGAATGGGATCCTATTAAAATCCCGAGGGAAACGACCCCAACCCTCTGACCCTGTCTGAGCCTTTATTTCCTAAGACCAGAAAAAGGCATCATTACCAAGTTTTGCTTTTCTGGTAACATCTCTCCCTGCAGGTGATGCATCTGGAGGATTATGAGCATGGGGCAACGTTTGCAGGCATCAGTGCTGGTCCTTACCCTCTCTGCAAACAGATGGGGATTTTAAATAATACTTTGTTTTTAAAAAGCTGCTGATGGTGGGGAAAATGCCTTTTTTCATAGCAGGTTAATACCCAGAACTGTAAAGAAGCTTTAATTCTCTGTGTCTGTTGTGATCTCGGCCTCTTCCTCATTATTTTTAGGGGTTTTTGCCACTTTTTCCCTTTCTGGTGTGTGCTCTCTCCCTGCAGGTGATGCATCTGGGGGATTATGAGCATGGGGCAACGTTTGCAGGCATCAGTGCTGGTCCTTACCCTTTCTGCAAACAGATGGGGATTTTAAATAGATATTTTATTTTTAATAAACTGGTGATGGTGGGGAAAATGCCTTTTTTCATAGCAGGTTAATCCCCAGCCCTGTAAAGAAGCTTTAATTCTCTGTGTCCATTGTGATCTCAGCCTCTTCCTCGTTATTTTTAGGGGTTTTTTGCCACGTTTTGCTTTTCTGGTAACATCTCTCCCTGCAGGTGATGCATCTGGAGGATTATGAGCATGGGGCAACATTTGCAAGCATCAATGCTGGTCCTTACCCTCTCTGCATCTCCCTGATCCTGCTGGTGCTGGACAGCATCTTCTACCTGCTCGTGGCTGTCTACCTTGACCAGGTGATCCCAGGTAAATTCCTGACAAGAACTGGGCTCTGGGAGGTTCATCCTAAAATTCTGAGCCCCCCAGGCTGGTGGCATCTCTCCCCTAAATTCTGTGAAGAAAGGAGGTGATGTTTTCATACAGATTTTTACACTTTTAGCTCAAATAATTTATATTCTGTTATAAAACTGTGAGGGGTGAGGAGGGGTTTTGGCATGGCCTTAAAAAGCTTAAATTTCCCCCTCTTTCTAGAGGGAAAGCCTCCTTCCTGAGTTAATTACAATTTACAATTTCCTCTTGGAGGGCTGGAAATCAAAGGCTGCTCTGCCTCTTGCAGGTCTCTCCCCGTGACAGAAGCAGCTGAACCTGAAACACAGAATAAAGTTGTTAATCTTGAGATTAAAGCCTGGCTAAGCCCCTGAGCTCTGTTCACCTCTTTTCTGCCTGCCATGTTTAAACCACTGCTCATTCAGCACTGGGGATTTCTCTGGAATGGGAGGAGATTTGCACTTTTATTTAAATACTCAGCAACAGTGGAGCCTGCCAGCACTGGGGACAGGCAGTCGTGGCTTAAATGGAAACTTGGCTGCTGGAACCCCTCAGGAGCAGGTGTGGGCTGGCTGCAGGAGGAGCTGAGAGCCCAGAGCTGAGGAATATTTGTGCTTTATGCTCAGGAAGTGCCTTTTGTGTCCCCCAGGGGAGTTTGGCCTGCGCCGCACGCCCTTTTTCTTCATGAAACCCTCATTTTGGTCAAAGCACAGGAAAAACTACAAAGAGCTCTATGAGAGCAGCATCAACGGCAGCCTGAGCTTCAGTGAGATTGTGGAGCCTGTGCCTTCAGAATTCCAGGGCAAGGAAGCCATCAGGTACAGCCCCTGCCCTGCCTGGAATTCCAGCTCACCTGGAATCTCAGTGGGCAGTTGGAGAATCACTCCTGGCTCTGCACTGCTCGGATTCAAACAGTGAATCTCCATCACCCCACAGTGAATCCCCATCCTCAGGGATGTGGATTCCAGGATAAATCCCTGGGTTTGGGGTGGGAGAGGGTTTGCTGTGGGCTGTGTTCTGCTGTTGGAGCCCTCTCCAGCCCTGCTGCTTTCCCATCCCCTCAGGTTCTCACTGGAACGTGAGCGGTTGCAGATGTTGGAACTCTGGCTCTGCTGGGAGGGTTCAGCTCCTGCTAATGCACATTTGGGGGGAAAAAGCAGAATTCTGGATTTGTGGGAAGGCTCTGGTGTTCTTCTAGTCCAGAGGGGAGTTTCATGGTGGGTTTACAAGAGGGTGAAAGGAAAGGGAAATTATGTCCCCACTGCCACCTTTCGTGCTGTGCTTTGTGTCACCTCTCCTCTTGCATCTGGGCTGTCGTGTGCTTTTTGGGGTTTCTCAGCTCTTGTTTTCAGTGTCTTCCTTTCAGCCCTTGTTTCCATCCTTTTCCAGTGGAATATCCTCATCATGGGAGGTGGGGAACTCTGCATCTCCACTCCTGGCTGGCTCCACTGATCTCAGATATTTGAGTTCAGTGATCAGCACGAGTTTTGTGTTGTCCACACCACCCACAGCTCCTTGGGCATCTGCCTCAGGTTCAGGAGTCCGGTTTGAATCCTGATGTGCCCATGTGAACACAGTGGCTATCGTTGCATTGTCCATCCACCCAGGGCTCTTTCCACATCATCCCTTCACCAGCTCCAGCATTTTCACACATTCTTGTCCTCTTCCCATGTGCTGGTTTTGTTTTCTTCCATACTCATTCTCTTCCCCATTACTCACACCCCATAATCCTCTCACCATCCTCATTCTCAGGGTGACAAAGCCTCCAAAATCCATCCTTGATTTGTTGCCTCCAGATAAACTGGCTGGTTTTTCATGTGGAAAAACAGCAGGGCTGGCAGGAAGGTTTCTACCTCTCTTCAAAAGAAAAATACCAGCTTTCTTTTACCTGATTTTGGTCAAGAGCTGTCAGGAATCACATCTTGGGAATCCATTCTGCTGACACCTTTTTTTCTGTGGAGTCTCCTGTTGTGTTGTGCAGCTGCTGGGGAGTAGCTGCTCCCTTTCCTGGCTTTGCATTGTTCCACCAGGTGAAAGAGACTCAGATTGGAAATAATTCACTTTATCATCACAGGAAACACCTGAGAAGGTGACCAGGAAAAGCTTTCTGACACCAGGGTGGAGATGGGCAAAGTTTTGGGAGAGCCTGTCCTGTCTCTTGACTTGTCTGGGTGGGTTTTTAACACACCTGGTGCCACTTCAGTCTGGTTGTGATTGTTGCTGAGTGCTGATGACTCAAAATGCCATGAAAAGGTGCTGGAATGGTTTATGCCACGATGTGTCTGCTTTCAGAATCAGCTGTGTGCAGAAAACCTTCAGGAAAAAGGGGGAAACTGTGGAGGCTCTCAGAAGTAAGAACATTTCAGCTTTTTAGCTGCTTGTGGGATGCAGAGGGGCAGCAGCTGGTTTGCTGAGTGGTGTTTTGTGTTTCAGTCCAGGTTTGGTTTGGTTTCTTCGGAGGGGTGGGGCCCTGGAGCATGAAGCCAGCTGTGCTTGTGTGTGTCCTCTCCCAGTGCTGGTGTCAAAAATGAGCCCTTCATGCCCAAGGGAAGCCTGCTGGCATCACCCCCAGCTCCTCCTCTGCTCCTGCAGTGATTTAATCTCCCCTGCCCCACCTCCCTGGTGTTTTCACCTCCTTCCCTGGGTGGCTTTGAAACGTGGCCACCCCCAGTGGGTGCGGGACTGTCCCAGCCCGGCCATGGGGTGTCCCCCAGGCAGAGCCTGAATGCAGCCCCACATGTGAGCATTTGGGCTGACCCTGGGGCAGGAGCTGGCTCAGGGAGCCACAATCCCAGCCCTGACACCTCCTCTCTGTGTCCCTGGGAGCAGATCTGTCCTTTGACATCTACGAGGGGCAGATCACGGCGCTGCTGGGCCACAGCGGCACGGGGAAGACGACGCTGATGAACATCCTGTGTGGGCTGTGCCCTCCCTCTGATGGTGAGTGCAGGGCTGGGGGTGCCCTGGTGTAAAACCCACCTGATAACCTCCGTGGCTATTCCAGGATGCACCAACATTTCCTTGGATAAAGCCTGAAATGTGCTTGGAGCCAACTGGGGTTGGTCTCTTTTTCTGGGCAGTGACTGACAGAATGGGAGGACACAGGGGAGTTTAGGTTGGATGTGAGGAAGAAGTTTTTCACTGAAAGAGGGATAAAGTACTGGAATTGTCTGCCTAGGGAGGTGGTGGAGTCACCATCCCTGGATGTGGCACTCAGAGCCAGGGTTTAGTGGAGGTGTTGGGGCATGGGTTGGACTCGGTGATCTTGAAGGTCTCTTCCAACCCAGGGATTCTGAAAGAGCCCACTTTGAATTCCTGTTTCCAGCCCATGGAATGAGATGAGCTTTAAGGCCCACTCCACCCCAAACCATTCCATGATTCTGTGGTTATTTCTTCCAGGGTTTGTGTCAGTCTACGGGCACAAAGTGTCTGAGATCGACGAGATGCTGGAGGTGCGGCAGATCGCGGGCGTGTGCCCCCAGTCCGACATCCACTTTGACATTTTAACTGTGGAGGAGAACCTCTCCATCTTTGCTGCCATCAAGGGCATCCCCCAGAACGATTTGATACAGGAGGTAACTCACCTGGGCACAGGTGTTGTCTTACATGCATGGTTTTAACCTGTAAATCAAAATATTCTCAAGGGATTTTCCTTTTTCATGGAATTATTGCTGTAGGGTAGAATGGACAAAGAAGTTCAGGCAGACTTTTAGACAAGGATAAACTTTTAATTTTTCCTAAGATTAAAAAGCTCATAAAATGTTTTAAATCTGGCATTTAGGTCTAATTATAAACATCATTAAACTTTGCTGTGCTGTTCAGATGCAGAGCACACTGGGAACCAGCAGCAGTTAATTTGAATGTTAATTGTTAACAATCTGGTTTAAAAATTTTATGGTTTTTGTTTTTTAAACAATAAACGTTGTTCTTGTGTTTTCAAGGTGCAGAAGGTGCTGCTGGATTTGGAGATGCAGCCCATCAGGGACAATCAAGCCAAAAAATTGAGTGGGGGGCAGAAGAGGAGGCTGTCGGTGGGAGTTGCTGTTCTGGGGAACCCCAAGGTGAGAGGGATGGAATTATTCCCACCTTGGTGTTGCTGATCCATGGAAGTCTTGGTGTCCCCTGTCAAAACCAACTAATGTTAAAAATGCAGAAATTGTTCCTTTGAGCACCTTTTATCTCTTCTGTTATGGTTTAATTACGATAATTTCAATACCTTGAGGCTGTTCATGGCTCAGGTAATGGCAAGAGCTTTGGATTTGGTCTCTTTGGCAAACAAATAGTGTGGTGAGTTTTGTGTCATTTCTGCCAGGTGACATTTATCCCTCAACAGTGAAATTATTGGAGGCTTTCCTTCCAAAGCCATCCAGGAGCTGGGAGCAGGAGCAGAGCCAGATCTCTTTGGTGTTAGAGCTCTGTAATTTCTGCCCTGTGAGGACAGGGACTGCTTTGAGATCTGTGGTTAAAAATCACGTGTATGACAGTTCCTGTGGGTTTGAAGAGCAGGTGTGTACATTTACCCACCCCTCAGTAGAGTGAATCCATGGCTGAGTTGTGGTTCTACTACATGATTCTATTGGAAGCAGAATAAAACAGGCCATGGCATTAATTTATTACAGGATTTGCCCATTTGTCCCAAGGAGAGGTGGATTTATTCAAAGCACAGCGACCAGAGCTGCCTTGTCAGTCTGGGATGTTCCCTATTTTTGAGGAATAACTTCAAAAACCCTTCTGGGTGTGCTGGGGAGGGATTGCTGAGCTGGGGGGCTGTGGTTTTGGGAACCCCTGGTGGTTTTGCCCCCAGGTGCTGCTGCTGGACGAGCCCACGGCGGGGATGGATCCCTGCTCGCGGCACATCGTGTGGAACCTGCTGAGGAGCAGGAGAGCCAACCGTGTCACTGTGTTCAGCACCCACTTCATGGACGAGGCTGACATCCTGGCTGGTGAGCCCTGCCCACCCCAGCCTCACCCCCAGCCCTTGGGGTGGCCTCCAGGGTGGGGTCTGGCAGGAAATTGTCCATTTTCTGCCTCCTGCCTTTGCTTTGCAGATCGGAAAGCTGTGATTTCCCAAGGGATGCTGAAGTGCCTGGGCTCTTCTCTCTTCCTCAAGAGCAAGTGGGGCATTGGCTACCGCCTCAGGTAGTTCTGGACCTCATTTTCCAGCTCTTCTGTGCCATCATGCATTTATCTTTTAGTGTTTTCTGTTGGAATCTATAAGAAAGCACCCCCCGAAAATATCAGAAATACCCTTTTATCCCTTTGAATGGTACAGCTGAATGTGTGATGCTGTTCTGGGCAGTCAAGCTCTAAACCCCAGTTCCTGGTGTGATTTTTTCAGCATGCACATCGACGCCTACTGCAACACAGAGCCCACCACCTCTCTGAAATCTATAAAAAAGCACCCCCAAAAAATATCCTTTTATCCCCTGGGATGGTACAGCTGAGTGTGTGCTGCTGTTTTGGTGCAAACTCTAAACCCCAATTCCTGGTGGGTTTTTTCAGCATGCACATCGATGCCTACTGCAACACAGAGCCCACCACCTCTCTGAAATCTATAAGAAAGCACCTCCCAAAAATACCCTTTTATCCCTTTGAATGGTACAGCTGAATGTTTGGTGCTGTTCTGGTGCAGTCAAACTCTAAACCCAAATTCCTGGTGTGGTTTTTCAGCATGCACATCGACGCCTACTGCAACACAGAGGCCACCACCTCTCTGATCAGGCAGCACATCCCTGCAGCCAGCCTGATCCAGGAGAACGATGAGCAGCTTGTGTACACCCTCCCTCTCAAGGACATGGACAAGTTTGCAGGTATTGGTGGGGTTTTGGGTCGCAGGGATCAGTGGCTGCACAGGGGGAGTTTGTTAAGAGTGGATTTAGCCTGATGCTCCTGATAAATTGTGCATTTATGTTTTTTTGTTCATTGTTATTTTGCTGGTGGGGAGTCAGGGTTTTTTCAGGTGAGTGAGGATTTTTTCACCTGTTCCAGTGAGGTGTGGGGGATGTGAGTACCCAACAGCAAGGGCTGGGGAGATGCCTCTGTAGTGGGGAGACTTTTCCACCTGAGCATCCCCTGCTCCTGCAGAATCACCACCATCCTATTGCAGAGGGTTCCAAAGTGCAGGGCTGGGCTGAAGCAGGAAAGCCCCAAACCCTACAAAAACCCTACAAAAACCCTGCAAAACTTGACAACTCTTGTTGTGAAGTGCAAAGAGCATCGTGTCACTGAGACCCCGTGGGGAGAGGGAGCAGAGGGGAGGATTTCACTAGATGGCAGCAATTATCTGAGCAGCCCCAGGCAGGCCTCCTTGCTCAGCTCCCAGAAATAAATGGAATAAACTCTGTCCTTTGCACCGTGGGGGAAGCCAAGGGAGGGTCAATATTGATGGGAAGGTGCAGCTGATATTCCATAAATGTTTTTTTTTTCCCTGTTGCGTTGGAGTTAATGATTTATGAGCTCTGCCACTGCGTGCACGTCTGCAAACAGGCTGAGATTGAATCAACACCCCCAAATTATTGCAGGGAGGAGCTGAGGTTGGGAACACAGCTAGGCACCTGGGGCAGGAGAAACTGTGGGGATTTGAGGAGAATTGTCAGATATCCAAGTGCTCTTCACATTTTATACATTTGAATTTCCCTCCAGCCTCACCTTGGCTTGGAAGCTCCTTTTTTAAAGTCCTGATTTCATAGGATTGACAAAAACCCAGTAACATTTTTCATCCCAAGGTGCTGTTTAAGTTCTCCCACCCTGAACCTCACATTGGTCTTCAAGCTCCGTGCCCTGTCCAGCATCTCCTGCCTGCTTAACCTGGCCTTAAACATCTGGGAATTTTTTTAATATCTATAAAAAGATGTATTTTTATAGATAGAAAATGACTCAGTGGTTTTATCTGTAAGATCCTTTGTGCCAGGGCAGGGATTTAGGTGGGATGAGCTGTCCTGGGTATGATTTTTCCAGGAGAGGGGACCTTGAACCTGCCCTCAGGCAACTTTGAGCCCAGGAGTTATAGGATGCTGAGACAGTTTTTATAAGCACCACAACTTCAGCAAAAGCTGCCACATTTCCTGACCACAGAGGCTGAAATCTGAGGTTAAAAGGAGTTTACCCCAACTTTGGTTCTCAAAGCATGACCTGTACTTTCTGATTTATTTGCTATTTCCCACATTCCTGCTTTTCCCCAACAAGCAGGAGATTTTAGGGATGTGTTTGATGTGCTTGGAGTGTTCCTGGCAGGTGCTGGAGCAGAATCTCAGAGCTGCACATTCCCCACCTGTCCCTAGGTTTGTTCTCTGACCTGGACACCCATTCCCACCTGGGAGTCATCACCTATGGAGTGTCCATGACCACGCTGGAGGACGTTTACCTGAAGCTGGAGGTGGAGGCAGAGATTGATCAAGCAGGTGGGAAGGAGCAGGGCTGGTCCTTGGCTTTGGTTTGCTCTCAGTTTGTGTGGAATTGTCACTGCCAGAAGGAGGGAACAGTAAAAACATCCCTCACAGGGAGCAGCTCCAGCACCTGGGGATCCTTTGGTTCTCATCCTTTGGTTCTCATCCTTTGGTTCTCATCCTTTGGTTCTCATTCCAGGCTGTTGAAATATTCAACACGGAAACCAGGGAAGTTTTTTCTCCATTGGGTGGGGAGTGATTCTGGGAGCATCCAGGGGAAGAGCTTTTCACTTATTAATTTTTCATCCAGCGTGCTCAAATCTCACTGCTTGGCTTTACAAAATGCTTTTTAAAATGCTCTTTATTTCCCTAATGGAGTTTGCTTTCAAGAAATTATAAATGTGCTGGGTAAAATGAATTTTCAGCTTTTCGTGTGAGCAGTAGCTGCACTCAGGGCTGCAACAGCTCAGCTTGTCTCACTTTAAATTAACTTTCAGTCCAAATGAAAAGTTGGGACTGCTTAATGTTGCTGCAGAATGAGTCAGTTGTTTTTTTTAGATGTCAGTTTTGAGTTGTTTTAATTGTTCAAGATCATTCTGTGTGACCCAGAATTATTGCTGGAAGTAAATGCATGTACTCTGGAGTGTATATATGGTACAGTGGTATGGAAATTACCCGTTAATTAGGCTGATTACACTGCTCCACAGAGTTTCTGTGTGGCTTTAAGAGGATTTAACAGCTGAATACTCAGGTGCTGAGTGATAAAGGTGCACACAGAGGCCAGGGGGTGAAACTGGGGCAAATCTGCACTTTTTGGTGGCAAAATTTTGAATCCTCAAGTCCCAAGGGTGGGGCTGCCAGGGAGGTGCTGGAGTCTCTGTCCCTGGAGGTGTTTAAGGGCTGGAGCTGGCCCTTGGTGCCCTGCTCTGCTCGGTCACAGGCTGCACTCAAACACCTCAAAGCTCTTTTCCAGCCTTGTTGATTCTGGGATTTCAAACACCAGGACTTCCCAAGGAAATGCTCCTTTATTTCTGCTCTCTCAGCTTCAAGTGTCTGCCACGAGTGTGCTTGGGCTGGATCAGAGTCACTGACCTTGGGGTTAAACTCAGGGATTGGGGATGGGATTGGGGATGGGATGGGATGGGATTGGGGATGAGATGGGATTGGGGATGAGATGGGATTGGGGATGAGATGGGATTGGGGATGAGATGGGATTGGGGATGAGATGGGATTGGGGATGAGACGGGATTGGGGATGGGGATGGGATTGGGGATGGGATTGGGGATGGGATTGGGGATGGGATTGGGGATGGGATGGGATGGGATGGGATGGGATGGGATGGGATGGGATGGGATGGGATGGGATGGGATGGGATGGGATGGGTGAGGTGACTCTGCAACAGGAAGAGCAAGGAGTCTCTGGCCCCTGGCTCCTCCTTCTCTCCCATTTCCAGCCCAAGCTCCCTCACAGCATCAATTCCCTGGGGTTTTCTCTCCCTTCTTTCAGATTACAGCGTGTTCCACTCGCAGCAGTCCCAGGATGAGATGGATACCAAGTCCCTGGATGACATGGAGCAGAGCCTGCTGATGCTGTCAGAGACCAAGGCCCCAGCCATGAGCAGCTCAGCCCTGTGGAAGAAGCAGGTGGCCACCATAGCCAAAGTGCATTTCCTGAGCCTGAAACGGGAGAACAAATGTGTCAGAGTCATGTGAGTGTTGGGGATCCTCATTGGTGTGTGAGTCCCAAAGCCTGTCTGGGTGACAGCACAGAAAGCACGTCCTGGCCTTCATTTTTCCCCATAGTTACATTTAAAAAATAGCAAGTGTGGAGCTGTAATTTCTGTTAATAAATGTGGTTTTTTAGTGGGGAGGGAGGTGTTGTTTTAATAGCATGCACATAAAACCGGGCTGGCTTTCCCTGAATTGTAACAAACCCCAAACTTTTATTTCTTTCAGGTTGTTGCTTTTCCTCATTTTCCTTGTAGTTCAGATTTTGTTGTTTTTCATACACCACATCATCAAAAATGCTGTAGCTGCTATCAAACTCTCCCCAGATCTGTACTTGCTGAAGCCTGGAGAGAGCTACCACAAGTACAGGAGTCGGCTCCTGCTGCAGAACTCCACAGGTAGGGCAGCAGCTCCTGGCCCAGTTCTCTCCTTCTCCCAGTTTTTGGGGTTGGGAATGAACTTTTTCCTTGAAATTAACCCAGATGAAGAGTTTCCAAGTGCCCAGGGGTGTAAAGAGCCAGTTTGTGCCATGGGCTTTGGTTTGGAGATGTTCCTCCTCCCATTCCCATGACCTCGTTCTGTGTCAGAGGATGATCCAGGTGGAAGAACTGGCCAGAAACCCTGAGATAAATCCACAGTGAATCCAATGTGAAACCCAGGTGCTGTAAAAACACCTGGGGAAATTCCTTTTGGTTTCAGCTGGGGATGTTTTTAAAGTGCCCAGCAGTAAAAACCAGGCAGTAGAAGCCAGCACCTGTTTGAGCAGTCAGTGCATCAATGATTCTAAAATAAAATAAAATAAAAATTTAAAAAATCAAATAAAATAAATAAAATAAAAATAAATTAAAAATAAAATAAAATAAAAAATGAAAAGATAGAATAAAGTAAAAATTAAAATAAAAATAAAATAAAATAGAAAAATAAAATGAAGTAAAATTAAAATAAAAATAAAAAATAAAAAATAAAAAATAAAATGAAATAAAATAAAAATAATAAAATAAAAAAAAAATAAAATAAAATAAAATAAAAATAAAATAAAAGAATAAAATAAGAATAAAATAAAATAAAATAAGAATAAAATAAAAGAAATAAAATGAAATAAAAAATAAAATAAAAATAAAAATAAAATAAAAATAAAAATAAAATAAAAAATAAAAATAAAGTAAAAATAAAGTAAAATAATTAAATTAAATTAAATTAAATTAAAATAAATTACCCCAGGCTGGTGATGAGGAGGGGTTTAAGAGCTGGAGATGTGGCACTCAGGGGCGTGGGTTAGGGGTGGGGAGTGGCTGGATTGATGATCCTTTTCCAGCTTAAATGATCCCATGTTGTTTTCTGTCCCCAGAGTCGGATATTGGTGGCATTGTGCAGTCCCTGGGGAGCATGAACATCCTGTGGGAGCTGTTCAATGACAGTGATTATGTCTCAGTGGCTCCTCACAGTGCAGCTCTGAACGTGTTTGCCCGTGACTCCAGGCAGGTGAGGCTCAGACTGGCAGGGCTGGACCCAAACAGCAGCTGCTGGGGCTGGCTTGGGAAATTCTTACCTGGAAAGCACCTCTGGAGTCATGGAATCAGACAATATCGTGTAATATTGCTGGTACAAGAGGCTGCAAAGAGGACAGAGTGGGAATATTGGTAAAATTAATGTTCTTCCATAATTATAATTACAGTAAGCCAAGCAAACTTCCATCCCCTTCTTGCCCACAAGGACGCAGAAAGTCAGGAGAAATGTCCTGCTTCACAGGAGACCTGGCTGAGGAATTTTGTATGATTTTTTTTATTTGTACTGACTGAATTACACAATTTGACAGAAATACAATTCCATGGTGCTCTCATGGGTAAAGAAAAATCAGTTTCTTGTGCAGGGAAGGCTCAGACTGGCAGGGCTGTGCCCAAAGAGCAGCTGCTGGGATGGTTTGTGAAATTCTTACCTGGAAAGCACCTCTGGAGTCATGGAATCAGACAATATCGTGTAATATTGCTGGTACAAGAGGCTGCAAAGAGGGCAGAGTGGGAATATTGGCAAAATTCATGTTCTTCCATAATTATAATTACAGTAAGCCAAGCAAACTTCCATCCCCTTCTTCCCCACAAGGACACAGAAAGTCAGGAGAAATGTTCTGCTTCACAGGAGACCTGGCACAGGCATTTTTTATGAGTATTTTTCTCACTTTTATTGTTTGAATTACACAGTTTGACAGAAATATAATTCCATGGTGCTCTCATGTGTAAAGAAAAATCAGTTTCTTGGGCTGTGCATGCTCGTGGCAGCAGGAAGATGTGAACTTTGGGATCATATTTAATCCCCAGCAGGGGAAGTGCTCTGCAGTGTGCCAGCTCTGCCTCTGGTCCCCATTTTTATTCCATCAGTGTGGCAGTGCAGCCCCAGCTCCTGCCCATCTCTGCCTGTCTGCTTTTCAATCCATTAGCAGGTTCATCCCAGAGCAGCTCCTTGTAGGTTTTGTTTTCCAGACTGTAATTGTCTGGAGTGCCATTTTTCACTGCTCCATGAAACATGCTGGGAATTTATTCCCAAATAATTTGTTCTCTGAGAGCAGGAATGTTTTCCTGACAAGCACCCTGAGCTTCCTGCAAAGCTCTTGATTATGCAGAGATTTATCCTGATGTTCAGGTTTAATTAATTCCCTCTCAGGATTAATCCAGCACGTATTTTTCTTCCTAGAATTACTTTTTCCAGCTCATATTCAACAGCACCATGGTGCATTCCCTGCCAGTTCTGATGAACATTGCCAGCAACCTCCTCCTGCGCAGCCTCAACGTGACTGAGAGCATCCAGATCTGGAGCAACCCCTTGATTCAGGTGAGCAGCTCCCAAAAAATCACCCTAAAGCACTGGGGAGGGGGCAGAGCATCCCTGGGAGGGAGGGGGAGTGCAGGAACACCCCACAAACCAAGGGCAAGCTGGCTGGGGCTGTGTGCAGGATGGAAGAGGATGTGAAAGGTGCTGGGATTTTGCTCTGCTGGTCATGGAAGGGGAGGAGAAAGGGGCTTGGAAAGAGGATGTTGTGTCAGGAATTAAAGGTTGGGTGGGGTTTGGAGGAGCCCAGTCTGCTGGGACTGGAACAGATTGGGGATTGGAATGAGATGATCCCCAAGGTTCTTTCCAATCCAAACCATTCCATGATCCTGTGAATCCATTATGAGTTTGTTGGAGGTTGCCTGCAGTTCTTGCTCTGTGCAGAGCAGGGGTGGCCTTTGGGAGAGCAGAGCACCTGCTGCAGGGGCTAAATGCTCTGAAAGTTCATTAATTATTATTTATTCCTCCAAAACTTCCCCAGGCTTTTTCCTTCCCTGCTGTAGCTCAGGTGATCCTGACATCCACAGCCTTTCAGCACTCACAGCCGTGTTCCACCTCCTAAAGTGGTATTTTTCTGGTCACATTCTGGCACTGAATAAATCTGATTTCTATCCCAGGACCTTCCAGACACAATTTTCAGGCTGGAGATCTACTTTGAAGCCGTGCTGCTGGGGATCATCATCACTGGGATGCCGCCCTACTTCGCCATGGACAACGCAGAAAACCACAAGGTAACACCCAGGTGTCCATGCAGAGGGAGTGAAAAATCCTGGGATTTGGGGGAAGATCCCAAGAGGGGTTTAAAACAGTGCCATGAGTGGCACTGGGGTGGAGCAGATTTGGGAAAAGCTTTTCTGTGCAAAGCTCAGCTTGGCAATAACCACGTAACGCTGGATTCACTTCATTTTAATTAATATTAAGACATGAATTAATATTGAGACGTTGGCTTCATAAGTCATACCTGTGGAGTTTGAGGGTCGGTTTCAGACGGCCGGGACAGGTGAGAGATCTCTGTGGTCGGGTTGTAGAGCATGAGGTTTATTGTGAAAGAATGTTAATGTAAGAGACCTGCTGAGAGCTGCCAGACACAGCCTGGAGCAGGGCAGAGAGACAAGAGAGGAGAGAAGAGCTCAGAGCGAGGATCTGAGAGAGCAGTTAAGAGAAGAGAGCTAAGGGTGAAGGTGTAAGAGAGCGAGCTTGTCACTGACAATACAATAAATCATCTTCTGTGTTGAATATTCTGATTTTCATTAACCAATCTAGAACAAACTACAAATCTTATAACATTTGCATCCAGCCCATGAGAACTATTGCATCACCATCCAGTGTTCTATTTGAAACCCTAAAAGCTGCCTTTTGGAGCCTCTGCCAGGTTGGTGGGGTCTGCTCTGAGCCTTGGAGCTGTCTGCAAGCAGAGGGGATTGTTCAATCCAAGGGGGATCACCTGCAGTGGCCATGCCATTGTTTTCCAGTTGTTCAGTAACTGGGGTTTGGGATCTCAAAGCTTGTCTTCATTTCAATCTCGCTTAGAGTTTCTGCATTCTCGGCATCTTTTGCTAGGTAATCATATTTATAAGGCTTTCTTATTCCATCTTCCCCAACACATATCATTTATGTATCTTCACTTCAAAGTTAGATAAAAAACCTTTGTTTTTCTTGAGAAAACTCAAAACAACGGGCAGAGTCCGAGCTGTGTGTCCCAGCTGTCTGTCATTACAGGCAGTAATGTGTGTGCTGTGTCTGATAATGGTTATCAGCGGCTTCAGCCAAAATCTGTTCTCACTGGTTCCTTACAGAGGGAGATGTGAGCTCTCCATGTACAATTTTGGTTCCAATTCTGTACCCATCTAAATGCACAGCTCTGGGTTTGGAGTTCAGATTGGAGCCCAAGCCCTGCAGAAAGCCCTGGCCATCCCATCTGCTTCCCCAGGGAGGCACAGCCCTGGAAATGAGGGATTAAAGGACAGAATTAAAGCAAACTGCAGCTCCAGTGATTAATGCTGTGTTTTCTTCCCCTGCTGCAGATCAAGGCCTACACCCAGCTGAAGATTGCAGGGCTCTACCCCTCAGCCTACTGGACTGGCCAGGCTGTGGTGGATCTGCCTCTGTTCTTCTTCATCCTCACCCTGATGATCGGCAGCCTCTTCGCCTTCCACTACGGCGTTTATTTCTACGTGGGCAAGTTCCTGGCTGTGGTGAGTGTGGGGTGGGCTCACAGCAGGGTCACCTCCTTTTCTGCAGGTGTTTTATTTCCCTTTCTTGGTTCAGCAGAATTTTTCCAATGGAAAAGGCTGCTGGCACAAGGGCAGGGGGTTTTTCGTGGGGCTCAAAGTTGGGAGTTTCATTTCATGGAGCAGCACCAGGGGAGGTTTAGGTCGGACACAGGAAGAATTTCTTCAGAGAAAGGGTGGTTGGGATTGGAAGGGCTGCTCAAGGAGGTGGAATCTCTGTCCCTGGAGGTGTTTAAGGAATGGAAGTGGCCCTTGGTGCCATGATCTGCTCGGTCACAGGCTGCACTCAAAGCTCTTTTCCAGCCTCGTTGATTCTGGGATTTGAAACACCAGGAGTTCCCAAGGAAATGCTCCTTTATTTCTCTCTGCTATCTCAGCCTGCTCTGTTCTCTGTGCTGGCATTGATAATTGCTCTGTTTGCTGCAAGTGCTGCTGATGACAAGGGCTCAGTGACTTTGGGCACAGCCCATCTCTGCAGTGAATTGCAGATGGGATTTAATGCAGGAGACCACAGAACTCCATGTCTTTGGTATTCAGAGGGGGCTTCCCTGTGATATTGGCTGGAATTGAGGGATCAGCTTTTCCCAGCTGCTTTGCCAGAGTTCATCAGGTTTGGGATGTGGCTGCAGGGCTCCTTTTCTACCCTTGTTTGAAGTTCTACAGAAATGCTGTGGTGGAATTCCTGGTATTTGCCAGAATCTTGAGCTCAGCATTTATGGGAGCCTGTGTTATAAAAGGAAAAAAAAAGGGAAAGAGTTGAAAAGAAACTGAGGGAGTTTTTGCCTCTCCACACATGCTTTGTGTCTTTAATAATACATTCTCTATGCACCAAAGCAGCAAAATAAAGTGACAAAGATGAACCCAGGGCTCTGTATCACACTGAGGTGATTCCAGCTGCAAAGAATTCCTGCTGCACACTCCCTGAGGAGCCTTTCCTGTCTCTGCAGATTTTCTGCCTCATTGGCTACGTCCCCTCAGTTGTTCTCTTCACCTACGTGGTCTCCTTCACCTTCAGGAAAGTCCAGAACACGAAGGAATTTTGGTCATTTATATTTTCAGTGGTGAGTGCCTTGGCCTGGAGCTGGGATCACTGGGAAGGGTGGTGATCTCCAAAGCCACAGCAGCTTCCCAGTTATTTTGTTTAAATGTCCTTAATGCAGGGGAAATAAGAAATATAAAATAAGAAATATTTACCAATGCCTCCCTCACTGCCGTGTCCTGAGTGATAAAGCTTCAAGAAAAAGTGCCTTTAATTAATTAATTTATGCTTAGAGAGCCTGAAGTGGGTGAAAATGGACTTTTTCCCCTTTTCTTTGGTACAGACAGCCTTGCTCTGCACAGTTGTCACTGAAGTGTCCTTTTTCCTGGACCATTACCTGGTGACCACTGTCCTGCATTACATCTTCTCCATCTTCATCCCTATTTATCCCCTCATTGGCTGCCTGATCTGTTTTATAAAGGTAAGGGGGCTCAGGGATCCTTTCCAGAGCCCTTGGACATCCCTGGGGTTGGGTGGGTGTCTTTAGTGTGTCCTCTGTAGCCATTTAACACATGGAGAATAACAACAGCCTGGGGAAAAAATCACCTTTTTCCTATTCAGCAAAGGAGTTTGGTTTTAAAATGGGGGCAGCAGCAAATTTTCCATGAAATTTCCTTTTTCTGAGTGGAGAGAGCCTGCAAGAAAGATGGAGAGAGACTTTTAACAAGGACATGGGGTGACAGGACAGGGAATGGCTTCAGGCTGACAGAGGGCAGGGTTGGATGGGATTTTGGGAAGAAACTCCTCCCTGGGAGGGTGGGTGAGGTTCCCAGAGAAGCTGTGGCAGCCCCTGGATCCCTGGAAGTGCCCAAGGCCAGGCTGGATGGGGATTGGAGAAGCAGGGGGTGGAATGAGTTGGGCTTTGAGGTCTCTTCCAACCCAAGGCATTCCATGATCCTGTGATATCCCAAGGAAAACCTCAGTGAGGAGACCTGGGTTGGTTGGGGGTGGGTGAACGAAAAGCAGGAGCAGCCCCAGGGTTTGGATGGAGTTGTTTGGGTTTTTTTGGAGTCTCTGCAGAGCTTGGGCACCACGAGCTGAGTGACTGAGATGAAAGCACAGAGCAGAGGGTGGAGGCTCTGGTAGGGGATTATTCACCTGACCACGTTTTTCCCTGGATTCCCAGGTCTCATGGAAAGGCAAGAGTGAGAGCGGGGGATTCCACGACCCCTGGGACCGGCTGCTGGTGGCAGTTCTGGCTGTGAGCATGGCATTGGATTCTCTCTTTTTATAAATAAAAATCCCCTGTGTGCTGCAGGGAGTTGTGGCTCCTGCTGGGATCCCCTCCTGCCCGACATCTTCAGCAGGAAAGATTTGCTCTGCTGCTGCTCCTGCAGCACAGGCAGAGCCAGGAAAGCTGCTGTGCCCACCAGCTCAACACCTGCTGCCCCTGTGGCCTCATTAACACTGCCAGCATTAATTCTGAGTATTATGGGAATCCCTGCTGATGGAGCAGTCCTTTATCTGTGCAAAAACCCCACATAACTGCTTTTAAACCTAAGCCCACTTATGTTGTGCATCCTCAAGCAGCATTTAATGATACATTTAATATTCTTGGCAACTCCAGCACTTTGTGTGGTGGTGCAGAGCTGGAGCTTCTTGTCCCTCGTCCCTCTGGGGGGGTCACCCCAGGGTCCCCAGGCTGGCTGCTGACCTGGGTGGTTTTTCTGCCTCAGCCCTACCTGCAGTGTGTGGTGTGGCTGTTCCTGCTGCGCTGCTTCGAGCTCAAGAACGGAGGGAGGACGGTGAGGGAGGATCCCTTCTTCAGGTGTGTCTCTTGGATGCTTTAATTTTCAAGTCATAGTCCAAAAAAACTGGTTTTGAAGGTGCTGGTGGTGGTTGAACTGGGGTGTGCAGTGGAAGAAATACAACACCTTCCATTACAGCCCATCTGAGATTCAGTCACTGCAGGGCAGAAATGGGGGGTTTGTTTCCTTTCAGGTTCCATCACTGCAAAATCTGGGATTTTGTAAGGAAATACAAAAACAATCCCCTGTATGAAAACAGGGGAGCTGCCATTCCCAGTGCATGGCCAGGGCTGCTGTGCCCCCACCAAGAGCTCAGCAGGGAGGTGACACAGGGACAGTCCCTGAGCTTGTCCTGCTCTGGGCTGAGCTGCAGGGATCTGCAAACACAAATGAGCTCCAAAGCCCTGAGCCAACTCAGCTGAGGCCTCGTGCTGTTTTCTTCCCCTCCAGGAAATGTTTTACCAAAGCCAAGAGCTGGAAGTTCCCAGACGTCCCTCACGAGGAGAACGAGGATGAGGATGTGAAGGCAGAGAGGCTGAGGGTCAAGGAGATCCTGAGCAGCCCCAGGAGTGAGGAGGTAAAGCCTTGCTCTGCCCAAAACCCCAAATCTGGAGGCTTCCCAGAGCTGCTGGGACCTGCAGCCACTTCCCTCTCCTGTGGCAGATGCCAGCAATCCTGGTCAGCAGCCTGCACAAAGAGTTTGATGAAAGGAAGGAATTTCTGCTGGGGAGGAAAATCAAGAAAGTGGCAACCAAACACGTTTCCCTCTGCGTGAAGAAAGGTTGGAGTTCAGTTGCTTGCTGTTGGGCTGTTTTATTGATAAAAACAACTCTTGGAGCTGTTTGTCTGACCTCGTGGGCAATGTTTGTGTTGTGCTTTTTTAGGGGAAATCCTGGGTTTGTTGGGACCCAATGGAGCTGGGAAAAGCACATTAATTAATATGCTCGTTGGAGAGATTGAGCCAACCAGTGGGCAGGTATGATCCATGCTACACTTGCATAAAAAATCAACCTATATTTCAGTGTTATTGTTATTATTGCTAGCAATCCTGAGGGCATCTTGCCAAAACCGTGCAAAAATTTATAAATTTGTAAATTTGTAATATCCTGGATTAAAGCCTGGGCGTTTTCCTGGCAGGTTCTGATGGGAGATTGTTCCTTGGGGTTGAGCAGTGAGGATGACTCAGTGAAATTCCTGGGGTACTGCCCTCAGACCAACCCTCTCTGGCCAGATATCACATTGCAGGAGCACTTTGAGATCTATGGGGCTATCAAAGGCATGAGCCAGGCTGATGTTAAAGAAGTCATCAAGCGGTGAGTAGCTCACGACACAGATCTTGGTGGTTTAACAAAGTTGCCTCAGGTTTTTTTATCTTCAGGCTTATTGATGGAGGGGTTTTGGCTTTTTTTTTTTGTGTTTTTTTTTCTCCTCACTCTTCCTATTGCAATCTTTGTTTCCATTGAAGTTTGGGTTTTAAGCTTGGTTGAAATTCCATGATTGTGAATTCGTAGGTGGAGGAGATGAAGGTTCATCCACACAAAATTCAGTTGGGATTTTTAATTTTGATATGTATATATTGAAAGTTATTTTTTAAGGTTATGAAGTACTAACAGTGACTTTTGTAGAAGCTGCCAGGGTGGGGAGTCCTGGGCTTGGAGCTGTTTCTGGGGTGTCACCACAGGCTCCTCCAGGACAGGTGCTTTTGAAAGGAAGCTCCAATTCTGCTTTTTTTAATCCTTGATACACAAATATTTGCAACTGAGCTCTTCCAAAGGAGCTGTTCTGCATTCTCTGGGGAGGGGGAAGCCAGACCATCCCCTCCCAGCCTTTCCCACCTGCTCCTTCCCTCCCCAGCATCTCCAGCGTCCTGGATTTAAAGGACCACCTGCAGAAGAGAACAAAGAAATTGGGAATGGGGCTGAAACGCAAGGTATGGGGGGCTCTGGGGTCACTCTGGGGGTCCCCTGCACCCTCCCTGTCCTCACCCTGCCCCTCTGCCTTCCCCCAGCTCTGCTTTGCCCTCAGCATGCTGGGCAACCCCCGGGTCACGCTGCTGGACGAGCCCTCCACTGGCATGGACCCCAAAGCCAAGCAGCACATGTGGTGAGTGAGCCACGGGCTCAGGGGCCAGCCTGGCTTGGGGGGTAAGCCCTGCCTGGTTTGGGGGTGAGTTACCCCTGCCTGGTTTGGGGGTTTGGGGGTGAGTTATCCCAGCCTGGTTTGAGCGGGTTATCCCTGCCTGGTTTGGGGGTGAGTTACCCCTGCCTGGTTTGGGGGTTTGGGGTGAGTTATCCCTGCCTGGTTGGGGATGTAATTCCAGCCTGGTTTGGGGATTTGGGGAGGTTATCTCTGCCGGGTTTGGGGGTGAGTTATCCCTGCCTGGTTTAAGGGGTTGGGGGTGAGATATCCCTGCCTGGTTTGGGGGTGTAATTCCAGTCTGGTTTGGGGGTGAGTTATCCCTGCCTGGTTTGGGGGTGAGTTATCCTTGCCTGGTTTGGAGTGTGAATTATCCCTGCCTGGTTTGGGGGTGAGTTATCCCAGCCTGGCATGGGCCAGGATATCTTTCACTAAAACCGAGTAATTTATTTAAATATCCCGTTTATCCCTGCCCTGTGGCAGTAGAAGCCATTCCCTGTGTCCTGTCCCTCCATCCCTTGTCCCAAGCCCTTCTCCAGCTCTCCTGGAGCCCCTTTAGGCACAGGAAGGGGCTCTGGAGTCTTCCCAGAGCTTCTCTTTGGATTGAGCACCCCCAACTCTCAGCCTGTACCCAGAGCAGAGGGGCTCCAGCTCTTGGAGCATCCCCTTGGCCTCCTCTGGACTCTCTCCAGCAGCTCCTCCTGTGCTGGGAGCCCCAGAGCTGGACACAGGACTGCAGGTGGGGTCTCACAAGCAGAGGGGAATCAGCCCAATTTCCATGCCAGGTGCAATGCAGCTGTGTCCTCTCCCAGAACAGCTTGGGAATTAAAAGTTCAAAGAAATTCTTAAAATTTTATTGGAAATACAGATTAGAGTCATCTTTGAGAAATTCAGGTGTTAATTGTTGCTGTGGGAGCAGCATAAATAGAGAGTTCATCACACTCCTGTTTTCCTGCTAAGGCAGGATTTGCTGTCCCTGCTGGGTGTTCTTGCTCAGGGCTGGTTTGGGTTGTGTTTTGCAGGCGAGCCATCCGAGCAGCCTTCAAGAACAAGGAGAGAGCAGCCATCCTCACCACTCACTACATGGAGGAGGCAGATGCTGTGTGTGACCGTGTGGCCATCCTGGTGGCAGGGCAGCTCAGGTACCCCCAGATCCCCCCTGGGGCAGGCAGCTGCTACCTGGGATCTGTTTCTCTGAAAATACAGAGAAATTCTGTACCTTAAATTCGGAGCAAAATGAATCCTCACCAGCACAAAGGGTCTGTTTGAGGTTAGGCTGTTCTGGAGCACAACTTGTGCTTTCTGTCTGTCGTTTGTAGGTGTATAGGTACTGTCCAACACCTGAAGAGCAAGTTTGGCAGAGGATACTTCCTGGAAATGAAATTAAGGGAGACAGCAGACGTGCAGCAGCTGGAGTATCTGCAGAGCCAGATTCTGCACATCTTCCCCAACGCCAACCGCCAGGAGAGGTGAGGTGTGACAGGAGTATTGATCTTAATGAAAGCCTCTGATTTCACAGCAGCTCCTTGGCACCGGGCAGGGAATGTAAATATTTACACACAGGTTTAAAAAAAAAACGAAGAATGGAAAAGAGGAAGGGCTGGGGAAGGCAGCAGAGCCCGGGCTGGCAGGGCGGGGGCCGGAGCCCGCGCAGATGTTTGGTGTAGAGGAAGCAAAACTGCATTTCTGCACAGCTGCTGCCTGACAGCTTCCTCCTGGGTCAGGGCCCCTGGGAAAGGGCTGAAATCCGAGGCTCTGACTCACTGCCCTTACCTGGAAATGCCTGAGGTCTCTGGGGGTGTCAGTGTGAGGGTGGGCTGGCTGGCTGCTGTTCACCAGCAGCGCTGAGTTTGTGCCCTGCTGAGGGTTTGGCTCAGTGACTGGAGAGACTGCACAAAGGGCACTGCAGGCACCCCAGAGGAGTGTGATCCTTGAGGGATCCTGAGTGTGATCCTTCCCCAGCGGTGGGAGCTGTGGGGCAGGGAGGGAGGAGTTCCCTGTCCAGCTGCAGAGCAGCTCCCTGTGCAGGTTGCGGGAATCGCTGCGGGATGGAAACTTCCAGGACGTGCTGGGACCTCCCAGCTCAGCTGAAAGGCAAAACCTCAGGGCTCTGGGAGTTCCAGGCAGCAAATGTGCCATGAGTAAGCAGAATAGAAATGGTTGAATCTGAGTGGAAGAGCATGAACTTCCAGCAGTCTCAGGGGGGTCTCAGCTGATGCCCCTGGAGCTGCATCGTTCCCTTCCCCGTGTGATCGTGACAGTCACAATGCCTGCAGTAACCTTCACAAAATGGCTTTAAATCCATTCCACTGGGTGTTAATATTTTTATTTTGAGTGATTTTGCTTGAAGCTAAATTCTTTCTGCTTCTTTGTTCCAGTTTTGCTTCTATCTTGGCGTATAAAATTCCTAAGGAAGATGTGCAGTCCCTTTCACATTCTTTTTCCAAGCTGGAGGAAGGTAATGCAGCACTTGCCAAACATCACACACACAAATCCTTTTGTCCCCCAGAACTGACACTTCTGCCATGTGGTGTCACTCATTCATTCCTGTTCCAAATTTATTTAATTTCATTTTCTTTTATTGATGTTGTCCCCAACTCTGTTTCTTATGATATCAAGAGTAGATAAAGTGTTTCTAAATCTGTTTTTACTGATTCCTTCACCAGTAAAACACGCCTTCAACATCGAGGACTACAGCTTTTCTCAAGCAACACTGGAACAGGTGTGTTAAATTCTGTTTTGTGAGTGTAAACCCTGCCAGGTGAAGGTGTCAGAGGGCAGCAATGGATGGGATATTGAGAAGGAATTCCTCCCTGTGAGGGTGGGGAGGGGCTGGGATGGAATTCCCAGAGAAGCTGTGGCTGCCCCTGGATCCCTGGAGTGCCCAAGGCCAGGTTGGAGCAGCCTGGGACAGTGGGAGGGGTCCCTGCCCATGGCAAGGCTGGGATGGGATGGGATTTATGGTCCTTTCCAACCCAAAGCATTCCCTGATTCCGTGATGATGAGCCCTGTGCAGGCAGCTCATCCCCCGAGCTCTGCTCTCAGGCTGCTGGGGCTGCTTTGCTGATGCCTGTCTGGGCATTTTTGGGAAACCAAATTCCCTTTTTGCAAAGTGAATGACATGTGCCAGCTCTCCAGCTCCTCTTTATTCCTGTTTTCCCCTCTAAAAATAAGATGCCAACTGCAGTGACTGGAAGAAAGCAAATGGTATTAGTGGGAAAGCTGCTCTGATTTATTCCAAGAACAGGAATTTGCTGTTTGTAGCTGGAAGGAGGCTGAAGCTGAGACTTGTAATTGCTTATTGTGGATTAATTATTGCTGACAATTAATGTCCTTCAGTGTTGAACTTCCTTTTCATTGTGCTGTTGAAGAAAAGAGGTGGGAGGGTAGGAGAAAAACCTCAAAATACTGAAAATGTCTTACTCAGAGATGAAGCAATTCCTTGAATACTCATGAGGATTTCAGCATGAGTTGTGTTGGTGACCAGGGAGGTTCCTACAAGGAACATGGGGTATTTTCCATGTGTTCCAGGTGTTTGTGGAGCTGGCTAAGGAGCAGGAGGAGGAGGACAGCAGCTTTGGCACCCTGAACAGCAGCCTGTGGTGGGAGAGGACGCAGGAGGACCGAGTCATTTTCTGAGCTCCTGGTGCCCCTGTGGGTGCCAGCACCAATCCTCTCTCTGCTCCTGGAGCTGGGCTGGGCAAGGACAGCTGGGTTTGGGAGCCCTGAGCCTGTCCCACCATCCTGGCCTTGGGAATAACTCCACAGGAGCCGTGAGCATCCCACTGCTCCTCTGGCTGACCCCACATCCTGCTCCACTCACTGCTCCCGCCTTTGCTGGGCAGGAGGGCACTGCCAGGGCAGCTCCTGGTGGTGCTGGCAGGGGCAGGAGCTGCCACCTGCCTTCTCTTGGCTCTGCTGGGCCAGAGGCTGGGCTGTCCTGCAGGGAAATGCTGTGTCTGAGCAGAGCCAGTGGCTGCTGGAGCATCCTGCCCTGCAGGGGGGTTTGCAGGGGCTGGGTGGGCACTGCTGCCCATCCTGCACCCCCACCCTGCTCCTCCACCAGCTGAGCCATCCCTGCTGCTGCTTTGAAGATGCACCTGCTTAGAAGAGAGGGGGGAACACCACTGCAGAGTCCCTGTCCCACTGCAAGGAGGGTCCTGAACTGCACCTCGAGCTCAGCTTGGCCTCCTACCAGCGTGAAAATGTTCATTTGCAGACACAACTCGGCACTTGCTGGCACTGCCAGCCCTGTCCCTGCAGGCTGGCAGCTGTGGGCTGCCCTGTGGGTGCCACTGGGTTTTGTCCTGCCTGCTGGGGGCACAGGGGCTGCCAGAGTGGGTGTGCTCCTTCCCCTGCTCGGTTAAAAGGACAGAGCCAGAGCTGTGGTTGCAGGGTTTGCAGAGATGTGGTTCTGCCTTGTCTCCATTCTGAACACTCTGATTCTCCCCCTGTCTGTGACAGTCTGTGTCCTGCCAGCTGCCCTCACACTCAGTGCTTTGGAGATGTTTTCATCCTTGCCAGTGCATTCATGAGCTCCAGTGTGTCCCAGTCCCTCGTTGTTGTGGCTGCAGTCGGTGTCACAGGGCCCAGCCTGGCCCTTTGTCACCCCCCTTTGCAAAACCCCAAATAAAATGGTCCCCAGTTCACAGCCTCACCCATAAGAAAGGTGCCTTTGGTTTGCATAGAAGCACTAAGAAGAGTAGAATATGTGGTCCTGTAGCCTGAGAAATGACAGGTGTATGTTGAAAATATATATTACTTTTCTGTTTTTTTTTCTACACAAAGCTATCATCACTTTTTTTAGTTTTATAATGGGAAAATGAAAGATTGCTCCCAGTTCATTTTGCTCTGCAATGAACAGATACCAAGATGTGTTTCTGTTGAGACGTTGGCTTCATAAGTCATATCATTTATGTATCTTCACTTCAAAGTTAGATAAAAAACCTTTGTTTTTCTTGAGAAAACTCAAAACAATGGGCAGAGTCCGAGCTGTGTGTCCCAGCTGTCTGTCATTACAGGCAGTAATGTGTGTGCTGTGCCTGATAATGGTTATCAGCGCTTCAGCCAAAATCTGTTCTCACTGGTTCCTTACAGAGGGAGATGTGAGCTCTCCATGTACAATTTTGGTTCCAATTCTGTACCCATCTAAATGCACAGCTCTGGGTTTGGAGTTCAGATTGGAGCCCAAGCCCTGCAGAAAGCCCTGGCCATCCCATCTGCTTCCCCAGGGAGGCACAGCCCTGGAAATGAGGGACTAAAGGACAGAATTAAAGCAAACTGCAGCTCCAGTGCTGCCTTACAGGGGTGAAATTTCCCCTGCCAGAAAAGAAAAAACAACCCAAATTCAGGTATTTTATTTATTTAGCCCCAGCCCTGCTGCTGGCTTGGAGCTCTGGGCTTTTGCCTTTATTTGGAGCAATTTGGGACTCAGAATTCTGCCTGTTGGCACTTTGCCATGCAGGTGTGTACAAGTTGAGTGCATTTTTCCCACATTTCTTTGGTCTCTTTTTGCCAATGGTGTTTTATCCAAGTGTCACCTGCCCATCAATCCAGCACATTCTTGTCACGTGGATTTAGGGAATTAATGTGACCTGTGAACAGCCTTGGTGTCTGCCTTGAATTTATTCTTTCCCTTGGAGTTCATAGTCTGTGGAATAGTTCTGTGCTGTCTGTTCCAGATAATATTTCCATGTTTTCCTCACATTTCAGATGTGAAAGCTTTGGGTTAGGAGCCAGATTAGCTCAGTTTGGTGCTGTTGTTTATCTTGGAGGAGCTCAGTGGATGGTGGCACTGGGTTTTTTGTGCAGCTACAGAAAGGACAAAGAATTTAAGTTAATTAAATTGAAGTTAATTCCCTGTTTGGGTGGGGTCTTTTCGGCCTGGAGACATCGTGTGTCAAAGTGGGGTAAAATCCCACCCCAAAACATCACTGTCCTCATATCAGAAGCGTTTCAAAGTGTCTTAAGATGTCTGTAATTGCCAGAATAGGGAAAAAAACCAGGCAAAATTAAAGCAGGGAATGCCCTGGGAGCAGCAGATTCCTGGGATTTGAAGCCCCTTTGTTCAGCTGTTATCGGAGACATCCCAAATCCCATCCATCCAACACACACCCAGCCTGTGCTCACAGAGATAAACTGGATTTGGGGGGGATTTGGGGTAAATCCACCCAGTTTGGGTCCCCATTCCCAGCTGAGGTGGTTGGAGCTGCCCTGCAGGGTTGTTGTGAGTGGCTGATGTACCCAAAGCTTGGCAAACGCCTTCCCTTCGTGGTTGTTGTTCCAAGGTTGTATTTTTCTACGGAGAGTTTAACGTGTCCGGTTTTGTTTACATTCCCAAAAAAGTCCTTATTTCAGAGTATCTGTGTACAGCAAGTGGGATTTATTGCACAGCCAACACACAGAGCTCTGGCAGCAGAGGCAGGAGGTGTCAGCCTGAAGGTGACACCTTCGTGATGCTCCTCCAGCTGTCAGACCACGTGCAGTTTATTGGACACACTTGCCTTTCTCCCACCACTTGGCTGGACTTGTAAAGGTGAGGATTCTCCTTTCCCAGCAGGAAGTACTTCCAAAATAAAGATGGATTGGGTTGTTAAACACTTGGCTTTCTGTGGGTGTTTCGCTGTGCTGGAAGTGGGAATGGTTTTCAAAGCTTGGGCTGATTTTGGGGTGCACCAGAGTTTCAGGTGGTGGGGCTCAGGCAGAGCATGGCGGGGGCTGGCTCTTGGCATGGCCAGGCCTCTCAGGCTGCAGTATTTACATATTTTTGTTTGGATTTGGGGAGTTTTGCAGTGTTGCAACACTGGGGTCTGACCGCCCGCAGCCGCCTCGCGCTTCGCAGCCGGATCCGTTCAGCCCAAGCCAGGTCAGCAGTGACCCCACGGCAGCTGCGAGCTCCTGGCATGGCCCATGGGCCACCTGCAGGGATGAATCACCTCCAGCCACTGCAAAATTCACCCCAGGGAGAAAAAACAGTTGGTTTTTGTGCTTGGAGCTGTGCCCAAGGTGGACTGGCTGTGTGGGTGCTGGCCCTGGGTGAGGGGCAGTGAGATGGGGAGGTTTGGCAGGAGGTGGGATGTGAAATGAGCTCTGCAGGGATGGAGGGCTCTGTCTGCTCCTGGGGTGTCCTGAGGGGCTGCCAGGTCCCTGGACAGACTCTGCTGAGGAAGAGGAGGAGGTCACTTCCAGCCTCATGGGTCAGTGAAGGGTGCAGCAGAATAAAAGGGATTTGTGCTCCCTGAGCGCCTCAGTGGAGAGAAAAATAACCCCAAGGAAGTTTACTCTGAGCTTGGGGACAATTCCCAGCAGTTCAGACTCGTTTGTTTCTGATGGTGTGGAAGGGCAGAGTGCCACAATTTTTTTTTTTTTTTTTTTTAAGCTGTAAAATTAATTCATCCCCTTATAATGCTTCTTTTAAGAGATGTCCAGAAAGTCCCTGATTTAACATGCTGGATCTCTCTTTGATAAGGGCTTCCCGGAGCTCTCACTGTTCCTTTTTCCTTTGCTTGGCACGTCCCCCTGGGAGGGTCTGGCTCCCTTCCCAGCCCCTCTCCTCCTCCTCCTCCTCCTCCTGGCAGATCCAAAGTCTGGTCCTGAATCCCCTTCTCGGAAGTCCTGTGGAAGATCCACTTGGGGGATTTAATTTTGGGATATTTTGAGATGCTCAGTGCTCAGTGAAGCCCTGAGGGGTTGGGATCCCACTCCAGCAGCAGGGCCGGGAGCAGGACGGGAAACCCCAAGGAGTTCTTGGGGCAGGTGTCATTTTTTTTGGTGAAAAATCCTTTGTGCAGCCAGGGCAGGGCTGGGTCCCACACTGAGGCACAGAAAAGTGCTGGTTTTTGGTGACATACATCTCAGATGGGCTTTCTGCAGTCACGAGGAGCCTTCCCCATCGCTCCCCCATTGCCCAGCATGAAGGGATGCCGGAAAACACTTCTGCTCCTCTCCTAAATGAGCTCATGCCTTGAAAATGAGTAAATCAGCAGCTGCAGCAGAGTCCTGGCCTTTTGTTAAGCAACAACCAGGCAGCTCTTGTGGTTTGAGGCAGCTCTGCAAATCAGATGCACAACCCTCAAGCTGTGGAAGTTCCGGGACAGTCAAATTCATTTAACTCGTTGAATTATCCCGTGGCCACGCTCCCTTCCAGCTCCTTTGGATTCCCTGGCTGGTCTGATTTCCTCACCTCCCTGTTTTGAGTGCAGATCCACTGGAAAGATGTTTTGTTTTGAAAAGCCCAACACGCTCCATCCTGCTTCCAGCTGTGCAGCAGCTGCTGGAAAAGCAATTAAAAAGAGTGGAAACTGGGGATAAAAACAGCAGGGAAAGGAGAGAGAAGAGCTCGAATCCTGTTAGTCCTGGGATGCAGGATTTGTCTGAGCAGAGGAAGGAGGATTTGCTGAGTCAGGCTCTGGGCACGATGGGGACAAGGCAGCAGAATTTTCCCTCTGGAGAAGCTGGGATGGGGACAAAGTGGTGAAGTGAAGGCTTACCCCACCCCAGGCCACCCCAACTCTGCTGCCTGCTGGGAACATCTGCAAGGGTCGAGTTAAACCCCTCCAAAGCTTGGTGTAAACACCCCCAGGCTTGGGGCCAGCTGGTTGTAGGTGTTGTTCCAACGTTGGGTCATCGCTCCACGAGCTCTGGGAGGGTTTGCCCGGCTGACGTCAGGGGGACAGGGGCATGGCCACCGGGCTGGGCCACCCAGCTGAGCCTCCCCGGGCTGAAAAGGGACCAGCAGCCCGGACACCCCAGAGCTGCAGGAGACCTGGTCCCGATGGAAAACACACCAGCAGGTAAGGAGCTTGGTACTTCTCCTTTTTTTCAAAAGGAAAATGAATTTAGAAGGAGTAGAGATGGAAAAATTCTCCCTGAGTTTTGTACAGGGGTTGAGCTTGACGGTAATTTTTTCCTAATGAATACTTTATGGTGCTGAATGCATAAAAGGTGCACCTTCCAGCTCTGCTCTCTGGTGGATTATAAATTCACATCAAAATATTTTAGAGGAAAAGGAGCAAAAATGTTCAGCATTTCTGGGTGTGTGTGGATTTTGGTTCTCCCCGTGGGTGGGTTTGGCTGCAGGTGAAGAGCTGCAGGTTGAGTGTGGGGTGATGATCCCTCCCTCCGCTCTCCTCCTCCTGCCTTGCTGTCACTAAAGGCATCTAAAAATACAAAACCCCCAGATTTCACTTCTCTGTGTGATTAACAGCAGGCTCAGAGTTGTTATTTCAACTTAAAAGTAGGAAAAAACAACCTGTTCCAGTTTGTGTGTTGGGGTGGAGTCCATGCAGAGCTGTCCCGGATTTATCAGATGTGAACACAAAAACCTGCAAGAAGAGGCAAACAGGAGGGGATGGAAAGAGCACCTCTGCACTCTCCATGTGGAGATTAATCCAGAATTAATCCTTGGCACTGGGAAAGCCCATGGATCCTCTGGGAATTGTGAGATGCAGTGTGGATTTCTCCCTTTGGACACAGCATTGGGAGACTCCTGAAGAGCAGCTTGGCTTTAGGAACTGAAATCATAAAATCCTCAAATACTCTGGGTTGGAAGGGACCTTTAAAACCCATCCAGTCCAACCCCTCTGCAATGAGCAGGACATCCTCAAACAGACCTCAACCAGTTAAATTTATAGAGGAAAAGAGCCTGAAGAGGTGCCAAAGAGGAGTTCCCAGAGATAGTAAATAAAGGGATTTTATGGGATGTGCCTTCCTGGGACAACTTCTGGTAGAGCAGAGCTGCACACAGGATCCAGGAAAAGTTATTGCAACACCTTGGCAGGGAGTTCCTGGAGAGCAGGAAGTTTGGATGCATTTAATGAGCCCCAGGAGACATCCAGCTTTACAAGTGATGCTCTTGACTGGATTCAAGTTTCCCAAACATCTTTGCCTCCAGATCAATTTGTGATGGGTTTATTTTGCCTTCTGAAGTGGAAGTTTTGAGCCTCAGGCCTTGCAGAGGATTCTCTCTTGCTTTTATTTTTTACCTTTTTGATAATTATATAATAGATTAATTAGAAAACATCCTTGCCTCCACATCAGTTTGTGATGGGTTTATTTTGCCTTCTGAACCTGAAGTTTTGAACCTCAGGCCTTGCAGAGGATTCTCTCTTGCTTATATTTTTTTATCTTTTGGATAATAACCTAATAGATTAATTAGATACCTAATTTGAAGTTAATAATATCTAATATTTATTAGATATCTGATTGAAAGTTAAATTCTACAGTGTTTGTAGGCAGCATCACTTGTTTGAATTCCTGGCTTTAGATTCGGCTCCCAGTGGTATTTGCTTTTTGCTCCACAGGTAAAAAATAATTAAAAGTGGTATAAACTTTGTTAAAATTTCCTAAAAAGTTCTAGATTTGCTCCATCATTTAAAAAATTGTTTGTTGTGACTGTAGAAAGTCAGTGCATTTTTTAAAGACCATCCTGTTTTCAATGTTATCCGAACACCACCACCCTTTTTTTACTGCCCAGAAATCCTGGGCTGAGCTGCTGCTTGCAGCTCATGACTGAAATCCAGACCTGGGGCAAAAAAAAAAAGTGACACTTCCTAGAAATCCCTTCCTATTCACCTTCAACATTCAGTGCTGGCAGCAGGGAGGAAGCTCCAGAGCATCAGGAGATAAGACAAGACAAGCCCTGTTATAGCACAGAAGGTAAACAGGGATCCTGGATCCCTTGCAGTACACAAATATTTAATTCTTCCAAAAAAACAAGCAGGGAAGGGAGCAGAGCAGTGGAAGCCTTTATTAACTCCAGCTGCCCAATCTGTGAAATCAGGAAGTGCAGTCCAAGGGGAATGGAGCCCTCTGCCTTTGAGGTTGCTTTGATTTTGGGTTTCAGCCATTTGAGAGGATTAAACCACAACAACATGCTGGGAGGTTCCCTGCCCTGCTCCCCTGGGAAGGGGGTCAAACCCATCCCTCTGATCTTGCTCCTGCTCTTGCTGCTTGGCCACAGGATTGACTCTGGAGCTGAAATAAATCTCCCAGATAAATGCTCCCTGCTCAGTGTTTAGGAGGATATTAAGGAGCACATGGGTGTTCCAATGCTGCCCTGCTCTAACTGCACTAAAGTTCCTCAATATTTGGGTGAAAACAGAACAAACTCACTGGTCTCTCACCAGTCTGGTGAAGGCAGGCAGTGGCAGCCTCTGTTTTAGGATATTTTTAGCATCTCTCCAGTGTTTGTAACGTGATTCGGGGTCTGGTTCAGAACCCAGGGCACGTGAGCTGTGGTTTGCCAACAAACCATGTGTCTGAGGCCAGACAGGAATTCACTTTCTGCTCTGAAATGGGGAAGGGGAGAAGTTGTCTCACTCCACAAAGCCTCTTTGGGATGAGGAAGGATGAACCTGGGTGAGGAAGGATGAACCTGGGTGAGGAAGGATGAATTTAGATGAGGAAGGATGAGTGTGGATGAAGAAGGATGAACCTGGATGAAGAAGGATGAGTGTGGATGAGGAAGGATGAGTGTGGATGAAGAAGGATGAACCTGGACGAAGAAGGATGAATCTGTGCACGTGGAAGAGGCAGCTGAGTCCAACCCAGCTCTGTTCCCTTCCATGATCTTGGACTGTTTCCTTTGAATCTTGTCCAAAGTTAAGGAGACAAGTCCTGCCCCTTTGTCACATCATTGGCTTCCTCTGAAGTGGTATTGGATATCTTAACTCCCAGTGACCTGTTTTATTCTAAATTATATCATTTTCTTTCTCATCTCAGCCGGAAAAATGCAGGCGGTATCAAAGAAAGCCTCACAAATATTTCAGCAAACCTGTGCTCTCCTGTGGAAAAATATTCTTCTGGTGTGGAGGATGAAGGCAAAAAGTTTTCAGGCAAGTGTGGCTCCTCCCAAAGGGAAATCAGGATTTCCACTACAAAGTCTTTCCACGTTGCATTGTTTTTGTGTGAGGGGATGTGAGGAGGCTCAGCTGTGGTTCCCTGGGAAATGTCAGCAGTTCCTCCTTCCTGTGACTCTGCAAATGTTCCTCGTGACAAAGCTGGCTGCTCGCTTTGGGTTGTTGATCCTGCCCTGTCCAGAGGAACACAATGTCCAATTCATGGCTGCAGTGTCAAATTATCCACAGACCTCGCTGGCTCCAGGACTAAGAAAACATGTTTGTGTTTCCCATCTGAAACCTTGCTGAGATTCTAAAGCCACCACACCTGTGGAGCAGCTCTCCCTCGTGCTCAGGGGAAGGGCTGGAGGAGCTGGGCTGGGCAGTGGGGTCAGAGCTGGGTTAGGAGGGTCCTGGAGGGGCGCCCCTGATGCCTTGGAGTGGCTGCCTGGAACGGAGGCTAGACAAAATTAAGAGAATAAAAGTGGATATTTATTAAGGTCTTCAATAGGTGCACCTTGGGCAGCCAAAAGCCTCTGAGGAGCTACACCCAAGATGGACAATGGTCACGAGTTTTCCACACAATTATAATTTCAGTCCATTTACATATCAGGGGTTACCAATTCAAGCTTCAGGTAATGAAGTAATTTACTCCAAGTTTGCCCCCCCCAAATTCACTTTTATTTACATCTCTTTTACAGTGAGGTGTCCTTGAGTTTCAGGCCTGGAGAGGAATTGTTTTGTCTGAATAAAACTGGAGAGCAGCAGCTGACAGGTTATGGTGTTTTAGAGTTATCCACTAAAACAGCGCAGGATGTGAAAAACAGAAAAGCCAAATCCTAAGGCATCACCCCCACAGCAGCATTCCCTCACCTCTGCCTTTCCTTCCTTCCTTCCTTCCTTCCCTGCAGGAATGGGTGGCATCTCTGCTGTTCCTCTACATCCTGTGGGACTCAACGAGGCTGGTCATGTACTACTCCATCCACGAGTTCCCCTACAAATTCCTGGGGCGCCTGGACGACCCTGCCTTCAACACCTCGGGGGTGACACTCATGTACACCCCTGCCACCAACAGCACCAGGAGAATAATGGCCAAAGTGGCTGCCAGCCCAGCACTGAGGGGTAAATGCTCTTAAATCCATGTTCCTGCAGTGTCTGGAATGGATCTGAGCCACCCTCATGGTGGGGAGGGACAGGAGTGAGTGTTTGTCCCATGTGATTTTGAGGGAACAAATTGTGGTGATGCCCATTTTTGTTGCTCTCTGAATAATCAGCGTTTCAGCTGTGCTGTTTTTATTCTTTTATTTAAAATGTTTTTTATTCCAATGGCAGGTATAACAATAGAAGAGGTGGAGAACGAGGCGAAAATGGAAGAAAAAGGAATCTCAGTGGCGGAAATGATCGGGGTTGTTTTTAAGGATGACTTCTCCTACACTCTCAGATTTCAAATGGGCAGAATGGTGCTTCCAAATGAAGGCTTCCAGCACATTGGTAACAAAAGAAATGAAACCACTTTGGTTTTGCTTTAAAAACTGTTCTAGCTGGATCTCTGTGCTGCTGTGCCACTCCAAAGGGATGGAGGCTGCTGTGTCAAATGGCTCAAGAAATAAATTAGCTAAAAACATGAGTTAAAAACATGAGTTTAACGTGAGTTAAAGTTTGAGGGTTTGTGTCTGTAAAAGGAAAAAAATATCAGGGAAAGAAGCTGTAAGAACATAAATGTCACCCAGAGTCAGAGAATCAGAGAATCCCAGAATGGTTTGGGTTGGAAGGGAGCTCAAAATCACCCAGTGCCCTTTTGCTCCTCTCCCTTTTATACCTTCACACATCAAATCGTGCCTGGAAAAGGAGAATTGTGTGGGCATTAAAGTCCTTCTAACACACAGTGCATGGCCAGAGATTCAACACATTAAAAAATAAAAGGCTCAGTAAACCCAACCTTGATTTCCTCACATTTAGGTAAAACTCATGTTCGACCCCACGAGCATTTATATGCACACGTATTTATGGAAATGTATTAATTAATAAATATTGCTTAATTATTTTTCCAAACTTTGTTTCCCCACCAGAATTGTGCTGGGATTTTTCATCAAAGCACTGCAAAGTTCCTCTGTACTGGTACGGGGGGTTCCTCTCGGTGCAGTCCAGCATTGATGCAGCAGTCATTGAAGTAAGTGTGGGCACCATGGGGTTTGCTGCTCTTCCCAGAGCTCTGTGTGAACTGAAAAACCAAAATAGAGGGGAAAAAAAGGAAACAAACCCAAACATCAAGAAAACCACCGAGCCAGTTCATTTTTCCATCCCTTAAAAGTGTCCAAGGCCAGGCTGAGCAGGGCTTGGAGCAATGTGGGATGGTGGGAGGTGTCCCTGCCCACGGCAGGGGGTGGAACAAGGGGATTTTTAAGGTCCTTTCCAACCCAAACCATTCTGGGACTCTGTGATGCTCTGATTTTTTATGATCATGAACTGCTTAAATACCTAGTATAATTCAAAATTTAAAAGAATGACAGATCATTCTCATGGCTTAAGGCAGTGAATGGAACAAGGATTTAATAGTGTTTGAATAATTTAAATAAATAATAAAGTAAAAAATAATAAAACCAAAATTATTATAAAAATATTACTAAATTATTCTAAATTAATAAATAATAAATAATATAATAATAAAGAATTAATAATAGAAATAAAGTGTTATTAAATTATTATATTATTAAATTATTGTAAATTCATAAATAATTAGAAAATAACTTTAATCAGTGATTTAATAGCTAATAGCAAGTCAGCACAAAAAGATACTAAATACTGGTTATTTGCTTATAAATATAACCTTATTATTGACAAACTAATAATTCTAATGCCTATAACCTCCTGTTTGTTCTGGTGTTGGCTATTTCACTGCAGAAATGAAATGAATGACTGATTCCTTTCCTTTAGATGAAAACCAACCACTCAGTCTGGAGAGAAATGGAGTCAATCACTGGAGTTCAGCTGAAAACCCTGATTAAACCTCTGCTAAAAGTGGACTACCTTTGGTTCATCATCTGTGCCATCCTGAGCTACTGCCCCTACATGCACTTCTTATCAGTGAAAGTCCTCAAGGAGAAGAAGAAGCTGAAGATTTTGATGAGAGCAATGGGCCTGCAGGATTTTGCCTTCTGGTAAATCCCAGGGATTAATGTGGAATTGCAGGGATGGTTTCATCAAGTGGATGGAGCAGCCTGGCCTGGTGGGAGGGGGGCAGGGGCTGGAATTAGGGGGACTTTGAGGCGCCTAAACCATTCTGGGGTTCTTTTTGCTGGGGGATCTCTGTTTCCAAGCCTGATGCTCTGAGACAGGTTTTTTGTGCTTGTTTTGTTGCTCTTCTCCCCCCCAAAAACAAGGAGGAGCCCTCCTGGTGGAGCAGGGGTTGTGCAGAGGGTTCTGGGTGTGGAGGGGTTGTTTGCCTCCAGAAAAATGGGTGGAACACACAGAAAAAGTGAAGAAACAACAAATTCTGGAGAAAACCCTAAATGCTGGAGCAGAGGAGGAGCACAGGGCCTGTGCAAAAAGGCTTCCTAATCCCTCTGGGCATCAATATTTCAGATACGGATAAAAGGGCCTGGCTGCAGATTCTCTGTGGGCCTTTTTTGCCATTTTTGCATCTGCAGAGATCTGGGCAGGTGCCAGACCTGAATTTGTGGAAGAACTTTTTTCCTGAGCAGTGACCGAGCACTGACCAGGCTGCCCAGAGAGGGTGTGGAGTGTCCCTCACTGCAGATATTCCAGACCCTCCTGGACACATTCCTGTGCCTTGTTCTCTGGGATGACCCTTTTTGAGCAGAAAAATTCACCCTCTGCGTCCCTTCCAACCCGACCCTTCCTGTGCCTCCCTGACATTTGCACCTCTCCAGTCTGCAAGCTGTAAATGGATGAAAATACAAAATATTTGAACTCAAAACGCTGTGCCTTGTATTGGCTGTGTCCTGGCACGTGTTGCCACGCTCAGGGACAGGAATAACTGTGTTTAGGTTCTTTCCTTTGTAGGTTGTCCTGGAGTTTGCTGTACACCGTGTTTGTGTCCATCACAGCCAGCCTGCTCACCTGGGTCACCGTGACTGAAGTTTTTTTTGAGAACAGCTTTTTGGAAGTGTATTTCTTTTATTTCTTTTATGGCATGGCATCAGTAAGTCTGCTTTTCTATTCTTATATGGTGCACCTTTTTTTTCCTTTCCTAATTAAAATGTCTGAACGACTGCAGAGTTTTTTTAGGGCTGGTGTTATGTGAGAAACTAACAACAATACACAGTTGTGATTTCTTGTTAGTATTTATATACTTTTATATCACTCCCATTACATTTTGGGAGATTCTGACTCAAAATCAGAGTAAAGAGAAGTCCTAAAATGAGGCTGGGAGTGATTTGTCTGTCCCTATAAACCTGCCCTAAATCTCAGAGCTGTCCGCAAAACAAACCCTTGAGCTTTGTTTTTAAAAAATACTGTGATTTATTCTTATTATTTGTTGGCTTTTATATCACTCCCATTACATTTTGGGAGATTCTGACTCGAAATCAGAGTAAAAGGAGGTGCTAAAATGAGGCTGGGAGTGATTTATCTGTCCCTATAAACCTGCCCTAAATCTCAGAGCTGTCTGCAAAACAAACCCTTGTGCATCAGGAGCGACTGAAACTCAGCTGGTCTCGGATTTTGCTCCTATTTTCGTGTTGTTTTGTTTTATTTGCAGCAGAAATGCATCCTGCTAACTGCTGGTTTTCTCTGCTGCAGATTCACTTCACTTTCATGCTCAGCTCCTTGCTGAAGCAGCCAAACATTTCCAGTTTTGTGGAATTTGTCCTTTACATCCTCCTTGGGGCTCTGGGCTTTTTGACGTTGTTTGAAGACCTGCCACGGGCTTTGGAATGGATTTTAAACCTCTTCAGTCCTTTTGCCTTCACAGCTGGCCTTGCAACGGTATGTCCCAAATAAAACCAGTGCATCACAAAAGCTCAGCCCCCAAAATTCCACCAGAAAACAGCAAAAAATGCAAAATTTGCATCGCTGGAACAACCCGGCCACCCCCCTCTGCTTTAGATGCTTTTAAAAAGAAAATAATCTGTGTTAATCTCCAAAAAAATCTGTGTTAATCTCCAAAAAAATCTGTGTTAATCTCCAAAAAAATCTGTTAATTCGTGGCAAAGATGGTTGGACACTGAAGTGAATCACGGATTTTAGTGATTCTGAATAAACAACAAATGTCAATGTTTATAAATGGTGGCAACAGTGGGATGGGGCTGGTGGGTACCAGGAGCTGCAGGAACTGGGAGGGCTGGAAGTGCTGCCTTTGCAAAGAGCACGTGCATCACTCTGTGACTTCTGCATGCTTTGAAATTCAGCTTACTGAGGCATTTCTGGTGCTTGTGGTCAGAAAAAAAACCCTTTCCTCCTTAGAGACAGGCATTGTGGTCACGAGTGAATTGGGGTTTTTGGTGAAAATGGCTGTGATGACAAAATATTTCTGCCTGAAGGAAATGTTGCATCTGAATTGTGCTTTTTTTTTTTCCTCCCTTAGATGGTAAAATTAGATAAATATGGACAAGCATCTTCCCCAGAGCTGAACCCTTTCTATAGCATGTACCTCGTCCTGGGCTTTGACAGTGTCTTGTATTTCCTGCTGGCCATCTACTTTGATAAGGTTTTGCCTGGTGAGTGAAAATGTGAGGGGAAAAATGCAAACTTAATTGTTTTTTCTTCTATAATTCTCTGCTTTGTGGGGGGAAAGTTACCAAAGGGGTGTTGGGAGGAGAGAAAACCTCAACCCTGCAGTGAGGGGCTGAGATCCCACTCTGACAGCCCTGGCTACTGGGGTTGGGAGGATGTTGTAGAACTTGATCTGACTTTTTGGAACCAAAGAGGTTGTAAATGTGGTCTTGGCTGTGATATTCCCCCACATTTACAGATGTGGACAATTTAAATTGCAGAGTTTATCAATTCTTCCACTCTGCTGGAAGTTTCACGTTCTGCAGCTACCGGGGAAGCTTTGGCAGGGCTGGGCATTTATTGAGGTTGACAAATGGAGGTTCTGGGGTTGACATTTCACCTCCCCTGTCTCTGATTCAGGCAAGTACGGGGTCCCACACCCTCCTGCCTTCTTCCTGAGCCCCTCATACTGGCTCAGGGGCAGCAGTGGGGCCGTGGGGGTGAGAGCTGGCAGCAGCCACGACCCCGTTCTGGGCTGTGACACCGAGCCGCTGCCGCCCGGCTTCGATGGCAAGGAGGCCATCAGGTAAGGAGCTCCCTTTGGCATGGAACACCAAATGAGGGTTGTTTTTCATCCCTTTGGCGTGAAAAACACAGCTCTGTGTGGATTGTTTGGCTCTGGAGAGCACAGCCACGCTGCACTGATGAGTGGGAGGCTGGCATTAGAGATAAGATTAATGCAAATGTCTGAAAGGGAGGGGTTTTTAGCTTGATCCCACTCCAGAGTTTTGAACATTTATTGGATGTGGGGCATCCTCCAACTCCTTCCCCAGCACCTCCCTGTCAGCAATGAGTCTGTTCCCCTTCCCCATCATCTTCCAGCACGGAGTTTGCTGCTGAAATGCTGCTCTGTCCATGCTCACAGGGCTGGGTCAGCTCGTGGCTGGTGCTGCCTGTTAGTTATTACCAGAAAGCAAACAGAAATCTGCCAGAATAATTGCTAGGTCATCACTCTTAATTAAATATTCACAGGTTGTTCCCTAGAGCCTCCTCCTTCACTCACTAACTGTTCCTCGAGTTTGGCTTTGAAACCTTTTAGACAGCTTTTAGAAAAGTGCAGGACCTAATCCTGCTTTAAAGAATGTAATTACATCAAGTGATTCCTTCTGCAGGACCAGTTTGAGGAGGAGGTTGGGAAATCTTCTCCCAATAGTTTTCAAAGGTTATTTTGAGGCAGAGGAAACAGCCCCAAAACTGTGATTTGATAAGTAATGGTTTGCTCGCTTTTCTTTAGACTAAACAATATTAAAAAAATACACAAGAAGAACAACAAGAGCACCGAAGTTTTAAAGGGTAAGGAGAGGCTTTGTAATTCTTTTATTTGTAGATAAGAGCCCAGAGTGTTTTGAAATGTCCTGGCTGTACTGAATTCTGCCTCTGGGCCTGTTAAATTACATTGTGCAATGGTTATTTCTGCTGGGGTAAATTACTGGCAAATTTTCTACCAGGTTGTTATCTCCCTGTTCCCTGCAGGAAAATCAGTTTATTATTTTTTGCAACAGTAGAATTCTCCTTAAAAGCTGTGTTTTTGCAGTGGTGAAGCACTCCAGAAATCCCCTCTCAAACCTCCCTCTCAAAATGTAAACTATTTTGGGCAAACTTGGGATTTTACAGCCAAATCTGCTGTCCCTGCCTGAGCTGTGTTCTCCAAGCACTTGCCAATGCAAATATTTGACACAGGCATGGTAAAGTCATGGGGTATTTGTTAAATGCCTTTGTTTAACAAGAGCTCCAAGTGAAAATATCAAAAATAGAAAACACAGAAATATTTTTTAAATATCAATATGGCCTCAAAGTTCTGTATTGAGTGGAAAGAACCAAGCAAACACAACTCCAGCAGCCCACAGAAATACAAAGTATTTTTTTATAAAGAAAAGGAGGTAGCAAAGTCTGGCTGCTTTGAAATAAGTCTGGAAATCTCACGTGTTGGAAAAGCTGTGGGCTCTTCTCTTCCTGAGGACTCCTCTTGAGCCACACTAAAATAAAATGTTATGAACCTTGTAGAAAACAAATCAAAATTCTTTAAATATTGAAGATGATACATTTATTCCCTCAATTCAATCAAGACATGGTTCCTTACTAAGCTTAGGCCTAACTCCTGAAGAACCAACCTGTGCTTTTGGATCTGCTTTTGCCTCTCAGCTTCTCAAGAAATGTCACTTCTGTCACCTGTGGCAACAGCTACAGGTCCAAGTCTACTTCTCACACACTTCCATCCAGCTGTTGTCCTGTTTTATTCCAGGTGTGTCATTAAATGTTTATGAAGGCCAGATCACTGCTCTGCTGGGTCACAGTGGGTCTGGGAAAACGGCTCTGTTAAATGTGCTCAGTGGGTTTGCCAAGCCTTCAGCAGGTGAGATGATGGGCCTGGGTGCTGAAGAGGAGGAGCTCTTTGGTTTTTCAAGTAAAACCCTCCAGTTTTTCCCTCAGTCATTCCTGCTGGGTTGCTGTCAGGGCAGGTTTCCCCTTCAACACGAGCTCCATGGATCCCTCACGTGTGCACCATGGTCATTTGTCCATCTGGGTGACCTGGTGCTTTCCATGAGCTGCACACCTCTAAGAAATATATTTTTATTTTTAAGGGAGGGATTTGGTGCTCTGAAATATTTTTGAGGGCTATTAAATCTTTGGGCTATCCAGTTATTTTGCTTTTTTTCTTTTTTTCAATTTTTAATTGAACACTTGAGAGACATCCATGGTGCTGGCATTAATGTTGAATGTTTCATTCATCCCCCTGTGCAGGCTCTGCAATGATCTACAACTACAATGCTTCTGAGGTGTGGAATATGGAAGGAATGCAGGCAAAGGTTGGGGTTTGCCCCCAAATTAACTTGCATTTTGAAGTCTTAACAGTGAAGGAAAACCTGAGGATTTTTGCTCACATCAAGGGGATTCAGTGGAAGGAAATAAATGAAGAGGTTGGTATGGTGCTGACTTCTCTTTCACGGCCTCTTGGGCACTTTGTGCTTTATTATAAAATATTATCACCAGTATCTTGTTCTGTGGAAATGAGAACAAACCTAATTTAGTGGCAAAGTGGTTTTCCAATTCTTTCTTATCCTCATGCCATGAGTTAAAACTCAGATGTGTTGTTTTTCCCCAAGCAAAGCCATTTAGAGGAGGCAAGTTTGAAATCTTGGATTTGTAATATTTGTACCCATTTAGGAATTCAAACGTACCCAGTGCTTTGGAAATGTGACTCTTGTCTTTGTGTGCTCCCAAGGTGCAGAAAGTTCTCGTCATGCTGGACCTCACAGATGTTCAGAATGTTTGTGCTGATGCCCTGAGTGGGGGACAAAAACGGAAATTGTCCCTTGGAATTGCGATTTTAGGGAACCCCCAGGTAGGCACCGCTCGTGTTTATGCACACACAACACGAACAGTTTTGGGGCTTAGCTTTGCAGTTTGACTTGGCACTGAGACTGTTGTGATTTTCCCCTGCCACTCCAGGCTGCGAATTCACTTGCTGAAAGGACTGGGGAATCTGCTTCAATCAGAGCCATATTTTTAATTAGAAGGGTGTTAATATTGCAATAGGAGAAAGAGCAATAAAAATGAGCGGTACTTTAGGACACATTTTCTTTCTCTGGGTGAGATCATCAAAAGCGTGAAATGAAGCGATGGAACTGAGCCAAGTAAACACAGTTTGGACTTGGGGAGCTCTGATCTTGGTTTTTGCAGGTGCTGCTCCTGGACGAGCCCACGGCCGGGCTGGATCCCTGCTCCAGGCACCACGTGTGGAGCCTCCTGCGCGAGCGCCGCGCCGGGCGCGTCACGCTCTTCACCACGCAGTCCATGGAGGAGGCTGATGTTCAGGCTGGTGAGCCCACACTGGCACCTTGAGGGGTGTAAATGAGGGGTTTCCAGGGCACAGGCCACGTGTGGGTCCCACTGGGGCACAGCTGGTGCTCGCTGGACACGCTTGGTCTGAGTGACCACCCAAGCCCAGCTGGGTAAAGGCTAAAACTGCGCTGATGTTTCCCTCCAAGATTTTTCTCACACTCCTCTCCAGGATAAAGCATTCTTCTTCAGGATAAAGCACTTCCACATCATCTGGATTTGTCTCTGTGTCAGTACAACTCCGTTTATTTTTCTGGATTTCATTTGACACTATTCCCCATTTCCATATTATTCCCGCACTGCGTGGGAAATTCTCCACAAGCCCACAAGAATGCAGAACTAAAAGAATTAAACATAATGTTCAGGAGAAAGGCATTGGTTTAAAAATTTAAAAAAAAAACAACCCTTCAGCACTGGCCTGGTTTTACCGCTCTCAATTTATTATGAAAATATCTGCTGAGTTCAGGAGGAGCAGGGTGAGGTCAGTCTGCTGCACTCTTGTAAATCCCCCTAAATCCTTTGTATTCCCTCCTCCTCAGATCAGAAAGCTTTCCTCTCCTGTGGGAGATTACAGAGTGTTGGCTCCTCTCTCTACTTGAAGAGAAAGTGGGGAATTGGCTATCACTTAAGGTAAAACCTTTTGTTTTGGTCACCACTCTTCTTGTGAAAAGCTTCTGTTTCTTGTGAGTGTTTTCCTGCAGAATCTGTGTTTGTGTACAGTTTGTATTGACAGTAATAGAAATCCTAACAATTCATTTTAGAAGACCTTTAAGGCTGCCAAAATTTCCCTGCTTTGGATGACAAGCTGCTTTTCTTTGGAAGCCAACTCTGAAAGCTCTGAGCACGCAGCTAAAATGACTTTGCAGCCTCCCTTGCAGCTGAAAGGGGACCAGAGTGAGGTGGTCTGTGGTGCCAGAGTGACGTGCACGGGCTTTGATGCAAAGTTGGTTTTTTAGAAGTTTAATTCCTGAATTCTTGGTTTAGCAGCACTGGTCAGGGTCATAATTCTTAACCTCAACCATTTTGTTCATTCAAGGCAAAAAAAAAAGGGGCACTGCAGATGGCTGTGAAAATTCCCACTGAAGTTCTGCCCAGTTTTGGAGGTTTCCCTGTAGAAGAATCACCACTGTCTTTGTACTCCAACCAGATAATGCACACCGTTTTTTTCTTATTTAATATTATAACTTTTTTTTTAAACAGGGTGCAGATAAATGAGCTGTGTGACCCTCAGCTTGTGTCATCTGTGGTCAGGCAGTACATCCCTGATGCTGTGCTCAAGGGACAGAAGAAGGATGAGCTGTGTTTTAGGCTGCCTCTGGAAAACACTGACACCTTCCCAGGTGAGAAACTGTCCCTGTGCCTGGGTTTTACAGGAAAACCCAGTGGTGGGAAAAGCAGGAATCAAAGTTATTGTGAAGGGAATAAATCAATTCCCTGATTCATAATGTGTGGGATGAGGAAGATGCATAAATATCAATCTTACACAAAGCCTGAGATCCACCTGTTAATATTAATAATGAAGACGAAAAAAAGAAAACCCACCGACCAATCTACAAACTAAAACCCACTGACCCTCATCTGTTTTCAGGATGGTCCATGAAAACCAAATCCACAGAATCTTCCACTATTTACCTCTAAAGAACACAATAAATTTGTGATGGCTTTTAGGCTATGGGGATTGCTGATGTGAATGCTGGAACACCCAGTGTTAATTGGCTGAGTTTGTGCTCAGCACCAGCCTGGGCTGAGCGTGGTTGTTTCTCCCCTGCAGATCTGTTCAGCCACCTCGAGAGCAGCCTCCTGGAGGGGGTTGTGAATTATGAGGTGACCAGGATGACCTTGGAAGATGTTTTCCTCAAGCTGCAGGGTGAGGAAGCCATCGAGCCAGAAGGTAAAGCATTGACTGCCTTTTGCAAGCGTGGTATCATTAAAATTCCATATATTCCTATATTTTAATTGAATAGCTAATAAATTTCTGCTGAATGTGAGTATTAGCAGGCCTAGAGTGGCAGTTGTATCCCACTTGCCTTTAGTGAGGAGTATCTTCTTGGAGAAGCCCAAATGATTCCATCTTGGCTTCCCAAAGGCTTCCAACACAAGAATTGAGGCTGGTGTTGGAAGAGAATTTACCTTTGAAGGGTTGTGCAGCCCAGACCAGGAGGTGAGAAGGGATAAAGAGCTAAAGTTTGATAAAGTTTGGTTTGTAAAAGGCATTTCCCAAGTCCAGTGAAGACCTTGGCTGTGTTGTCACACCGGCCAATCTGAATTCACCACTATAAATTCTATTCTGGATGAATTATGGCCCCTTTTCTCTGCCCTTGTTACTCTTCTGTCTTAAAAAACCCAAAAATCCAAGTGTCCCTCTGTTCAGAGCAGAAGATCCCTGATGCAATTTTGGGGTTGAAAGGTGTCCTTTGAAGGCTTTTGTGGGTAATGGCATTTCTGATGGTGAACACACAGGAGATGCAGACCTGGAGGAGAGGGACAAGGACTTCCCAGTGTTCTCCAAGCAGGGGATGCTGGCCATGAGTGGGATGATGCTCTGGAGGCAGCAAGTGTGTGCTGTGCTGAGAATTCACCTCCTCAGGCTGAGGCACGAGGGGAAATTCCTCAGGGGCGTGTAAGTACAGGAGCTCCCCCCTACCCTGCAGCCCTGGGTTCTAAACACTGCTGGAGATGTTTGGAAGCAGAGAATTGGGTGGGAAATGGTTCAAAGCTACAGAAATAGGGACAGTCTGGACTTACTGGCTTGCTTCAGTTTTACATTTCCCCATAAATCACACAATTATTTCAAAGTGGATTTCCCCTGGCCTCACTCCTGCTGTGTTTTTCCATCTAGATTGCTGTTATTTGGAGCATTTATCCTTCCACCGCTGATGGTTTTGATGATGTTCCATCTGTGGCAGAGCTCCAGCAGCTGGGAAATCACGTCTGGCCAGTATTTTCTTCCCACCAAAGAGAAAATTCAAAACAAGTCTACAAACCTCCTCATCCTCAATGACACAGGTGAGGAACAGCATGTGAGGGTGACTCACTCTCTGCATCAACGTGGATTTTATTATAATTGACAGAGCAACCTTGCAAATGCCACAAGTATATAAAGGGATGTGCACTGGGAGGTGTTTTCTTTGGAGCAAAAGCAAATGCACTTCTAGTGATGAATATTGTATCTAAAAGAGTAATGAACCAGGCAAATTAAAAATAAAAAAAATCAAGAAATAAACCAAGTATGGAAATGTACATTTTGTTTAACCAGTTTAATTAAAATAGAAAAAATATAGGAAATATGTGTTTGCTTAGAATCTCAGTATTGGGGGTTTTTAACATACTTCTGCTTAGCAAGTAGGAACTTGTTTATATGAAACTGTTTCTATTTAAATGAAAAAACCCCTCTAATGACTCTTATTTCTGTCCTTGACTCAATTGCAGGATCAGAAATCGAGGATTTCATTGCTGCTTTGAAGACTCAAAACATAATCCCAGAAATAACTCAGGAGAAAAACATCACAAGCCTTCCAGATTATAATGGAGCTATAAAAATATCCCTGGAAGGCAAGGTGAGGGATATTTTCTTCCTTCTTTCATCGTGCACATCAACAGGATTTCCTGCAAAGTATTTCAAGGAGAGAAATAAATACACCAGGAAAGGGAGAATATTTTTTGGACATATTAAATAATTTTGGTAGTGCTGTTCACAACTCTCAGGGACATGAAGGCCTTTTGTTTTGGCACCTCCAGAGCCGCCAGTTCACGATCATGTGTGGCCCAGAGCCCATCAACTGCTTCCCTGTGCTCGTGAACGTCCTGAGCAACACCTTCCTGAGGCTCTTCAACTCCACCGCGCGCTTCCGCGTCTGGAACCAGCTCTTCTACGTGGTGAGGCTCCTGCCCTGCTGGGCCAACGTTTCCTGTACAGCTTGGGAACCTGGCTGGGGGAGCAGGTTCCAGGGGCTGGGGGCTGTGGTCCCACTGATGGTGGCTCCTGGGGGTGTTTGATGGTGTTTTTTCCTGCAGTGTCCAAGGGTTCTGTGGGGTCTTGGTGCCGTGAGATGTTTGAGTTGGTGTTGTTTGGAGAGAACTGGGGTTGTTCTTGGAAAAGAGAAGTTTCAGGGTGACCTAAATGTGGCCTTCCAGTCCCTGATGGAAAGATGGAGAGGTTGTTTACAAGGGCCTGGAGTGACAATGGGGAATGGTTTCGAACTGAGCCAAATTGGTTTAGATTGGATATGATGAGGAAATTGTCCCCTTTGAGGGTGGGGAGGGTGCCCAGAGAAGCTGTGGCTGCCCCTGGATTCCTGGAAGTGTCCAAGGCCAGGCTGGACGGGGCTTGGAGCCATCTGAGATAGTGGAAGGTGTCCCTGCCCATGGCAGGGGTGGAATTAGATGAGATTTAAGGTCTCTCCCAACACAGGCCGTGTTGATGAATATGGTGGGAATACAACAGTGAGATCTGCAAACCCCACCTTCCCTCAGCAACAAAAAGTTGGTCTCCATCCTCAACAATTTACAATCATCCAAAATATTTCTGCAGATTCTAGGGTGCTAAATGTCATTTTTTTGTTCTTTTTGCCTTGTTTTCTGTTCTTGAGCACAGCTGACTCACCATGAGTGTTCTTGCTCACTTGTGTGTTCAACCATCCCACGAGCATCGAGCCAGCTGGATTTTCCCTGGGCAGCTGCTGATTATGGATGACTCTGAATTTCTCCCCACAGGTCGAAAACCCACATCTGAAGCACTACATTTTCAATGGTTTGTTCACCTACCTGCTGGTTTTGGCTGCTGGTTTGCCTCCTCTCTATGCCATGAGCAGCATGGAGGATTACAAGGTAAGGAGCACAGAAGGAGTGAACGTGGAGAGCACCAGTGGGGAGGTGGTGTTTCTCAGAGAAGCTGTGGCTGCCCCTGGATCCCTGGCAGTGTCCAAGGCCAGGTTGGATGGGGTTTGGAGCAACCTGGGACAGTGGGAGGTGTGGGATGATCTTTAAGGTCCCTTCCAAACCAAATCATTCCATGATTCTGTGATTTCTAGGTAGGATGACAGAAGAAAATCAGTCACCAAAGTTCACTTCTCTGCATCCTAGGGAACCACCTGGGGCTCATAATAATAATAATAATAATAATAATAATAATAATAATAATAATAATAATTTGGGTGTTAATAAAGACTTTGAGATCAGAATTGTTTTTCCCCCGTTTTAGGAATGATGTGGTTTTAAACAATGGTTGAACTGAGAATTGGAAGTGCTCAGAAAGGAGAGGAAGGCTCAGCCAGGGAAGGGAGGAGCAGGGGAATGGAGAAGGAGCAGGAATGATGTTTTAGACTTTCCCTTTTCCCACTTCTGTGGCTTTTGCAGCTCCAGGCTCGCTCCCAGCTGCGGCTGGCAGGGCTCTTCCCCTCTGCCTACTGGTGTGGGCAAGCCCTGGTGGACATCCCCTTCTTCTGGAGCCTGATGTGCCTCATGTTCGGGACCTTGGTGCTCTTCACCCACATCTGCCCCTTGGAAACCAAAGCTGTGCTGACCATGGTGAGCTCTGGGCAAAAAACAACTCCCTTCCCTCATTTCCCAGCAGGATTTGGCTTTAAAGAGTTTGTTTGCCATGGGCTGCTCTGGGCAGGTTTTCATCCATCCACAGGCACCTCCTTGTCACTGATGTCTCTCTCTCTCTTCAGATCATTTGCCTCTTTGGTTATGGAATCTCTCTTGTCCTCTTCGTTTATTTAATGGCCTTCGCATTTCGCACGGGACGAAGAAATCGTTACATTTGGTCTTTAACTTTCATTTTGGTAAGTGAGGAGCATCTTCACCCTGAAATCTTTGATGTACTCACCCACTCGGGGCTTTATTTCAAATTTACATCAATCCATTTCGATCTATATCGATATTCAGCAGAATAACCTGAATCACTGACAAATAACCTGCTTTTTTAGCAGCGATACGTTAATGTTGAAAATCGATTTCTGCTTTATTGCAGGTGAATTATGCTGCTTTTATGAACAGTGACTATCATGAAGCACTTTTCTACACCTGTATGGTGATTCCTGTGTTTCCACCCGTGGGCTGGATCATGTTTGGAACGGTAAGAAATTAACTCAATAATTAATTCAATCACTACTAAATTCAATAATTATCCTAATGGTGCAAACTGGCAAAGCAAGAGGCACTTCCCAAATTCCCAGTCAAAAAGAGAGTGAGAAGAAAACAGGAAAAGAGACATTCCAGGCTGGAGAGTGAGAGAAAAGGCCAAGATTTTGACCTGTCAATCCTTTGTTTGATTGGGATATTTTTGGGTTTTTTAGTCATTTAGAGCTGTTACAGTGGCTTATTTTGGCAGCCAGATTGGCATGGGAGGGGAAAGTGGTGGAGTGGGAAGGAGGAAGTGATCTGGGAGAAGGCCAAAGAACTGGGAAGAGAGCAGCAATGATAGAAAAGGTTGAATTAACCTGACTGATTTGGGGCCCCTCAGAATTATTGTAGCCAAGGAAGCCACAACCCCCCAAATTAAAAAAAGCAGATCAAAGCTCCTTTATCCCTGAAGAAAAGCTGAACATCCCCACCTGCCAGTCTTGCTGTGTCCCTGCCCTGAGACACCCTGTGCTGAGGGATTTTCTAATTGCCTGATCTCCTCCTCTTCCAGCATTTACTCAGCTATAACAACGACACCATTTTTGAAACGTGGGATTACATCTACGTGCCTGTCTTTGCAGTAAGGAGGGATCTGGAGATGGTTCCTGGGGCAGGGATCACTGTCACTGATGAACTGGGCTTGTGAACTCTCCCCATAAAGAAAGGATGGGTTTTGTAGTCAAAATTTCCCATTAGGTGTTGGCAGGGGAGGCGAATTCCAAGAAATCCTGGGTTTGTGCCTCATGTGGCCCTTGGATGCTGCAGAAATGGGGCAGGGGGTTGAGTGGAGCTCATGCAGAAGGCAGAGATATTATTAATAAACTGATCATCCCAGTGCTGCTTCTACAAAGGATGAGGGGATCTCCCATCCCACAGGATGTCTGTGAGGGTGCACGTGGATTATCTGGGCTAGAGCTGCTGGAAGAAATCAAGGCTTTTGCAAATAATCTACATATGAGAGAGAGAAATGTATGCAAAGGATCAATTTAGCTTCTTCCCTTAGACCTCTCCAACAGCTGAAATTAATGAGATAGACTCCTGCATACCTTTATAATTAAAATTACCAGAGTGTGTTGTTGCCCTGTCTCCATACAAAGCTAATTAATGTCTGGTTTGCAGCCCTACATCCACGGGGTGATTTTCGCTTTCCTCCTGCGCTGTCTGGAGATGAGATATGGAGGAGCAGTCACGGGGTTTGATCCCATCTTCAGGTGTGTCCCAGAGATCCCTGGTGAGCCACAGTTATCCCACTCTGGGGGGTGGGCTTGGAGCTGCACTGCCAGGCAGGACCCTGACAGCAGGAGAGAAAAACCTCATGTGTGAAAGTCATTTTGCAAAATGTGGATAAAGCTCATACTTTTTTTTTCTATGTCCTTGAGAGGATAAAAATTGTGATTTCAGCTTTTATTTTTTAAGGTTCATAGCTGAGATTTCAGGAAAATTCCCTGCAGGGAGCTAAATTATAGCTACAAATTGAAACAGAAGAATTTTGGCTCCTTTTCAAAGGTGTCAGTATTGCTCCAAATAGGATGGAGACTTCCCCTAAATCTTCATCAGGTCAGGGTTTTCTCAGTACTCTCTGCTTATCTGTCAGCAACAGGTGACCAACCATCTCAGTCATGTGGGAGAATATCTGTAAATAGTCTTAGAATTATTAAACATGACCAAGTGTGACTCAGCTGGGAATTAATTGCCCAAATTGCTTTGCAAACCTGCAAAGTGCATTTTAATTTTCCTTGAACAGATGACTGGCATGTGTGAAGCAGGGAACCTGTCAATAACTAAAGATGAAGGAAAAGCTAAAGCTGGCCTTTATTTTCTCAGCCACGCCAGTGGGGTTTAGTTTTCACCCCAGGAGGAAATATTTGTCTGTGGAGCAGCTCAGTGATGCCGTGTGCCCCTTCCAGCTCTGAGCCTTTAACTCCCCAAGGCCAAATAAATTTTGGGTTTCATTGACGCTGCCCTGGAAAAAAAAACTTATGAACACAAAGCTTTTTGGAAGTGATTCCCAGTGAAAGCATCTCCCCTCCTCTCCCAGGATCCAGCCCAGGAGAGGGGTGACCCAGCAGAACAAGGAGCTCCCTGGGGAGGAGCCCCCCGAGGTGCAGGCGGAGCGGGAGCGCGTGAGGAGCGCGATGGCCTCGCTGCAGCACGAGGAGGTGAGGCCAAACCCAGCCCTCTGCATTGCTCTCCTTTTCATTCTCCAGCATTTTCATTCTCCAACATTTTCATTCTCTCATCTGCCTCTGCTTTCTCAGCTGATGCTCTCAGATCTTCTGCTCTGTTCTCGCCGTCCAGCCCACGGTCACCACAAGGACTTTAGCAGGCACCATTATTTTTGTTCCCATTCTGCTTATTTTCCTTTAATTTCTCCCCTTCATTTCATGGCTTTTTAATTTAGAAATTGTCTCTTTTTCAAAGCCCTGCCTAATGGTAAGAACAGATCAGCTGTCTCGTGGGATAGGAGGAGAGTTTTTGTTTCCCTCTCTGTCTCTTCACAGGACTTGGTTGTTGTCAGCTGTTTGCGCAAGGAATACGAAGTCAGGACAGCCACTTCTATCTTCAAGAAAAAGAAGAAACTTGCTGTCAGAAACCTCTCTTTTGGTGTTAAAAAAGGTTGAAGTTCTTTGCTGCACTCCCTATAACACAAATGACTAAAATCTAAAGCGAAGGTTGCGTTTGGTTCAATATTTTTATTAGAATTTTCTTGTGGGCAACCAGACCTGGTGCTCTAGGCTCCTGCATTCAAAGCTTTAATTTATGGGGGTAAAACAACCCTTTCTCCTTCTGTACTTTCAGATATTACACAGAACACAGGGGAGAAGTCACATTACCAATAAATATCATTAACAGTTGTTGCATATTTGTTCCAGGGGAAGTGCTGGGTCTGCTGGGACCCAACGGAGCTGGGAAAAGCACAACTCTGAACATGATTTCTGGAGGTGTAGCAGTGACTGCTGGGGAGGTAGGTGCCTCCTTTGGAGCAGCTGCACAGATGACCTTGATGCCTCTAAAAATTAAGGATGTGATAAGGCAAGCCAGCATCATCTCCCTACAGTCAGGGGATTTATGGATGTTTATATGTAATTTATATTTCTGGATATTTACAGAGCTGAGGAGAAAGCGTTGATTTATGCCAAGCATAAATTCTAGTGCTTGTCAAAGTCAGTGTTGCAGATTTAAGAGTCTGAGCAACAGGAAATCTTCAGCTGGCATTGGAAACCCATTGTGAAATGCCACAAGCCCAGTAAGAAATGTTGACATGTAAAAAAAGCCCCAAAAACAACACTGGCCATAAACAGCCTTGCACAAGCAGGAAATTGAAAACGAATGTGAGCAGTGTTGGGCCAGCAACAACCCATCACTTAATTACATGCACAATGATTAATGGCATGTGCTAGGGGAGGGGAAATGCCATTGCTCTTACAGATTTGGGACTGAAGGCTGGAAATAGAAAAGAATTGCTAGGAAAAGACAGGCTGAGGTTGGTAATATCACCCAGAGTGAAAAGGCAGATGGAGCAGGATCACCCTGGAGCCACACAGTGACCACTGCTGGCCACACAACTGCTTGGCTTGGCCAGGTGGACGGGGCTTGGGGCAACCTGGGCTGGTGGAAGATGCCCAGGGATGGGATGGGATGGGATGGGATGGGATGGGATGGGATGGGATGGGATGGGATGGGATGGGATGGGATGGGAGCTAAGACTGATGCCTGGGAGTGGCTGCCTAGAACAGAGGTCAGACAGAGTTAGAGAATAAAGCAGCTATTTATTAAAGGCCTTCAATGGATCCACCTTGGGCAGTCAGAGCCTCCCAGAGGCTACACCCAAGATGATAATGAGTTTTTCAGACAGATAAACATTTGGTCTATTTGCATATCCAAATAGGGGTTAATTGTCCAATTACAGCTTCAGGTAATGAAGTCATTTACCCCCAGTTTGCTCTCCCCCCAATTCACTTTTTTTTATACTTTTCGAGGATGTCCTTGCATCTCAAGCCTGGAAGGATTGTTCTGTCTGACCAAAATGTGCAGAGAGCTCACTCACACTCTGTGTGGAGCTCAGAGTTAGACACTAATGCAGTACAGGATCTAAAAAATATAAAAGCTAAAAACTTAAGGCACCAAGATCCCTCCACCCCAAACCCCCTGTGATTGTGTGACCCCACACCTACAGAGCTGTGTGTGTTTGTGCAGGTGCTGCTCAGGGGCTGGGATGAAGCCTCCCCATGCCCAGGGGCTCTGGGCTGGTGCCCCCAGCAGGATCCTCTCTGGCCACACCTGACGGTGCTGCAGCACCTGGAGGCCCTCGCTGCCATCAGAGGGATGAGGGAGGAAGATGCTGCTCTTGCCATCAGCTGGTAGGAACACAAGTGATCTCACCTCTTGGTTCTCCCTCCCTGCAGAGGCAGGGAGCCTTCCAGCCCAGTCTCTCCATGATTTTATAGCGTGGGGAAGGGTTTCTCTGTTAACAAACCTGTGTGTGATTAAGAGACAGCACCTTCAGTGCCTGTCAGCCTGGAGTTCTGCTATTTGATACTGTTCTTAGTCCCTTGCCAGCCCAAGCTTACCTGAGAAAATTTAGGGAAAAAAAAAAAAATCAAACTTGCCCCAGCTCATGGCCAGTACATGAGTTACTCCCTCCTCTCATTAGCTGCACTTCCTGCCTTGAATTTATGCTAAAAATTTCTCAGTTTACCATCCAAAATCACCAAGTAACAGAAGGTGATGGATGTCAATCAAAACATGTCAGTGTCTGTTCTTCAGCACCCCTGACCAGAGTTTGCACACCAAGATGGTCATTCAATCTCCATTCCCCACAGCATAGGAAGGGCCCTGGACCTCCTGAAGCATTTCAAGACCCCAGTGAGGAGTTTACCTGCTGGAGAAGCCAGAAAGGTTCGTGTTGGATTTGTTTTTGCTACTTGAGCAAACCCGGCTCCCTCTTCCTTGGACGTGGTGCCCAGGAAACCTCCAGCTGAGTGGGTTCTTGGCATCATTCATTTCCATCAATGCCTTCTGAATGCAGCCTGGCAGGATTCCCTCCCTCCTCCTCACCCTCATTTCCCACTCTCCTGCACTGTGTGTTTAATAAGTGCTAACCACAAATTGGATTTACAATCACCTCTTCACGCCCCACCACTCACATCTGCCAGTAAATGGGATGGAAAACCACTTTCATATCTTTGGCAGGCTCAGGAGTTCTGGTGAAATCTGATTTTGAGAGATTAAAACGTTAACTGAGAGCACCTGATGTGGCTTTTTTTTTTTTTTTTTAAATCCCTCTTCCTCCTGTACTTTGGAACCAAGAGCTTCAGCTTTGAAAAACTCTCGGGGGTTAAGATGCACCAGTTTTGCAGGCAAGTAAAGGATCCCTGACCTTGTGTTGTTCCCATTCCAGCTGTCCTTTGCTCTGAGCATCCTGGGAGACCCAGCAGTGATGCTCTGGGATGAGCCCTCCGTGAGCGTGGACCCCAAAGGGCAGCGCCGCATGTGGTGAGCAGCCCTGGCCTGGCAGGAATGGGAATTTGGGGTCAGATTTCACAGATTTCACCCTCCCTGTTGGAGGAACTCCTGGGCAGGCAGAGGTTCTGCCATGGTGACAGAGCACATCTGGCTTTTCCCTTTTTCCTAACACCCAGGGGATGGGGAGAACTTGCTGAGCCCCTCACTCAGCTGGCAGCAAGCCCTGTAATGTAATGGTCATTTATACACCCCAAAAAATCTCAGTGGACACCAGCTGAACCCATGGGTTTGGTACAAAAGACACAAATCCCTGTTTTCTTCAGATCAAGAGAAAAAATTGTAGGTAGTTCTTTCTTTAATCCTCCAGCCCTGGTGTTTGCTTTCGCTTTTCATCACCAGTTTACCCCATCAGTGTAAAATTTGGAGGCATGCTGACATGACAAATCACAGCACAGCAGTGACACCCAGGTCATCTCTAAACGGGAAAACTGAAGTCTTTTAAACGATCATTCACTTCTTAATAACTTAAAAAAGTTGTTTCTAGGGAGGGAGGCACAGCCCAGGAGATTTTCTGTGGCTGTTCCCAGGAATTGACTGCTCCCTCTGTTCCCAGGAGGATGATCCAGGCCTCCCTGAAGAGCAAGGACAGGGCAGCCATCCTGTGCACGCAGTCCCTGGAGGAGGCAGCGGAGATGTGCAACCGCGTGGCCATCCTGGTGTCCGGCCGGCTCCGGTGGGCACTGGGTTCAGTCTGCTGGCTTTTGGGGAGTTTGCTTGGGTTTTTTAATTCTTAATCTAATACAAAATGCTGGTTTGGGTCCTCCCATGTGTGTAACAATCAATTGTGAGGAGGTAGCACGGTATAAACTGATGAATAAGAGGACGTACAGCTACTCAGCTCCTCAAGCCATTCATTTATTTGCTGGTTATGGTGGTTTGAGCAATGGTTTCCCCCCTCTGCAGGTACATCGGTTCCCTAGAGGATCTCAAGAGTAAGTTTGGCACAAGTTACCACCTAGAACTCAAAATGACAGACGTGGGGCACAGCGATGCTCTCCACACCGAAATCCTGAAGCTCTTCCCCCACGCAGCTCGGCAGGAAAGGTCAGTGCCCATGGGCTGCCCACAGCCTGGATTGGGGCTGGGATGCTCTTTTCCTCCTGCTGACCTCACTCAGGGATTTACCCAGAGCACAGTTACCCTACAACCCCCCAACTTTGCTGCTGAGTCACAAGATGAAGAATTAAAATACTTTTATTACTTTTTCAGGACTTCTTCCTTGCTCACCTACAAGATCCCAGTGACAGATGCTCTACCTCTGTCCAGGTCCTTCTCTAAGCTAGAAGCAGGTAAAAGGAGACAATCAGTTAAATAAAGAAATCACTTTCAAATTGTTTATGTGGGTTTGGTTTTTAAGGATGCTTTCTCCATCCCTCCGCAGCCAAACGGAATTTCAAGCTCGAGGAGTACAGCTTGTCACTGAACACTTTGCACCAGGTAGGCTGATGCAGGAGCTCCAGGCTGGAAAAGGAAGAAATGACCTGTGAGCAGCCCAAATTCAGCCAGTCCATGGCAATGATGGGGTTGTTTGCACTGTGTCCCTTTGCAGGTGTTCGTAGACCTCACCAGGGATGCAGAGGAGCACGACCTGGAGGTGGCATCCAACGGGGCTGTGGAGCAGAGACCCCTCCACCCCTGAGTCCTGGAGTGGGAAATATTCCATGGATTTCATCAGTGTCACTGAATTCCATCAGTGTTCCTGGATTTCATCAGTGTCCCTGATGTCTGTGATCAGCTGCAGCCTCAACACTCAGTTACTCACGTCTGAACACACACAGCCCTGCAGGTGTTCTGCCTCACAGAGAAAAAGAGTTATTATTTTAATAAATAAAGCCTTTATCCTTTGACAAATCGATGTTCATCTGTGCCCCTGCTCAGACTGGCTCTTGGAGATTTGAATTCCTGGTTCCCAGGCTGTGAGGGAGACTGGCTGGGAGAGGGGGCTCAGTCCCTGGAGAGAATCAGGAGCAAACCCAGGAAAGGCTCTGACTCCTCACTCATCCATGGCAGGAGGACAGCAGGTCTCTGCCTTGCTCAGCCCTGAGAATCACCCCTCTGGCTGCTGGAATGTGGCCAGCAAAGGTGCTGGTTCCTGGCAGAGAGGGGCACAGGGCTGTATTTTAACCCAAAAAGCTGTTCTTGCTGTGAGTTCCAGCTCAGGCCAGCTTGGCCCATCTCATCCCCACCTCTGGGGCCAGGGAGAGAAGAGAGGACTCAGCAGTGCCTGGATAAATATAATGAAATCTGGCAGCTCTTATATCATCATCTATAAAACCCAGTTATTATTTAGGGTCAAAAAGGTGTTCTCTGACCCAAAGCAGTGCAGAAGAAGGACAGCAGGCTGAGCCTTGGGAAGAGAGAGGGGCTCCTCACCAGCACCCACCCCTGTGAGTGCCTGGGAGGGATGGGGCGCCTGGTGGGGAGCTGGGGGCAAGCACCAGCACCCTGAGCCTGCCTGGGCAGATCAGCATCTCCTCATGGCTCTCTGCCTGCCAGGGCTAAAGAGTAAATATTAAAAAAACAGAATAAACTAAATAAAACAGGAACTCCCCTTTATGTCCCGTTGTCCTGTCCCCCAGCACCCACCGGAGGCCAGGGCGGTGCCACGCCGCGGGATGGGCACAGCAGCACGACCCTCACCCGTGCCATGAGCTGCCCTGGGTGATGCGGGTGATGCTGGGGCGCAGGAGGGACGGTGCAGGGCTGGGACAGGCAGGGAGGATCCCGCAGGTGCTCTGGGCAGGCAGGTACCAGCAGGTGGCTGCCGTGGCTCACGGATGGGCTGCTCCTGCCAGGAAAAGTCCCCAGAGCAGCCACTCACACCCCGGAGTTCTGCTTTCCACTCGGATCTCCGAAAATCAGCGCTCTGCCAGGGAGACTGAGAGTCACTGGCTGGGACCTGGCATCTCCACCTCTCCATGCAAGGGCTGGACTTTTTTCCTTTAGCAAGGAGGGGAGGAGAAGGTTTGGACACCCAGGACAGATCTGGGGACAGGTTTGAACTCCATCCCGTGCCCTGACTCTCTGCACCTCCTTTGCCTGCCCCGCTCTGAGTGGGATTTAAAACCTTAGGGGTGGTTTCTTCCTGCTGGGCAGAGCAGAGGGAAGCAAATCCAGCTCCTCCACTTTTCCAAGCCCAGCCTCTGTCGCAGCTGCTCAGGCTCCCTCCAGCCCTGGTCCCTGAGCCTGGGGATGCTACTGAGGGTGACCACGCTCCCCAGCCTGGGCTGAAACCAAACCCATCCCCTTCAGAGGTGCAGAGTCGGTCAGGAGAAGTTTATTTTAACATTTCTAAGATGTTTTTTAGCTGGAGGAGCTGTTGCTACCCAGGAGGCAGCACTCCTCTGCCTGTGCAGCACTTCTCGCTCTGTGGCTGAAGCCACAGGAAGAACTTGTCACCTTTTGTCCCCCCCCGTGCCTGTGCCGTGACACCGCTGTTGATTTCAGCCCCTCTTGCTGCACTGGGAAACACATCGGAGTTTGCCAGAGAAAGGATTTTTGTGTGGTTTGTCCTGGGGCTTGTTTTTCTTCTCTTGGCCACGGCTCAAGAATGTCCTGAGTTAACTTCTTCGGACAATCCGCTCCAGCGCCTCCACAGCGATGTGCTCTGTTTGCTTTTTCTGACACAAATAAAGCTGGAGCTGTGCCAGGGAGGGAAGCGGGAAGGAAGCCAGGGAAAAGAGAAGCCGTGGTGTGAGGAATGCCTTTTGCAGAAGTGCCGGAGGGGGGAAAATCAGCAAAGGAGAACTGGAAGTCTCCGAGCCAGTCAGCCAGTCCATCCCAGGGAGGCTCAGCACCTCTGCTCCTCCAGGACAAGCTCTGGATTCCTCTCAAACCCTCCTCTTGAGGTAAGGCTTAAGCATTCTTCCTAAGCCTAAATCAAAGATGATATTTGAAAGGTATGAAACAGCCAGTGGATTATGGCACTGTTGTAACACTGGGTGAGGGTACAAGTGGGTAGGTGGGGCACGGGGCATCTTTCTGATAGGCTGGGTTTGTGTTAAGTTTGGGGGTGTTTGAAGGTGAGAGAATCTTTTTAACCTTACTTTGAGATGAAATAGCACACAACTGGAGCTCAGTTTATGGCAGAGATTCTTATTTCCAGTGTTTCTCAGCACTAAGTAGGTTCAGCTCAGTATTTCAGGTAATCCAGGACATACGAGGAGCAGATTTCTTTCCCTACCTCCAGTGTAAGCTAAAGTTTGAATTTAAAAGTTCTGTCTGTCTTACACTCTTAAAAATTCCTCCTGAAATACCACAGGAGCACAGCAATCAATTGTACCACATTTTCCTCAGCTGCCCAAACTCCTCAGCAGCACAGCTGGGGTCACTGGGCACTGAGGGGTGACCACACGAGGGACATGTGGGATGTCCAGGATGGGCTCCTGGTGTCCCAGCTCTCCATCCCAGCCAGGATCTCCTGGGATTGTTGAGGTTCCTCCATGGGACTCTCAGAACAACCTGGCAAGCTGCTTTAGCTGTGACACAAACCCCGTGCCAGAGGTGGGGATGTGCACAGGTGACAAACAGCTCACTTCTTTGGGGTGAGAAAGCAACCAAATAATGGCAAGTTTAAATCCACAATTTCTTTAAGGAAGTCTATAGGTTATTACACAGGGTAAATTCAGATTTTTATACACCTAGGTTTAGTGAGATCATCAGTGAGGAAAAATCTGCGTAGAGATGCTGGCAAAAGCCAGGGTGAGTGTTTGCAGTGGGTGCCCTGGGCAGCAGGGAAAGCAGCTGCTTTTCCAGCATTCCAGTGCCTGCTGCCTCATCCCAGGGAGATTCAACCCCTGAGGGCTGGATAGAAATATTTGGAAGAAGATAAACTCTGCCTTGCCTGTCAGCACCAGGAGGAATCGCCCCCAGGGGAACAGGACAATGTCCACGTTCCTTGCCTGTGACAGGAAGGCTTGGAAGGATTAGGTCTGCAAAAGCTCTGATATTTCTACCTGAGAATCACTTTGAGAAGATCAGGATTGTGTTTAAAGGCAGGTTTTAGCTCCAGATGTGACAGCAGAGCACTCTGGCTGTGTGAGCAGAGCTCTTTTGCATAGAGGTGCTTCATCCTTCTGCTCACTAAAGGTCCCCATGATTATTTAATGGATGGTTAATAAGCACATCTCTCATCTGCAAAAATCTGACAGGCAGCTCTGTGCTTCACTCCTTCCACTTCCCCCCACCAGCATTAACCAGGCACAACAATCCTTGTTTTGCTTTGCCCATGTCACTTTGTTGGGGTCACACATCAGTGCATGCTCGTGGCCCCTGGGTTTTCTGCCATTTTTCATCAACAACCCAGCAGTGACTTCTCTCCCACGCACTTCCAAGAATTTCTTCTCTCGTGGCTCCCCGTTTCCTTCAGCAGATGCTGTTTTCCAACAGAGCTCAGCTCACACCACAGCCAGGAGTTGCTCAACACTTCTCGGTGTTGGGCCTACAGCACACTACAATTACAAGCAAAAGGATTTCAGGGGTTTTAATTGACAAAATTGTTGTTGTTCCTTGGCTATGAAGCCCACCCAAGCCGATTAGGTCATGTAATATGATATTCCCTTTTTAATTTCATCAATAACTCCTCCCAAACTCCCCCTGCTGCAGCGTGGAAGGCTGAAATTCTGGTTTTTATCAGTGTTTGCTGCTGAGCTGTGAGGGTTGGAGTGTGCTGAGGGTGATGAGGTCTCTTGGAGCCTGTGCTGCGGGGGTGGTTGTGCTCAGCTCAACATCTGAGTTTCTTCAGCTCGTTCTTGGTGTAAAAAAGGGAGAAAAAATTTCACTGCACATCTGCAAGGACTGTGCAAATAAAACCAGTCGCTGCTGGTTTGGCTTTTGCTGTATTTGAAAGCAATTTTCAAAAAGAAATTGTCTCTAGGTTCAAAGATGAAGACACTCCAGAGGAACATAAGTGTGCTCCAGCAAATTAAAATTCTCTTGTGGAAAAACGTCCTGATCAAGTGGAGGATGAAGATGCAGAGCTTTCAGGTAAGAAAACATTAAAAATAAAAACCAAAATACTGGCTAAGTACTGAGAGTGGCCAATCCCTGCCTGCCCCTAGACACCAATTCCTTTAGGTAAAATCAGAACTTCAAGTACTTTTGAGAAGCCTGACTGGTAATGAGCACTTGGAGACTTGAATTTTTGCAAAACTAGTGATATTTATGTCTGGTTTGTGACAAATGAGGGCACAGATGGGCTCTTGGAGCAGGTGATGGGCACAGTGCAAGGAGTCTCTTCATCCACACCAGAGAAATGGCTGTGGCTGAGTTCCTCTTATTTATATTTTAACCCCACAACGACTGAATTCCTCTTGCTTACATTTTAATCCCACAACGACTGACTTCCTCTTGCTTATATTTTAATCCTGCAAAGTTTTTTTTTTATATTCCCATGAAATTCTCCTCCCTACTTTCCCTGGTGCAGGAGTGGATTCTGTCCCTGCTCTTCCTGGCCCTGGTGTTCCTCGTGTCCTCATTCATGGTGCTAATCCAGTACCCTGAGGTGCCCTTCAGCCACCTGGGGCACCTGGATGACCCTGCCTTCAATGCCACCGGGGTCACCGTAGCCTTCACGCCCGTCACGGCCACCACCAGGCAGATCATGGACAAAGTGGCCTCCAGATCTGTCATGACGGGTGGGTTTTGCTTTATAAATATCAGATTTTGTCATTGTTTAACCGGCTGTGCGTGTGCTGTGTTTTAGTGGTTCTCCAACAGCTTTGAGGAGAAAATTCATCCGAAATCCTCCATTTTCACAAGTATTTCTTCTCTAGGATTTAATCTACCTGTGAGGCCAGTGTGCCCTTCTGAACTGTAAAGCTTTGCCTTACCTATTCCCTAGTACTTTTAAAACACATTAAAAAACATTCTTTTGAGGTGCATTTCTTCTCAACTGGTAAATTATGAAGTGTTTAGAGCTGCCTCCCTGGCCAGTGAGAACTGAGAAAGGAGGAGCTGCAGTGCTCAGAAAGCAGAACATTCCCAAAATGTCCCTTATACTTCCAAAGACATTGAAAAACATCCTTTTGAGGTGCATTTCTTCTCAACTGGCAAATTGTGAAGAATTTAGAGCTGCCTCCCTGGCCAGTGAGAGCTGGAAAAGGAGGAGTTGCAGAGCTGAGAAAGCAGAGCATTCTCACAGTGTCCCTAACACTTTAAAAACACATTAAAAACCATTCTTTTGAGGTGCATTTCTTCTCAACTGGTGAAGTTTGAAGTACTTAGAGCTGCCTCCCTGGCCAGTGAGAGCTGGAAAAAGAGGACCTACAGTGCTAAGAAAGCAGAACATCCCCTCAAAGCCTGTGGACACATTTCCAGACTCACAACAACTCATGGCAGTGTTTTTCTGACACCCCACAGGTATAATACTCGAGGAACTGAATGATGAGAGAGTCATGGAGAAAGCCTGGATGTCAAATAATGAAATGATAGGGGTTGTATTTAAGGACAACTTCTCCTACCACCTCAGGTTTCCTACCAGGAGTGTGGTTATTCCCAATGAAGTGGTTGGACACGTAGGTAATGCAAAGTGAGAATTTTGGGGTGCTGTGGGCAGGGTGGGAATAACCCATGTTTGTTAAGTGCTGGAATAAATTGTGGGTTTGGGTGTCCTGTTTTCTCTTTTTCTTGTCACTGCCCATGTGAAGAGTTTCCCTCAGTGCCAGTGTGTTCTTGTCATCATAATTAATAGCAGAAATTAATTACTTTTCATTAGAGTGATGCCCTTTGCCTTGCAGACAGCTGCTACAACTTCTCCTCGATGTACTGCTCCAGCCCAAAGTATTGGTACGAAGGCTTCCTGTCCCTGCAGTCCAGCATTGATGCTGCCATTATAGAGGTAAATTCAATTTAGGAACTGATGGAGGCACCCTTTGATTTTAAACATAATACAGGAAAGGCAAAAGGTACTGCAGGAATAGGGAGGGATGGGTTTGTCAGAAAATAAAGCTGCTTTAAAGAGTTAATCCAGGGAGAGTGAAGCAGAATATTCCTTCTACAAATGCATCCCACTGCAGAAAATGAGCAAAATACTGATCTATTGACCTTGCATTCCTTTAGATGGAGGCAAATCATTCTGTTTGGGAAGAAATGAAATCCATTGGTGGCGTCAGAATGAAGTCCCAGAGTGTCCTGTTCACCGTCAGCCTGGAGTACAGCTACTTCATGATTGTCATTGTCATGTGTTTCTTTCCCTTCATGTATTTCCTATCAAGGAATGTCACACGAGAAAAGAAGCAGCTCAAAGTGTTGATGAAGACCATGGGGCTGCAGGACATTGCATTTTGGTGAGTTCTTCTTTAGCTGGAATATGTTTGCCAAAACTCAGGCAGTTCCTTGAGAAGCCAATTAATGAGTTAAATGAGTTCATAACTTCTCTGCAGCACCTGAAGCTGTGAGTTTGGTTCCTGGTAAAGACAAGGAAACACCATTGTGCAAACAATTCAGTCAGTCAGTGAGAAGAACCACTGGCATTGCTTGAAAATGTATGTCACATATTAATTGATGCCACTGATCTCTGGTTTTGCTCAGTTTCTCAAGCAGAGGGTTGAGCGTGGCAGTGGAGTCTTCCTCTCCCTGGGGTGTTCCCTCCTAAGCTGCATCATCTGTCTGTTCTGAGGATGTGAAAGAGACATTATTCCCATGGGAAATAATTAATATTTAAATTTAAAATCCTTCTGACCTGCAGATGAAGCTGTAACCAGAGCTGTGGTTTCACCTTTGCCTCCCCAGGCTCTCCTGGAGTTTGCTGTACTCCCTTTACGTGCTGATCTTCTCCTGCCTGCTGACGGCCCTGCTGCTGCGGGACCCCTTCTACACCAGCAGCTTCCCTGCACTCTCACTCCTGTTCTTCCTCTACGGCCTGGCCTGTGTAAGTCAGGCTTGGAAGCCAGATTTCCTCCCCACATGATTCATTACCTTGTTGATGAGCCCCAGCACTGCTCCAGAGCCTTTAGCACAGTGCTCAGGACCTTTGTGTGGCTGAAACAGCTGAGTGGCTTCTCTAGGTCAGCAGCAGAGATTTGGTTTGATTCGATTTGCAGCCTGAAGGGCTGACAGGACTTGTTTGGCTACAAAAGGCCCAGTTTGAAACTCAGATCAACCCACCAGGAAGGGCTTTAGTGGATTTTATTACACAGACTCTGCTCACTGGAGATCTGGTGCCTGGCAAATGGAAGTGCTGCTGTTAAGGATGTTTATTTCCTTCATTTTTATTTCCTTGCACGATTGAAGGGAAGTTCTGTTCTTACAGATCCACCTGGTTTTCATGCTCTGCTCCCTCTTAAGGACCTCCAAGCTCGTCAGCTCCGTGGGGTTCCTCATCATCTTTATCTTCGGGTTCCTGAGCCTGGCGGTGCTGATTGAAGAGGTCCCAGAGCCACTGAAGTGGTTTCTTGGCCTCATGTGTCCCTTTGCATTCAACACCGGCATTGCCAAGGTATGGGGGCACCACTGCTGCAGCTGAACCTTCCCCTGCTGCTGGAGAAAAGTGCAGGAATTCCTGCCCTTAGCTCAGAATCCAGCTGTGAAACCTCCAGGCGTTTTCCCTTCATCTCCAAATGTTTGAAACCCTTCCATGAGCTGAGCTGTGCTGGGCAGCACAGAGGGGCTCCAACACCCCCATCCCATTCCCTGCTTTAAAAACAGATTAATGCAGAGACAAGCAGGGCCCTTGGCACAAAAAATCTGCTGTTGTGCACGTCTGCAGCTTCCCCATGGCCCCGAGGAAGCCCCAGCCCTGCACACAACAGCCCCATTGTCCTCGGGGACATCAGGGACAGCATCCTGGGCTGCCCGGCCACTCCCCTGCTCCTGGCAGCAGGGACTGAGCAAATCCAGCTCTGCATTCCAGTTCTGGATCCCTTCCTCCATCCCCACCTGGCAGAAATCCAGGCAGTTTCCCAGTTTTCCTTTAGTCACATCTCCATAGCTCTTTCTAGCTCTGGTAATCTAATATTTGACTTCTTGATATATATATATATTAAAAAAAAATCTGGCTGGGAGAGGAGATTTCTGCACCAGCAGAAGAACAGGCTGATTTTGTTAATTTGACATGCGGTTAAATCAGTCATTATGAAAATTGTAACATTTTTGTCATGACTGTGTCACATCAAGAGTGCCCATATCAGGTTTCTTGAATTGCTCTCCTCTAAAACTCAGATATTTTCTTCTGTTTCTGGACTGTTCTGGATAATTCTGGATGGAAACATGAGGATCTCTGCATGGAATAAATTTATTCCCCTTCCCCTTTAGAAAGAAAATAAGAACACTTGGTCAGTCCTGCAGATGATTTTCAGGTTAACAAAGACCACTATACCAATTTCCATTATTTGATGGCATGTGCATATTTTTCCAGCCTGAAATTTATTGTTCTTTCTCCTTTATTTCAGATTTTCCATTTAGAGAAATATGGAATGGGTTTCTCCTTTTCCAACATCATGGACGAAGCCTACTTTTTATTTTCAACGTACATACTGCTGGTGTTTGACTCAGTCCTGTACATGCTCTTGGCTCTGTATTTCGACAAAATCCTGCCAGGTAGGAAGGATTTATTTTTATTTACATGGATTGATGGGATGTATCAAGGAAATGAGGGGCTGCTCCGTTCTTGGAGTCAACCAAAATAAGGTTTGGACTAAAAGAAATTTTTAATGTCGTGGAGTGACTTTTCTGTTGCTGGCACACACCAGATTCACAGAATCAATGTCAAACAAAGCATTTAACATTTTTCATTCTAATTATGAGATTATAGTGTAATAATGTGTAGGACAATATTTTAATTCATTACAAAAAGCACTGAATTAATAAGAGAAAGCCCTGATTCCAGCCTTCTTGTCTCTTCTACCTCTGCTCCAAACCTGGCGGGGAGTTTTGACTGGAAAAAGCACCAATTTCATTCTTATTTGAAATGTTTAATCTAGGCTGGTGTCTTGGCCGTGATTTTGGTTAATGACAGAACATCTTTTTGCTCTCCTGGCAGGCAAATATGGGATCCCAGACCCTCCTCTGTTCTGCCTGAAGGCCTCGTACTGGATGAGGAGCAGGAGAGGCTCCACCAGGGACCTGCCCAGACCCACAGCAAACCCTGAGGAGCTCCTGGGGGATGATGCAGAACCTGTGCCCTCCGAATTCCTGGGGAAGGAGGCCATCAGGTGACGAGAAGGAATTGCTTGTGTCTGGTTTAGTGCTCCCTGCTCCTTCCATCAGCTTGGGTTGGACTTTTCCAGGCAGTTTTCACATTCGTGAGGCTCTTGCAAAACATTTTGTTTCACAGAGAAAAATTAAAGATAAAAATCAGAAAAAAAAATTAGAGATCTCAAGATAACTCAGACTGGTCACTAATGGTGAAATTTGGGTAAATTTAGATTAAAAAATAGCTGGTATTTTTTTGTCGTAGGCTTTCAATGTCCTTCAGGGACAAAAGGGAGTATGGAGAGGGCAACCCATTGTAAAAGTGCTGCAATGAGCTTGGCTTTGTCTTTGCCAATTTTGGTGCCCCATTTTTGGTGCCAGACCATGATGTTCACACCTGGGTACAAAGTCTGTCAAACCAGTGAATCTCAGCTTTGTTTCCCAGCATCTCTTATTTTTTTCATGCCATTTCTGTCACTGTTACCTAAGGTCCCTAAAAATGTAAAAGGGCATCAGGGAAAAGCATTTGAAATCCCCAAATAATAACATCCTTCCCTTCCTTTTAGGCTCCACAATATTAAAAAAACCTATAAGAAGAAGGACAAGAAGACAGAAGCTTTAAGAGGTATGAAAGCTGTGAGACTGATTCCTGGTAAAGACAAGGAAACACCATTTTGCAAACTTCAAGTCAACGAAAATTTGCATTGCTTGAAAATTTATGTCAAATATTAATTGATGTGACTGATCATTATTTTGTTTTTACTGATTTTCTGTTTTTAAAAAGACTAAAGAAATTTTTTAATTTTTAAAAATTGTTTTATTTCTCTCTTTTCTGCTAAATACAGAACAACTCCTTTTGCCTTTAGTTCAAGGTTTGCAGAGCTTTGCCCCACTCAGTGCTCTTTTGGCTACTTATTACCACTTAATTCTTGTATTCCTTGACTTCTCTTGCCTTTGGCAGTGAGTGGGGGCAATTCAAACCTCATTTCTCCCCAAAACTGATGTTATTTTTGTTCTAGGTCTGTCTTTAAACATTTATGAGGGTCAGATCACTGCCTTGCTGGGCCACAGCGGGGCTGGAAAGACGACGCTGCTGAACGTGCTCAGTGGGCTCAGCTTCCCTTCAGAAGGTGGGAAAAGCCTGGGATGGGGTGGCTTTGATCCAAAAACTCTAAAGACCAACTCAGCTCACCCCATTTATCCCTTTGAACAGGCTCTGCCACCATCTACAACTACAACCTCTTGGAAATCGGGGACAGGGAGGAGATCAGGGGGATGATCGGGATTTGCCCGCAGTTCAACTCGCAGTTTGAGGTCCTGACAGTGAAAGAAAACCTGAAAACCTTTGCAGAAATCAAGGGCATCAAGTCCAAAGAGGTGGAGCGAGAGGTGAGTGTGTGATCCCCACCATTCCACAGAGGCTCCTTTTGCTCTGGGAAGCTCAAAGAATCCACCTGGAACTGAAAATTGAAACTCAAACCCCATCCAGCCTGGCCTTGGACACTTCCAGGGATGGGGCAGCCACAGCTTCTCTGGGCACCCTGTGCCAGGGCCTGCCCACCCTCACAGGGAAGAATTTCCTTCTGATATCTAATATAAACCTAAATCTACCCTAATAAAGGATGGAAGGACAATGGCTGCTGAGAATGGACATCCTTGTGCTGTTCTAGGTGCAAAACATTCTGGAACTGCTGGATATCAGCAACATTCAAGACACTCAAGCTGAGAAACTGAGTGGTGGCCAGAAAAGGAAGTTATCCCTTGGAATAGCCATGCTTGGAAACCCCCAGGTAAAGCAGCAGGCATGGCTCTGTGGTACTGGGAATATTCAGGTCCAATTTAACTAAAACATTGGATATAGGTCTGGCTCTAGGATTTAAGACTTCTTTAAAGTGCTTATAATTAGAATGAATAAATGTCTTAATTTCTTTTGGTTTTTAATTCATAACCCACTTTGCCAGTTGAGTTTTGAAGCAGACAGAGAGTTCCCAGACCTCTCACGGCCCCCAGAACAGCTGCCCTTGTCTAAGAGGTGCCCTGGGTCTCTTGCCTTCACAACCCCAAACCCCAGAGACTGCTCTGGCAGTGAGCAATGTCCCATTCCATCCTTCCTGCAGGTTTTGCTCCTGGATGAGCCCACGGCTGGGCTGGACCCTCTCTCCAGGCACCAGGTGTGGAGCCTCCTGCGGGAGCAGCGGGCGGGGCGGGTGATCCTCTTCAGCACCCAGTTCATGGACGAGGCCGATATCCTGGCGGGTGAGCTGGGATCTGGCTGGGGCTTCCCTGTGGGATAACCCTGGAGCACAAAGCCCCAAAAGATGGGAACGACTGCTCTGCGCTAGAAATTCCTCCGGCTTTTCCTTTCTCTAGACCGCAAGGCTTTTGTCTCACACGGGAGGCTGAAGTGTGTTGGCTCCTCTCTGTTCCTGAAGAAAAAATGGGGGATTTGCTATCATTTAAGGTATTCCCATCAGCCCCAACAACATCTGGCAACGTGCCAAGTACAAGGGGACTCCAGAATTAATGAAACCCTAGCGCAGATGCCATCAAAACAAGCAAATTAACTGCATTAATATCCAGCTCCATTAACTGAAACAGCAGTAAGAGTTAGGATTAGTTAATCCAGAGTAAGGAATAAATGAAGGATGTTGGATTTTTCTTTTTACAATCCATAAAATGGTGGCTGTTGTTTGTCTGGGTGGGTTTGGGTTGTTTTTATTCCAAACCTGAAGGTCTGTGGTTTTTTCCACACAACAGGATCCATGTCAGTGAGTCCTGTGACCTGGAGAAAGTGACATCCCTGGTGAAAGGGTACATCCCCAACGCCACCTTCTCAGGACACAGCCAGTATGAACTGAGATATAAACTGCCTTTAGAAAACGTGAAAAAATTCCCAGGTAATGTGTATGAAAATAATTGAGAATTATCTATGCAGGAAAAAAATTAATGACAAATGTGGGGGACCAGAAATGCACAGAGAGATTTTCTACAGGAGTCACATCAGGACTTCAAAGCTCTCACAGTTTGGGTTTTCCCCACAATTTTATCATAGATTTAAGATCAAACTGTGCAACGTGTGTTACTGAGAGCTCAGTTCTCTTTCTGCCAAATGAAAAGACAGCAATAAGAGAAAACACAACCTGTGCTGGTCCGTGCCTGCTCCTCACCCAGTGTCCCTCACTCCAGCCTCACCATCCAACAGAGGATGAAAAACAGCACAAAATGTTGGTGCTAAGCAGAAAACACCTTCCATGAGGGATGGCTGTGGCAGTTTTTTATTCCTCTACACCTTTGTGTCCTGGCAGTTCCTTCCTCTGTTGCTTTCTCTGTCACTGGAGATGCTCCAGTCAGGTTGGCTCAGCTGAACCAGAATCTGGAGGTCTGTGCTCATGCCTTTATTTTATCTCTGTCCTGCAGATCTGTTCAGTGGCCTGGACAGCTGCTCTGAGCAGGGAATTATCAACTATGGAGTCAGCATGACCACCCTGGAGGATGTGTTCCTGAGGCTGGAGGGAGACACCACGGTGGATCAAGAAGGTACAATTTACAACCCACAGCCCAAGAGATCCACTCCTCCTCAGTAACCTCCAAAGGTGGCTCTTAAACCATCATGAATCCCACCCTAGAAGCTGCTCTTAGACATAAATGCACATGGGAACTCTCTGCAGATGAGCACGTGCCTGGGGAGGAGCGGGCAGGAGCAGGAGCAGCGTGTCCAGACGAGGCGAGGCCGGGCTCCCTGCTGCTCTCGGACACTGGGAAGGCGTCGGTCCAGGGCCTGGCTCTCTGGAGGCAGCAGGTCTCTGCCATGGCACTGGGGCACTTCTTGAAGCTCAAGAGCTCCGTGAAGAACCTGAGGTCAATGTAAGTACCAAAGGAATTCTCTCCTGGAGGGCTGGGAGTGGACATGGTCACATCGTGGAGGACAATTTCCACACCCCTGTTTCGATGAGTTTGGATTAATTGACATGAGGTCTTGGCTAGGAATGATCTTGGTCATCTGCACTCAGCAGAGGGGAAAGTTTTTTCCTTCCCAGTGCCAGTAACACAAAATCTCCCTTTTGTGCATTTTCATTTCCATGCTGAATAATTTACGCGAGAGAAACCCATTTGCTTTCCAAAGAAAAGGGCCATTTAGAAATACTTTTATATCAAATGGAGGAAGTTTTAAAATAAGTTAGTGTGTACAGAAAGTACTTTCAAGCTTCCTCTGCATTTTTTTTTTTTTGTTTTGTTTTTAATTCTCTCGTGTTGCCAGTGTTTGAACTTATTTGGCCCCACTGGTGTTCAAGCTGGAGTTTCCTGGTGGGGTACAAGGAACTAAAGCAAGATGCTGATTTATGAGAAACTTGTATCTAAAGGAAGTCTGAAAGGCATTTCATGGCCCGAAAATATTTAGAAGATGCTGATTTATGAAAACATTGTATCTAAAGGAAGTCAGAAAGGCATTTCATGGCCCTAAAAAGTTGAGCAGTCTGGATCTGAGGTCCCCTCCCTGCTACATTTTGAATCATTTGGCAAATGATCAAGATTTGAGACTTCTAGATATAAAGTTCTCTCTGGTCATCAGTGACAGGGCCTGAGGGAACGGCTGGAATTACACAAGGAGAGAGTTAGACTGGAAATCAGGGAAAGGTTCTTCCCCCAGAGGGTGCTGGGCACTGCCCAGGCTCCCCAGGGAATGGGCACAGCCCTGAGGCTGCCAGAGCTCCAAGAGCATTTGGAGATCACTGCCAGGGATGCCCAGGCTGGGGTTGTTGGGGTGTCAGGGCCAGGAGTTGGATCCATGATCCTTGTGGGTCCCTTCCAAGCCAGGATATTCCGTGATTCTATGAAAATTGCCAAAAGTTTTGAACAGAGCGTTGGGTAACCTGAACATCATCCACCATTCCCAACGCACAAATGCATTCTGAACACGTTTCTACTGAAGGTCTCTTTTCAGAGTGTTTCTTTATCTCTCTCTTAATGCAGTTTGCTGCTCTATGTGGTTTTTCTGCTTCCTCTGGTGTTGCAACTGTGCCTGGTGGCCGGCTGGCAGAGTGTGAGTGCCTGGCAGCTCTCTCCTGCACGGTACTTCCTGCCCCTGGGGAGGAGATCCTACCTGGAGACCACCACCCTCCTGGTCTACAACCACACAGGTGAGGGCAACGAGCCTTCCTCGTCCTTCCTCATCCTTCCCCATCCTTCCCCATCCTTCCCCATCCTTCCTCATCATTCCCCATCCTTCCCCATCCTTCCCCATCCTTCCCCATCCTTCCCCATCCTTCCCAGTTCAGGGCTTCTTGCTGCTCCAAAGGAAGATAGAGGGCAGAGCAGATGGGTGTAGATGTAGAGGATCCAAGGGGGGGATGAAGGTTTTAGTAAAGGAAGAGATTCTCTTTAAAGGGTTGTGAGGGAAACCTACTGTGGGCTGAGCAGCTGGTGAGAGCCTGATGAGAGGTGTGGAGGATATCAGAGCAGGAGAGATAAGAACATGGTTCTCTCCCTATCACAAATCCAGGTCTCTATCCAACTATTTTGGTGTGTGGGATTTTCAAAGCAGGCACCACACTCCAGACCCGCTAACCCTGAGTCAAATTAATGGGCTGCTTCCAGAGTTTTACCTTCAACATTCCCATGAGTGGATGATATTTCGTGCTATTTAGCCAGAGAATAACACTGGTATCTTCATCAGACAGTCCCAAAGGAAAATTCATTCTGTAGTACCTCAGAAAAGGCTGGGGCGGGTAAAATGACAATGCAAAAATTGAGACTGAAATCCATTAACTTCCCAAAAATTAACGAGCAATGATCCACCACACATGTGCTGGCTGGTGTCCAGAGTTACTAAATTTCCTCTGGTTTTGTTTGGTGGTCATGCATTTAAAAATAAAAATAAAAATCAAACAGTCAAAGACTCTTTTGTTTTCTGGTATGATAATTCCTCTGGTTTTGGCCCTCTCACCAGGCACAGGCATTGACGACTTCATCCATGTGCTCCAGAGCCAGGATCTGACAGTGGAAATAGCGAAGGAGGAAAATACCGCAGAGGAGCTGCAACACAACGGGGCTATAGAAGTGTCCCGCCAAGGCCAGGTGAGGATTTTCCTTCTGTCCCTCCAGTTACTTCACAACAATTGAATAATTAAGCAAGGTGCCTCCATCAGCTCTCCCTGTGGCATGGTCCTGTTGACTCTTTGTACGACAGGTATGAAAATTAGGAAGTGTTTTGGGCAGTAAAGTCCATTCTAGAGGAGATCTCATCTCCCTGACCTTCCACCTCAAAATGCACATTTTTTTAGCACAACAATACAGACTTCCAATACCCCATAATTTGCTTTTTAGCAAGCAAGGCATAAACAAAACTATTTCAGGCCTGGATTTTCCTGGTATGCTTCTCTCCTGCTGCTGCCCTGCAGATGAGGAAAGCCAGGAGTTCTCACCTTGTTTTCCTGCTCTCTGAAGAGCTACAGGTTCACTGTGCTGTGCCACATGGAGGCCATCAACTGCTTCCCAGTGCTGGTCAACGTCATCAGCAACGCCCTGCTGAGAACCCTCAACTCCACCAGGCACATCCAGGTCTGGAGCCACCCATTCTTCTCTGTAAGTGAAGCCAGAAGTTGTCAGGAAACAGTTCAAGGTTTTGCTAATCCATCAGGTTTTATCAGGAAGCCTTGTAGGGCTGTCTGAACATGTAAATCCACCTTCCCCCACGGTGCCTCTGGAACCACCACGTTTGACTTCAGGAAAACCAGATCTGATTTTTCCCATGTGGGTCTCGAGGGCTGCTGGATGGAGATGGAGGCTGGGAGGGTTTCTCCAGGAGGTTCCTTATTCTCTCCAGCACATTATTGAAGCTGTGGCCCGTCAGCTGAGAGAAGAGAGAGCTCCCCACAAATCTGGGATGGAGGAGTGGGACCTGCACCACCCATCTCTCCTCACCAGCCAACGCTTTGCAGGGCTCTGGTTTGAGAAAACCTTCCAAAATTTGGTTTCAAATCCCACTTTTTGTTCGTAGTGCCCTTTAATCAATGAGAAATGCAGTAAGATGAATGGCAAAATGAATTGTAGGCGTTTTCCACAAATGCTTTGTTCTTCTGTTTCCAGCTGTTCAATCCAGGATACTGGAATTATTTTATTACCTTCTACCTCGTTTACATGCTGCTGTTATTCCCTGGTTTTCCTCCTCACTTTGCCATGGGCTACATGCAGGATTACAAGGTGAATTCCTTGAAATGGAGCAGGTTTGGGATGGGCAGAAGGGATTTCAACTGCACTGCCAGGAGGATGTTTGAGGACAGAATAATGGAATCATTTAAGTTGGAAAACACCTCTGAGGTGATTGAGTCCAGCCCTATGATTGGCAGCTTGGGGCGTGTTGATCCATGAGAAGCTTTGCAGCCAGCATAAAATATTACAAGACAAAAAGAGGTTAAATTTTGTCCCAGAATCACAATGGGGACAGGCTTCATTCCCTTTCCATTCCCATGGGTGCCGTTGGCCAACCAGGCATGGACAATAAATTATCCTTTAAAATTGTGCCTTCCCAGGTGGGAGCTCGTGCCCAGCTGAGGATCTCAGGGCTCTTTCCCTCGGCCTACTGGTGTGGCCAGGCACTGGTGGACATCCCACTCTGCTGGATCCTGCTTTTCTCCATGTTTGGGCTCCTGTTTGCCATGAGCAACAAGATTTCTGGTGGTGCCAGCACCTTCTTCATGCTGGTACGTCCTGTTCTGGTGCCTGCTGGTTCACTTGGGAGGGACTGAGGGAAAATATTTTGTGTGGGCACAGATGGTGCTGGAACTCTCTTGGTCCTCTTACTGACCTTCTTGTTTCACTTCCTGTCCTTTGGGTTTCTCCAGCTGGAAATTAAAGGCAATAAATCTTGCCTTAATATATTCCTTTACACCTCACAGTGAAATTGTGGCAACTTCTAAATGCCCTGATCTTACTGTGGGATTCTTTCCACTGCTCCCCATTGCTATCAATGGGTTTCTGGTGGTTCACATCACTCCATTTTCTCCAACAAAAGCCTTTTTCCCCTCTAGGTCACGGGGACTTTGGGTTATGGGATGTCCCTCGTTCTCCTGATCTACCTGATCTCCTTCAACTCCCGCAAAGGATGGAGCTGTGACCTTTGGTCTTTCATCCTGATAGTGGTGAGCACATGGCTGGATAATGCACTGCAGAGTTTACAGACATTTTCAGATCTTAAGGATGAGCTAGATGTCAAAACACGGAGCAGAGATGTGGAACATAAATCTGGGTGTGTTTCATAGCAGCCAATTCTGTTAAATTTGTGTCACCGTGTTCTGTTCCCACAATCCTGCTGTGACATGGGGAAATACCTGGATCCAACCTGAACTGGTGAAGGAATGGAGGCAAAAAATTAATTCATGACTGCTTGACACCCCACATCCAAGAGATGTAAAGTGTTGAGACAGGAGCCATCAGCCTAGACACTGATCATCCAAGCCTGACCTGGAAGGAGATGAATTATTTGGCATGGATTGGGATGGGAATGATCAGGACAGGATGCCATGCTTGGTTTTTCTGCCTGAGCTACCTCATCCTTGGGAAGAATTCTTCCCATCTGGCCCAAACCAGCAGCCAACCCTCAGGCAGAGCCAGCTGAGGACCTCCTGAGCCCTCACTGTCTCTCATCTTTCTCATTTTTTGTCCACTTTTATAAATTCAACGGGGAATTGCAGAGCTCGACTCACACAATTGTAAAGAGCAGTGAGTAACCCTTCCCATCAGCTGAGTTACCCTCTTGTTTTATTTTCAGGTGTGCTTAATTTCTTTTATCATCGGCAGAATCGCCATTTACCTCGAGCACCTCGACGCCTCCCTCTACGTTTTGTCCCTCTTGGTTCCCGTGTACCCCCTGATAGGTTTTCTGATCGACACCCAGGAGGTCAGTGCTGGCTCTGGGCGAGGAGAGGCCTAAAACACAACCCTGGGTCCTTGGGAGCAAAGTCTGGTGGTAACTGCCCCAAAATCTGGCGGTGACTGCCCCAAAGTCTGGTGGTAACTGCCCCAAAAACCTGGTGTAACTGCCCCAAACTCCTTTGGTAACTGCACCAAAGTCTGGTGGTGACTATACCCAAATCTGGTGGTAACTGCCCCAAAGTCTGATGATAACTGGATCAAAGTCTGAAGGTAACTGGAGCAAAGTCTGAAGGTAACTGGAGCAAAGTCTGGTGGTAACTTTACCAAAATCTGGCAGTAAGTGCCCGAAGTCTGGTGGTAACTGCCCCAAATTCCTTTGGTAACTGCACCAAAGTCTGGTGGTGACTACACCAAAATCTGGGGGTAACTTTACCAAAATCTGGTGTAAGTGCCCCAAAGTCAGGTGGTAACTGCACGCTGCAGTTGGGGAAGGCCCATCCTGGGTGGGATTTTCCAGAGTGCCTCGTTAGGCGGCTGTCTCAGCTCAGATCTTGTTTTCCCAGCTGTTCATTAGGGCTGGGGGCTCCTTCTTGAGCAGCTGTGGCTGCGGGTTGGGTAAACACTCAATTCTTTCCATGCAGAGTCACAGAATGGAATCATGGAATGGTTTGGTTTGGAAGGGACCTTAAAGGTCATCCCTGCCTTGTGAGGGGACACCTTCCACTAGACCAGGTCACTCCAAGCCACATCCAGGCTGGCCTTGGACAATGCCAAGGATGGAGCAGCAACAAAGTCAATCAACTTGGCTTGAGCAATCCTGAGAGAAAATCTGGAGTCACAGATCTTTTCATGGAAAAAAAAAAACCTGAGTGAGGATTTAGAATGTTCACTTTACTCCGTGTCAGCTGAGGGAAGTGATGGAAAGTCAGTTGAGAATTTATCAAACCCCCAGTGTGCAACACTGCTGATATTTGATAAATTACTGAGGGGTGAAGCCCAAGGAGAAGAGACTCCTCCTCTGCCCTGTCCCTCTCACCTCTTCTCCACTGGTACCCAAAGCAGAGGAGACCAGATGTTCTCCTGGGACAGCACATCTGGAAGGAGAGTCTGGTCCATGTCCTGAGAGCTGGGACATGTTCTGGTGTAGGACCAGGGCTCCCAAAGCCAAACATCTGCATCTGTTCATCTCTGTGCTGAATGTTTGGGGTAAATCAGAAGGTTTGCAGATTTTCAAAGCGTTTTTGGACTTTACTGCATTAACCAGAATGACACTAAAGAATTACAGGTCTTTTTTGTGTATTTTTTTTAATTCTTACAGATTTTCATGGAGCATACTGGCACACCTCATGTGGCTCCAGGCAGTCCAGTACTGATTGTTGTCTTTGCAGTAAGAAAACACTTAATGTTGCTTTTGTTTAGGAATGTGGGTCTCCTAAAGCCCCTCCTCAGGTATGGGGAAGCAGGAGGAGGATCTGGGTGGGTCTGGATGACATTTTAGCCCCTGAGCTAAAATAATTTCACTCCTTTGAAATGGGGAAAGCAAAATAAAAGAGCCCAGAACAATTCATGCTGCCCTGTTATTTTATGAATTGGGGTTTTTCCTGCCCTTAGTGTTGATTACCCTGAGTTTTGATGTTACTGGGCTTCATTTTCACGTTTTCTGTTTCCCCACGTATTTTATAGCCCTGCCACCACCCCAGTGCCGGCTGTGGTGGGAGGGAAGGCAGGGCTGCTAATGTGGCAACCTCTGTTTTTCAGCCTTACATCCATTCTGTGGCTTTCATTCTTCTGCTTCGCTTTTTGGAGCTAAAATACGGAAAAGCCGTGCTGAGACAGGACCCAATATTCAGGTTTGTATAAAGACAAATGCACCTGTGAGATCGAAACTCCTACCCCACTGCTTCTCCTCCCTTTGTCCTCCTGTTTTTAAATATCTTTTTAAAAATACTGGTAATTTTTTATTACTAAAATAACCCCTTAAATTCTACAGTGGTGTGATAATATAAAGTAATTTTCAAGTTTTTTAGTGGCTCCACAGGATGTTGCCTGTGCTGTGGGATGTGCCAGCTTCTTTTTGATACAAAGCAGAAAGATTACAAATATTCTTTATTATTATCATTGCTCTTATCAATAAAAATAATAGTAGTAATAGTAATAGTAATAGTAATAGTAATAGTAATAGTAATAGTAATAATAATAATAATAATAATAATCCAGTCAGAATTATTATAATATTAATAGCAATAATTATATTGCAGTATAAATTCAATCCCAGGGAAATTCACCCTTGCTCTATCCAAAATGCACTGGTGGAGAATAACAAAATCCTAAGCCCAGTCTGGTGTGTTTTCAGGATTTCCCCAAGAAAAGAAAGCAGCCAGCAGCACCCCAAGGAGCTGGAGGAGGAAGATGAAGATGTTAGAGCTGAAAGGGAAGCAGTGAGGAATGCCCTGGTGGCTCCAAGGCAGGAGGAGGTACCCCTGGGTGCTGTCCTTCTTGTTCTGTTTGATTTTATACCTGGAAAAATATAGACCAGGTAAAACTACTCTGGCTGTGCTGTTCTCACTGGGAAAATCAAAAGCCCAAAAGTGTGGGTTCCATCAGGAAAAGAAAGCTCTTGAAAGGAACTGGACAATAAAGTGTCCTGTTGCACCTCGTATTCCTGGTGAACTATAAAACAAAGATCTTCAGAAGGTTTTCTGCATTTTTAATGGGAAAATGTAACTGAAGGATCACTGCTGTCCCAGGTAATACATTAATTAATTTTGCTTCTTCCTCCTCACTTTTAGAAATCAGTCATTATAGTCAGCAATCTGTGCAAGGAGTATGAAACAAAGCAAGCTGGCTCGTTTTTTAAGAAGAAGAAGAAAACAGCCACCAAAAACCTTTCCTTCTGTGTTAAAAGAGGTGAGAACTGGGGCTGCTCTCCCAGAGCTGTGTTGAACCCCAAGTTAATTCCCTGCACATTCTCAGTCACCTGAGCAAGGACAGAGAGGTCAAATCTGCTTGTTCAGTTGCTGAATCACCTTCAGTCTGGGGTTGATGTGTTAATGGTGCATCCTCTTAATTACCTGTGACTGTCCATTATCTAAAACAAAGATAAAATAAAGATCCTGGGGAGAGGGGACCACTTTGGCAGTGGCTGCTGGGAGCAAAGCTCAGATTCATGCATCAGTTTAAGTTGAAATCTTATGGGCTCTCTGAGCATGCATTTTATACAATAAAACCATTTCTTTTATATGATCTTTGATGTTAGTACACCGCCTTTTCTATTTTTTGTTTTGTGGGACTATGCATGATGTATTTCTTGAATGGGGAATGCTCCTAAGAAATTCTATACATTGATTGCAGGAGAAGTGCTGGGACTGCTGGGGCCCAACGGAGCTGGGAAAAGCACAGCCATCAAAATGATCACTGGAGAGACACCCCTGACTGCTGGGCAGGTAGGAGACACCTGGAGACAAGGGGATGGATCCATGACAGAAATGCAAACCTTGCACCAAGGCTAAGATATCATTTTAATATCATTTTTATATCATTTTATTTAAGGTTACTCTTTTTGTCAGAGCATTATTGGCGATCGAGGTTTTAATGAACTTCGTTGTGCTATTAAATTAAAAAAATGTATTAATAAGATGATGGTGGGCTACTTCTAATTTTGATAAGCTGTTGCCTCTGCCCCAATTGGCCAGGTTTATATTTAAGAACAGTATGAAATCCCTCTGTGTGTTTTTCCTCACCTAAACCCCACAATCTCCCCCTGAACCACCCCTTGTGCTGGGCAAGGCTGTGCGAGAGGACAATGCCCAGCCTGGTTGTGCAGGTGCTGATGAAGAGGGGAGATGGAGGAGGCTCCCAGGACCAGGCCCCTGCATTCCTGGGGTACTGCCCCCAGGAGGATCCCCTGTGGCTGGACCTGACCCCGCAGCAGCACCTGAGGCTCTACGGGGCCGTGAAGGGGCTGCGCAAGGAGGACGCGGCTGCTGCTGTGCACAGGTACAGAGGGAGGGGGCACGGCCAGAGATCCACCCCTGAGCCACGGGGAGGTGATGCCTTGGAGTGGATACCTACAACAGAGGCCAGGCAGAGCTAGAGAATAAAGTGGGTATTTATTAAAGGCCTTCAAGGGACCCACTTTGAGCAGTCAAAGCTTCACAGAGGCCACACCCAAGTTGGACAATGGTCACAATTATAAGTTTGGTCTATTTGCATGTCAGGGGTTAATTGTTCAATTACAGCTTCAGGTAATGAAATCATTAACCCCCAGTTTGCTCCCCCCCCTGCCCCCAATTCACTTTTGTTTATCATTTTTGGGGCCTGAGGCTGAGGGTGTCCTTGGTTCTCAGGCTTAGAAGGATTGTTTTGTCTGACCAAAATGTGCAGAGAGCTCACTAGCACTCTGTAGGGAGCTCAGAATTATCCACTAATGCAGTACAGGAACTGAAAAATAGAAAAGCTAAAATCTTAAGGCATCAGAGGGGACCAGAAAGTCAAAATTCACAGAGGAAACCTCGAAAGAAACTCAGGAAACTCAACTGCAGAAGTGCTTTTGTGCTCTATGCCGTGATTTAGTGGAGTGGGTTAAGAAAACCTCTGATTTTCCTGAGTGCATTGGGTGGGGATAAATTACCACTAATGCCCTCTTAAGAATGTTATCTTTAGGCAGCTTTTCTGAAACCTCTGATGTGAGAGTTTGGCACCACAAGAAAGGGTGCTGAGCTGCCATTGGCAAGGGGGAATGGATTCCTAATGCTGTTGACACTGATGATGGGTTTAGAAAAGATCTTGTGGCTTATCCAGTACACTTTGCTTCAAATAGTCACTTACATTTTAATAACATGATAAATGTTTAATGAAAACAAGCAGGAGTCAAGAGCAAGGGGGGGAAAGTTCCTTTTTCTTGTTGTTTTGGGAGCCCTTGATGAGAGTATTGATTTGGAATAATGAAAATGTTCTTTTTTCCCTTGTTCCTTTTCCCCGCAGAATCGTGAATGCTCTGCAGCTTCAAGACTACTTAAACAAAAAAGTCAGAAAATTGCCTGCTGGGATAACCAGAAAGGTGCGTTTTGGGGTACCTATAATGAGCACTGCAATGCTCAAGCACTAATTAAAACCCTCCTTCATCAGGGGAGGGACCAACCTGTACCCTGAGCTTCATCAACCTGTACCCTGAGCTGCCTGGGAGAGCCCCGTGTTGGGTGGGGTGATGGAAATGAGCCCTTCCCAAACCCCCATGTCCCATAAATCAGAACTCCCATAAATGAGGAGGCGCTGCCCACTGGGGACTCAGTTCAGGAGGTTTGGCTGAGCCCCTTTTCCCTGTCACAGCTGTGTGTGGCACTGTCCATGCTGGGCAACCCCTCCGTGCTGCTCCTGGACGAGCCCTCCACTGGCATGGATCCCAACGGGCAGCGCCGTGTCTGGTGAGCAGGAACCTGGGCACCACGCTGGGAAAGGGCTGGGAAGCCGAAAGGAGATGTTTAAAGTTACATAAAAGGGGTTTTATCCCATCCATGCATGGTGGTGTCCCTCACGTGACCATGGTTCTACTGGAAAATCCATTTCTTAGCTCCCTCTAGCTCAAACATGAGCAAGGAGAGAGAAAAACTATTTTACCTTCATCCTTTTTGCAAGATTTAGGACAGTCCTGAATGGGATTTGGGAGAATTCATAAAGAGACTCGAGTCAAAAGGATTTTTTTTTCATAATTCCAAAGCTTTACCCTGTGCTCAATAATCTAAAGTTGCTGCATGTGAAGATTCTATTCTTATTTTAGGGGGGAGCCATTTGGATGGACAAAGGTATAAGAACAATGCCTGATATTTCTATGGGGTGTTAGATTTTTGTGGTTTTTGGTTTTTTTTCACTCTGACCCTCAGGAAAACGATTCGGGATGCCCTAAAAACCAAGGAGTCAGGAGCCATCCTGACCACTCACTACATGGAGGAGGCAGAGGCCGTTTGTGACCGCGTGGCCATCGTGGTGGCCGGGCAGCTCCGGTGGGTGACAGCCCCTGGCTGAGCTGGAAACGATCCCAGCTGCTCCTCCAGCCCCACCTGCCATGGGTTTTATGGAGTTTCCTGGTTTCCTTCTTGGGAAGGAGCAGGTGATAATGATTTCACTGTCACCTCTGCTCCTCCCTGCCCTGCAGGTGCATTGGCTCCATCCAGTACCTGAAGAACAAGTTTGGCAAAGGGTACCTCCTGGAAATCAAGGTCAAGGATCCGGAGAGCTCCGATGCTCTGCACAATGAGATTCTGAAGATTTTCCCTGGTGCAGCTCGTCAGGAGAGGTGACTGTAAAATATGGGATGGGGAGGGGTTTCAACCCTGCCTCGTCCCTAAAAATACACCTGGTGTGATGGCCAGGCACAGGATCTCAGCTGGGGAGGGATGAACAGCTCCCTGCAGGGGCATCTCAGCACATCCAGCCCCTCTGTGATCCCAGCAGCAAGACATCCATACACCCATAGAGGTTTGATCCCAAAAGCCCAACACAGAGCAAGAATCACCTTTTCTTCTATTCCTTCAAGGTTCCCCTCTTTGCTTGTCTACAAGGTCCCAATGAAAGATGCTCTGCCCCTGTCCCAGTCCTTCTCCAAGCTAGAGGAAGGTAAGAGCAAAGCCTGGTGACTTTTTGAAAAGGCAGGAACAGGACTGCTCATTTTTAACCCTCTTCCCATTTCTCCACAGCCAAACAAAGCTGCAGCCTCGAGGAGTACAGCTTCTCCTTGAACACTCTGACTCAGGCAGGTGGTTTTGATTTGTGCTGTGCAGGCAGGAGCAGGGACAAAAGCTGCAGCCAAACCCGGGCTGGGACAGTGGCAAAAGGCAGCTCCACCAAAAAACTGCCTGAGGGTGGTGGCTGAGGAGTTCTCTGCTGGTAAAGGGGTGAAAAATGGTTTGGTTTTTTTTGCTGCTGGTGAGAACAAGTCTGGATGAAGTCTCAGACCCCTCTTGGCCGAGGCAGGCACACAGCACACCCAAGGATGGGTGGCCTTGGGAGCTGCCTGTGCCCAGCTGATTTTTTATTTATTGCTGCTTGTACGAGGATGGTGGCAAAGATGAGGAATGTGTAATTCAATCCATTGGTGGGGAAAACCTGCATGGAAATGGTGGGGAAAGCCTGTATGGAAATGGTGAAAACCTGTCTGGAAATGGTGGTGAAAACCCATGTGGAAATGGTGGTGCCTGTCTGGTTACTGCAGAGAGCACAGGAGGCTCAGCTCCTGCTCCCCCCAAAAAGCCTCTCCCAGGGGCTGCAGAGCTTTGCTGCTGCAAAGGAGCACCACAGAGAAATAACCCAAGTGCTATCTCACCCATTTCAGGTGTTTCTGGAGCTCTCCCGAGAGCAGGAAAAGGATAATTTTGATCTGGCTTTGGATGGGACTTTCGACTGGAAGCAGCTGCAGCAGGAGGACTGTTAATTGCTCATTTATGCACTGCTCACTATTAACCAAACTGCACATATTTCCTGCCACTCTCAGTGTACCATGGAGAGGGGAACAGGCTCCCCTCTGATGCAGAAGATGTTTCACCTGCACTCTGCAGGGTCTCAGCCCTGCCCCAAGCTGCACTTCCAAAGGCTGGTCGATAGAACAGTGCCTGCCCTGGTGAGAGCTCTTGTCAATCCAGGCAGGAGGACTGAAAACTTGGCAGGAAGAAGGGTCCTAATCCATCTCTGGGGATCAAATCTCTCTGGATCTGGGTGCATCAGGGAATCTGGACACGCTGCCACCCTCCTGGGCTCCTCTCCCACCAAAGTCTGGGGCTGTCTGCCTACAACGTGTTCTTACTGAAATTTGCACTTGTTTTTCATACCCTTCCAATAAATGTCTCTATAGAAGCTGCAGTTCCATCCTCATCTGCTGGGTCACTGCTGGGGACCCTCAGGAGCAGCTCCAGCTCCCTGCCCTGGGGATGAGGGAGCTGCAGAGGGAAGGGAGATGTTTCCTTGGCTCTGCAAGTGCTCAGCCCTGCCCTCCCTCCATGCTGGGATGAGTGCTTGTCTGTCCTTCCCCTAGAAATCACCAAGGTGGAGAAGAGAAGGTCCCAGGGTTTCCCCAGAGCTCCTTCCAGTAGTTAAAGAGGGGCTTTTTACAGGGCCATGGAGTGATAGGACAAAGGGGAATGGCTTCAAACTGTCAGAGAGCAGGTTTAGATGGGATATTGGGAAGAATTTCTTCCTTGAGAGGGAGGTGAGGCCTTGGCACTGGAGAAGCTCTGGCTGCCCCATCCCTGGGAATATCCAAAACCATGTTGGATTGGGTTTGGAATAACTTGGTCTAGTTAAAAATTACCCTGCTCACTGCAGAGGGGCTGGATTGGATGACCTTCAGTGCTCCCTTCCAGCCCAAATTATCCAACGACTTCCCTCCTTCTACCCCTGTGCCCAGCTCATTGCAAAGGTGGAAACTCTCACAGAAAATACTCATGTCTCTGCCCACAGTCCCAGTGGTGGCTGTGTTGCAATCACTGCTTGTGCACGTCCCACGCTCAGCTTCCAAACACGTTTTGGCAGTTGTAGAACACCTTCTCAGAGACAGCCTGGTTGTTTCCCTCCTGCTTGCACAAGAGCTTCCTTTCTCCTCTGCTCCCCTGGGAAATGGGAGAGTGAAGTCGCCAAATATTTGTGTCACCTGTCCACACACTCAGCTCCGGGAAATGGGGATTCTGGGAAAGGGAAGGGTTTGATTTGGTGCTCTGGGGGTATCAGCAGCAGTGGAGAACTCAAGCCACAAGCCTCCAGAGATAAATACCATTGATATGATCCGCTGCTGTTGGATTCTTTTTTCCTCAGCATTTTGTGCAGATGCTGCTGGTGATGGGGCTTGGAGTGGATTTGTGAAATCCCTCTGCTCTGCCCTCTGTGTCCTGCTCTGACACACAGAAACTCTGGGAAACCTTCCCTTTGCCACCCAGCACGATGGGACCTGCTCCCTTTGAACGATGTGAGGACTCAAACAGCACTAAAAGCCCCAGCAAACAAATCCTGTGCCAGAGAGAGCATCCCTGGGGCTGGAGAGGGAAAGAGGAATTCCTTCTGACACCTCCTGTGTTGTTGTTCCTCCCAAGGAACCCCCGCCCTCCCCTCCACAGGTTAGGCTGATTATTCCCCCTGATATTTGACATTTTCCTTGCAGAGGAAGGCGAAGCAAGCAGAGCTCAGTCCATCACCTCATGCACGAGGAGAAGGAAGAAGAACCCAAAGGGGAGCTGGTTGGGGCTGGGGCTTTGCCTCAGCCCTGAGGGAAGGGGGACAGGGCTGGTGGCACTGCCAGCACACAGGGGACACTTCCAGGGCCTGGCCCACAGCCAGTGCTGGGAGAAAGGGGCTCTGTCCCCAGCACAAAGCAGAGCTCAGCTGGCAAGAGGGAACGAACAAAAGTTCTCAAAGAGTTCACGAGGACTTAACTTTTCCACTGGAAGAAAAAAAAAAAAGAAGAAGAAGAAAGAACAAGAGAAGGATTTCTTGGAAATGAACTGACTCCTTAAATATTCCCTTTGGAGTTTGTTTTTACCTCTCCCCCTGAGCTGAAGGGCTGAGGGAGGTGAAACATCCCCAGGAGCAGCAAAGGCTCTGTCTGTCAATGCCGGTGGGGCGCTCCCTGCTCCAGCACAAAGCCAGCTCCAGAACTGCCCTAAAGCTGACAATTCTCCCCATTTCCCAGCCCAGCACGAGCCCTCCTTTGCCGATAAAGCCGGGGCAGAGCAGGCTGGCCGTGCCTGGGGGTGAATCCATCCTCCAGCCCGGGATGGGCGAGGCGGCTCCGCTGCTCCCCGCAGGAACCGGGCGAGAGCTCGGCCTGAGGAGCAGGGGGGCTCTCACTGCCTGCAGTCAATAATGCCCTCTTTATCCAGCCGGGGGACAAAGGGCCATTCAGCAGCTGCCTCCAGCGCCCATCCCCGTGCCCCAAATTGTCCCAAATTGTCCCCTGGAGTGACAGCGAGGAGCAGCCCACGCCTTCCAGGTCAGACCAGAAAAACTCATCCTGTTGGTGGTTTTTTTGAGTGTTGGGGATCAAGGGAGCCAGGCACGTGTTTGGGAGCTTGGGGACAGTGTTTGACCCTCTGAGATTTGGGGAGCAAAGGGGTGGTTGGTGTCTGGACAGGAATATTGGGATTTTCCAGGTCTCCTCAACATTTAAATGTTAATTAAGCAACTCCCCCGAAGCTCAAGGAAGCAAACCCAACCGAAGAGGTATTCCTGAGAATCCCAAGGAGATTCCCAAAAAGCAGTGGTGCAGAGTCCAAAGCAGCTGGGACAGAATCCTGCGGGGTGGGAGGAGGGGGAGGCTGGGGGATGCCGAGCACGGGGCTGGTGCCCTGCAGAGGAAGGACAGCCCAGGGCAGGGCTGTGACACTGTGACCTGGGACAGGCGCCCTGCCACACCCCCCAGGCCTGAGCTGCTCCTCACAGCCCCTCCTGCATCCCCCTGCAGTGCCAGGGCTCTTTGTGCTTCCCCTGGGCAGCCACCTCCAGCTTTGGAGCCCAGCTGGACAAAAAACACCTTTTGTTCAAAGCAATCCAGGTAAAAAAAAAAAAAAGCCCCAAATGACAGGAGAGAGGAGCAGCACCAAAGAGAAAGCTCTGTGTGTGTGTCCTGGAAGGAAAGGCACCAGGAACAGGGGGTGTCACCTGCTCTGGGCACCTCCAGCCACTCCAGCTCCTGTCCCTGCAGCACCTCTGGCCGTGCTGGCTGTCCCAGAGCAGAGCCAGATGTCCCAGAGCAGAGCCAGATGTCCCAGAGCAGAGCCAGATGTTGTCCCAGCAGCAGAAATGGCAAGGCAGATGCTGGCAACCCCCACAGCTCAGGAGGCCGATTCTCTTTTTCCATCCACTTGAGACAGAAGAGGAAATGGGAGCTGGATTCTGTGTGGAGGGAGGATCAGCCCCTCAGCCTGGGAGTACCAGGGTGTTGGGACAAGCATCTCTCAGCATTTAATTTTTAAAGCATTTCAGTTTGAATTCCTCTGTAGGTGAAGCTGAGAAGGATTTTCCTCCTGCGCTGCTGCTTTCTGATTCATCTCAGCACCTCAAACCCCTTTGGAGACTTCCAGCCCCAAAAATTTTCTTTAGCAGCAGATGGATAAAATATCAGGCAGAAGAAGATGTGTGGCCGTGGCAGCAGCCAAACCCAACAAAATATTTGCTTCAAAGCAGGAGGAAGGACAGAGTGTCCAGCTGGGAAAAGCAGGAAATGGTTTCTCAAAGAGTGAATGAAGGGGATGGAGAAGGAGATGATTGTGTAAGACACGATGTTTCAATTAGAACAGCCCTGAATGACAGCAGCAGTTCATGAACTCGTGTTCCAGGCACAATGGAGGGCTTGGATTTGCTCCTGCGCATCTCCATCCTGACACACACAGCAGATGGTTTTAGGACAGGTAAGGGAGGGCTTGGGCTGTGCAGCAGGTGACCAGAAACACTCCTGTGTCCATGATCCTGGTGGATAACACTGGCACGAGGATGGAATCCACCCCTCCTGCAGGGCTTTGTGCTTTTCAGGATGAGTTTTGGCTATTTGAATATATCAGAAGCCATCTGGGCCAGCAGTTTCCCTGGAGGGGTGCTGGGTTGGCTCAGAGATGGCTGATGGGTGTCAGCAGGAGAATGGGTGCCAAGGGCAAACCATTCCTGTGGATTTGGGGCTTGCTGGAACAGGTTCTCCTGTTATTTGGGCTGTGAAATATCACAGGTTTGCTGCAAGAGTTGTCACTGCTGTCACATCCCTGTCTCTCCCAGGTGGGAGAGATGCTGCTTTAGGAAATTAAAATGCCTGTAAATAATCAGCTCTTGCAGGTGGCTACAGCAGCTTGGCCCTTCCTTCCTTCCTTCCTTCCTTCCTTCCTTCCTTCCTTCCTTCCTTCCTTCCTTCCTTCCTTCCTTCCTTCCTTCCTTCCTTCCTTGTTTCTCCCTCCTGGCACAGCCACAGCTTCCTCCACCCACAGACTTTGGTTTTCTCTGGCCTCATTGTGAGAAATTAATTTTGTGTTCCAAATGCAAATCCTCTCCAGGGTTCTCAGGATGCTGAGGAGGAATTCAGAGAGAATAACAAAAAGAAGAGAAGGAAGGGGGGGTTTTGTTTAATTTTTTTTTTTTTTTTTTTTTTTTTTTTTTTTTTTTTTTTTTTTTTTTTTTTTTTTTTCTTTAATTTGGGAAGTAACTGGCTCTGAATCTGCTGTTCTTTTCCTTCTCAGGAGAGGACAGGGGCCTCCTGCCAACATCATGTCAAGGGCTCCACCACATTTCACACGAGGATTTGTGATTGCCTCTCACAAAGGAATGAGGAGCCAGAAATGGGCTCTGGTGAGGAAATGGTTGCACAACATCTCCTTCATCTGATTCCTTGCGTTTGCAGAACATCCATCCCCTGTCCTGAGGCTTTTCTGGAAGCTGAGGGAGAGCAGTGACAGGGCAAACAGATGGGGATTCACAGATTTTGGTTAACTTTGGATGTGGAAATCCAAGAAGGGAAAACTGGGAGTGAAGGAACTCCTTTTTGTGGGGGGGGAAATCACCTTTATTTTATTAAAAACTGGGAATGGTCACAAAGTGGCCAAGGCCAGTCTGAGTGAGGCTCTGAGCAGCCTGGGATAGTGGGAGGTGTCCCTGCCCATGGCAGGGATTGGAATGAGATGAATTTTAAGGTCCTTTCCAACCCAAACCATTCTGGCATTCTGTGTTTTACCAGCAACAGGAATGCACTTCAAAATCATCCCTTCAAGTGAAACACAGCCAATCATTTTCAGGAACTGCAGCTTTTCCAGCAGCAGGGCTGCAGCTCAGTGATTCCTCCCAAGCAAACACTCTGCTCTGTCATCACAAGGCTGGAAAAGGCCTCTAAGATCAACTCCAGCCATTTCTGGCTGATCTCTTCCTTTTGCAGCCACTCTTGTGACTTTGTTAGAAAGGGGGAAATGCCATTTTTGAGTTTAAAAACCCTTGATTTTTAATTTGCAGCTGTCTCTCCTCAGCTGAAGCTGCCTGGGGAGCTCTCCCACAGGGGCAGGGGGCTGAACGTGTCCTGGGGGGAAAATGCACCTGGTCCCACCTGGGAATGGATGGAGGCTGCAGGTGGGATGCTCAGGGCCACAAGACACCTTCTCCTCGCTCTGCTCCTGCTTTTTGTGCTGCTGCTGGATTTGCTCCTGCAGGAAAACCCTCCAAAAGCTGCTGCTGCTGCTGAAGCCGTGGATGCAGCTTCCTTGAGGAAAATCCAGAGAGCTGGGATGTGGGAGCAGGGAATGAGGGCAGCGGGGAGGGAACAGGAGCCAGCAGAGGCTCTGCCCATGCGGAGAGGCCGTGGGGACACGGACTGAGGGTGCCCCGACAACTGCGGGCTCGTTTTTCCCTTCTCTCCAAGCGAAACGAAGAGTTTGTACCTTTTTCTTTTGTTTTGTTTGTTTGTTTTCCATGCCAGAGGAATTCCGCACAATGGCTTTCCCAGAAAAACACGAGGCTTTTCCTTGGCTTTCCTGGAAGGGATGAATCACCTCGCTCCTTTTTTGGGGGGTCCCGACCGCGCAGGGCTCGACCCAGCGCGACATCCGCGCTCGGGCTGTGCCACCTCCTGGTGACAGGGAATGGTGCATCCCTGCATCCCTGAGTCCGTGCATCCCTGCTCCCTGCATCCCTCCATCCCTGAGTCCGTGCATCCCTGCTCCCTGCATTCCTGCATCCCTGAGTCCGTGCATCCCTGCATCCCTGAGTCCGTGCATCCCTGCATCCCTGCTCCCTGCATCCCTGAGTCCGTGCATCCCTGCTCCCTGCATCCCTGCTCCCCACATACCCGGATCCCCGCATCCCTGCACCCCTGCATCCTTGAATCCCTGCTCCCTGCATCCCTCCATCCCTGCACCCCTGCATCCTTGAATCCCTGCTCCCTGCATCCCTCCATCCCTGAACCCTTGCATCCTTGAATCCCTGCGTTCTTGCACCCCTGCATCCTTGAATCCCTGCTCCCTGCACCCCTGCATCCCTGCATCCTTTTATCCCTGCACTCCTGCATTCTTTTGTCCCTGCATCCCTTCATCTCTGTATCCCTGCAGCCCTGCTCCGTGCATCCTTTCATCCCTGCATCCCTGCCCCAAACCAGCCACCCACAGGTCTGCATCTCCAGGATTTTCTGGTTTTGTTACCCCTGATCCAGCCCAACTTTTACTCCCCAGACCTTCGTTCTGCAACTCGGCAGCGCCGCGGGGTTTGGATCCAGGCCGGTGGGAGGAGGAGGAGGTCAAAATCTGCGCCCCAGGTGCTGTGGGTGTGGCTGGTGGCCACGGGAGTGCAGCAGACACCACCCGCAGGGAGGTTCTCGTCTCCAACCTGTCCGTGGTGGAGCTCTGAGCTCAGCAGTGGCATCAGAGCTGGCCCAGGTTTGGGGGCAGGTGGGTCCTGGGATTCCCTCTGCCTAAAGGGACACCTCAATATCAAATATATCAAATATTTCCACTTGATATTGAAGGGAGAGAGAGGAAAATAAATGGGGGTTATTCCAATATATCCCTGTCTCCCCTCCAGTGCCAGCTTCCCTGAAATGCTGCCATGCCCATGGCCAGGGGGTTTGGAATTAGGTGATTTTTATCCAAACCCAAACCATTCCATGATTCTGTAGGATGGGAGGGTATCCCAGCCCTTCCTGCTGCAGTTTGGGATTATGGCTCTCTCCAACCTTTAATCCCTGCTCAGATGAGCAGGTTCTGGTCACTCGTGCCTCCATGCTGCCAAATCTCATTTTTTGGTCATAACTCTCTACCCAGTCACGCATCAACTTCATAAATCTGTGCCTCCTTTCCCTTTGGAGGGGCTGAGGATGCTCCCAGCTGAGGGCAAGAAGGAGCAGTTAATTGGTAGGGAAAGAATAACAAAGTGTGGGCACAGATCCGAAACCAGGATTTATTTAGGAAGATTTTCTGGTTATTATCTACTTAGGAACAGAGGATTTGTCAGAACAGATCAGAGCATTTTCATCAAATCTGGCATCCTGCATGGAGAGGAGATAGTGAGAGGATGTTCCTGGGGGAAAACTCTCGGGTTCTTTCAAGTGCAGGTGCTGGATGCTGCTGGAAAGGGGAGCAGAGGCAACGCTGGGGTGAAACCAGAACCAGCAGCAATGTCCAGTCCTTGTCATACTGGAAGCAGCAAAGGCACCTTCAGCCTGCCCTGAGCCTCAATCTGAGCTGACCCAGCAGAGGTGGAGGGGATGCTCCCCAGCTGCAGGATGGGGAGAGCTGGTCTTGGGCTCCAGCACTTTAAAATAAACACAAATCCTTTCCCAATTCCAGCCACATCCCCCTGGCCCAGTCACAAGGACCCATCGCTCCTCTGTGTCACATCTGGGAACACAGAGCAAAAAAATCCCCCTTTGTTTCATCAAGAAACTCATTTTGGATACTCACACTGACATTCCAGTGACAACAACATCATCCTGAACCACGGAGTGCTTGGGAAATGTTTGGTTTACGAGGCAGGGTTGGAGCTGCTGCAAAAACAAACCCTGTTCTTGAAAAGAAAACATTCTCTTGTAAACAAGTGGAAAAAACCCCCCCACGTGCGTGTATCCAAAGGAAAGAGGATTGGGAAATGCCCTTTGCAGCGCAGGATGGGGCTCTGGAGGGCAGTGGAGATGCAGAACTCCGTGGCACAGGGGAGAGCGTGGCCGGGCGGGGAGCACGGGGCCGTGGTGGCCTCAGCTCCTCGGTGCTGCTCTCGTTTATAAATAGAAAGCAGTGAGTTATTATTAGAGCTCACCGAGTGGGGCTGGAGGAACGACAGGAAGCCTCTCCAGAAGGGCTGTTTGCAGTTCAAGCACAGCTCCTGGGGTCGTGTCTGCAGGAGAACATCCTGGGAAGGGCCTCAGCTCGTGGAGATGGCCCTGGGAAGGAGGGGCTTCACCCGGCTGGGGCGGAGCAGGGGCACCCCAAGGATGCTCTGTCCTCACCCCACTCTGTGTTTCCTGCTCAGGGCATCGAGAGCAGCTTGCCCTGGGTGTTTTATCCCCAGCAGCTTGCCGGGACTCAGAGGACACAGCCAGCTGCTGTCACCCTGTCGTGATGCTCATGAGGAAGCTGCTTCCCACGGCAGTGCAGGAAGACCTTCCCATCCCCTCTCCAAGCTCCCCAAAACCTCTGGATGGGCACGGAAAGGGGAGGATGCAGCCCTGGAACGGCCCCAAGGTGGGTCAGGTTTCTGGCAGAAAGGAGCACAGAAAGGGTGTGTCAGGGTGGCTTCTGTCTGTATGTGTGTCCCATGCTGTCCCCACACATCATCCCTGCCACCCCCAAACCTCTGTGCTGTCCCCAAACTTCTGTGCTGTCCCCAAGCCTCATCCCTGCCACCCCCAAACCTCTCCCAGAGAGCAGCACTCAGGCTGTGCCCGGGGGCTCTCAGCCATTTCTCCTAAAGCCGTGGATTTTGGGCCGTTTCTCCTAAAATCACGGAGGAGGAGCCCTTCCAATGGCACTGACTCCTGCAAGATGCACCTGGGCACGTCAAGGGTCACCTTACGCTGCCTGAGCTCCTCTGCTCGCCCTGATTTTACAGCTCCTGCTTTTAAATCTCACTTTTCTTGCCTGCATCTCTGTTGGAAGCCCCCTTTTTATCATCTATACATTATATCTTCTAAAATACATCCCTCGATCCACAAAACTGCACCCAGCAATGCCCAGAGATCCACGGCTGGAAGCATTTCCCTGGGGAATGTCCTTTACAGAGCCAGCAGGGCCAGAGGGGAAGGAAAAACAACACACACACACATGATCAATATTTTTTAAAATAGGATTTGAAAGCAAAGCATGAGAAGCCTTGGTCTGGTTTTAATTTCAGATGAACAAAAAAAATACAGCTATTAATATATGGAAATGTTACTCCACTGGAAGAACAAAGTGTAGATAAAACCTGCAGGCTTAATGAGGCTCAGGAAAAATCAAATTGAAAGCAAATCTTTGAAAATCTCTAGGTAATCTGTGTTCCATTTATCATGCTTTGGCAATCAGAAAGTAAAACCAGGCTTAACATAATGAGGAAAATCAAACAGGCTTTTTTTTCTCCCCTGCTGCTCTAAAATCCCAGAATATCATCATCACAGAAAAGGGGGAAAAAAGGAGGAACTTCTGCCCTCCTGCTGGAGCCCAGGGAATTTAATTGCAAAGCTTTCTTCCTGTGTGTCTGAGAGGAAGATACAAGACTGGAATGTTTTAATGACAATATTTAAGCTCTCCTTGGTGACACTGAGCTGAAGCAGGACTCCTGTCCTGAGCTGGCAGATGGGAAGGTAACAGAGGTTTGTAACGAGCTGAAAATGGGAAAGGAAAAAAAAAAAATTACTTCTCTTGACATCTCCAGCCCTGGCCAGGTCAGCAGCACAGCTCCAGCCCTGGCCAGGCTGGGGGGAGAGAGCTGAGGAAAATCCTGTGGGTTTAGTGATTCCAGAGCCCTGAATCTTCCAGACATTGGAGGGGGATCGTGCCAGGCACCCCTGGAGCTGCCCTGTGCCAGCCTGGCACTGCCCCCCTGCCCAGGCAGTGCTGGGGTGCACAGGCACCAGAGCCAGGCCTCACCCCCAGTGCTGTCCCCAGCACCGGAATCTCTGTGAGTCCTGCCTGGGAGCACACGAGGGAAGCTGATATTTGGCAATCAGGCCCCCAAAAGCCCTGGATGGAACCACTCTGAGGTGGATTCTCCCCATCCTGGCACCGCTGCTCTACAGAGCTGGAGGTGCCCAACACCCAGAGCCACATTTTACCCCAGGTACCCTTTTCCCTCAGAGATTTCCCTGCTAAACCTCCAGGATCTGCAAACCTGTGGATGCTGAACAGCCCCATAGCAACTCCCTCTCCACCTGCAGCCACTTCCCACTGCTCTGCCCCATCTTGTAATCCCCACAGGATGCAGAGGGTCCTGCAGGCACCAGGAAACCCTTGGGTTTGGGGCTGCTGGAAGTTCTTTCACAGCTCCTGCTCCCACTCTGAGGGCGGGGTATTGAAGAAGCACACGATGCCATCCTCGGCTTTGCCATCCTTGGCTTTGCCATGGTCACGATGCCACGGGTCAGGCAGGTCCCTGTAGAGCTGGGCACAAATCACTGGGTGACCTCACCAGCTGCTGCTCCAGCCTTTCCCTCCCCAGTTCCCTGCTGCTTTCCTGGGAGAATCCTCATTATCTATGGCTCATCACACTCAGCTCCTGCCCAATCCACCCCAGAGCCCAGGCAGGTTAAACCCACAATGCTGTGATCTCTGCAAGCACCACCTGATTAAAGCACATAAAAAATAAAGCAGGGATATAAAACTGCCAGTAGCCCACAGAATCAAATTAAATTAGTTCAGCTCGGCCTCCCCCATCTTTCCTTGGTGATAAAACCACTCTCTCTGCAAATATGGAATTTCAGGTGTGCAGGAAAGCAAATCCCTGAGCTGACGTGGGGCAGTGGGAGAGCTCAGCCCAGTGAGGGATGTCCTGGGCTCTCTCTCATCAGGAACTGCTGTTTACATGGCCCAAAAATAAAATAAAATCTCTCCACAGAGGGACAGGCAACAGGTGTGAATCACAACCATTCCCAGAGCTGTGGTGGTCTCACACAACAGCCAAAATCTCCTTCCCATGCACAGGGAGGTTTCTCCTGTGCCCCCGCACATCATCCTCACCTTCCTCCTTCCCTCCGCCTTGCAGGGCTGGGGAGAGTCCAGAGCAGTGCCAGGGGTTAATGAGCAAAACATCCTGAGCAAAGCAGGCTGGCTAATGAGCATCTCTGCTGCAGGTGAAGAGCTGTGATGAGAATATTCCCTGCTCCAGTGGTGCTGGGGGTGTGACAGCCCAGCGAGGAGGGAGCTGGGGGGAGACAATTGTGTCTCCTCAGCTGGATCACAGTTCCAGCCAAGTTCATCTGCATTAATCTTGCACTCATTAAAATCAGTTGTTCTGTTTCTAATTCAACCAGCGCTGCCAAGATCAAGAATTAAAAATTGATGAGCCAATGTTCCTGGAAAAATTAAGAAGAAGAGGAAAAATTTAAGTTCATCACCCAGTGAAGCACAGATTTTAAAATAACCATGAAAAATGTCTGGCTGCTCCTTTGGGCTTGACACTTCCGTGAGGGGTGGGAAAAGGTACAAAAACTGAGAATGTTACACAGTCATGGCAGTCCAGAGGCTGGGACTTCCTGGGGGCAGCCCCAAAAATGGCCTCACTTTTGGGGAGAACCCAAATTCTGAGCCACAGGGGAGGGATGAGCTCGTTTGGCTCCTCTCACCCTGCCCCAGAACAAGTGCCACTGCTGAGGTGACAGCAGCCAGGGGCTCTCGTGGGGACACAGCAGCACCCAGGAGGAACATGTGAGCTCACAGCAGAAGTAAATAATGACTTCTGAATTCTGCCTGGGTGACAAACTCAACATTCTTTTTAATATGTGCCTAATTAAGGTCACCGATGACAATGGCTGGAGACAAAGATGATAAAAACCATTTATTTGAAGCAGATGAGAACTTGGAAAAGGCTCTCTAAGAGCCAAAAGTGAAGAATATTTCAGAGAGAGGCAGAGCCCTCCCAGCCCATAAAAACACCCACAACCTCCAATGGCTTTTGCTGACCCAGGCTGCAGTGATCCTGCTGAGCTGTCTGGGGCTCTCTCCACAAAAGCTGCTGCTTTCCCTCATTAAAAGGCACCACTTCTGCAAAGTAAAGCTCCAGCAGGAGCCAGGCCAAGCCCACACCAAGCCTGGGAGAAGTTTGGGATTAACTCCTTTAGAGCTGAGCAGAGGTCGCTTCCTGAAGGAGAATAAATAAAGATTGAAGGAGAATAAATAAAGATGGGCTGTCAGTGATGTGGGTGGTTATTTATAGCAGGCATTCACTGCTCCAGGATCTGGATAAACACCCATTAGCTTCCAAGGTGATGAATCAAGTATTAATTAACCTGCTGGGGGGGGAAAAATAATAGGGACATTAATGTTTTAAAGGGAAGCTTCCAGCTGAGGGAAATAAAGGAAGAGAGCAAAGCTGAACTTTTGAAATGAAACTTTTTTGTGCTGGAAGGGAGCAGTGGGCACGGAATAAACCAGTTGGATACTCTGGCTGGGAATGGCAGGCTCTGCTTTGGTAACTGGGAAAAAAAATAAAACAAAAAAAAAGCTTTCTTGGCATGTCTGCAGAGCTTCAGGGGGGAGAAGGGCTTGGAGGGAGAATTTAATGGGCACTGGTGCCCGAGGCAAGCCCTGGCAGCACGGGGCCATGTCCCAGGAGCCACTCACACCCTGCAGGGTGGGGATGGCATTCATCACCTCCAGATAAGGATGCAACAACTGGGTTTTGGCTCTAATTTCCCTCCCCAGGTCCTTTCTGGACCCTCTTGCAGTGCAAGCAGTGAAAATCCAGAGCAGGAAAGCAGCAGAATGGGCAGGACGTGCTCTGACTGCTCCACACAGGGATGGGAGCAGAGCCCTCGGATCCCTGTTTCCCTCTGTCCCACTCAGGGACAGAACTCTCCTCCTTTTGGAGCTCCTGCAAAGCAGCCACATCCCAAGGAGACCAGCAGGGCTCAGCTCAGCACATGCACGAGCACCACAGAGAAAAGAGAAATATTTCTGAAGGATTTCAGACTGTTTTCAGAGCAAAAACACCAAAACGAGATGCGACACCAGAAACTGGACAGCAAAAAAACCCCAATTTCCTGGTGGCAGCCGTACAAGAGCTGCAGGCCCACCACAGCATCCAGCTCCTGGGGGGGCTTGGCTGCATCCCTCTCCTCTCTGCAGCTTCCAAGGGATGTAAATCAGAAGTTTGGAGAGGTTATTCTGCAAACTGAAACAAAGATCTCCTGCAGTCAAGAAGGGACACAAAAAAATCCTGTATTAGATCTTCAGGATCAACTTCATTTTCCTGTGCTCCACCCCTACAAACCCAAATCTTTAACAGTTTCAAGTTTCTTTAATTTTTTTAAATATATATATAAGGAGAAAAAAATCATATGCAGTCCTCTTTTTCCTGCCCATTTTTAGCTTTTTTTTTCCCCTCTGCATTTTCTCCAGCTCTCTACCCACACACAGCCACACTGCAGACAAACCATCCCAAAAAATAACTGAGAGAGGTCGAAAAAAACAACAGAAATCCAGGGCGTCATCAACTTCCAGAAATGCAAACTGGCTGAGGAAACCACAACCTCTTTCTGCTGTTGTTATTTTCTACACGGGACTGTTTTGCAATCTCGATTCAAAGATTGGCAAGGGAGGAATCAGCTCCTTCCTCACCCTCCTCTGCTGTATCCTGACAACATTTCTTGCTCATCTCACATTTCAGGGCACAGCAAATGCTTGTGCATGGAGGGGGTGCAGGGATGATGAGTCAATTAGACACCTCATAAAAATCTGATTTAGAAAATTCCCTGCCTGGCTGTGAGCGTGGCCACCACAAACCAGCTCAGCCCCTCTCACACAGACAGACACAGAGGATTCCTGCAGTGAAACCTCTCTCAAATGTCACGTACAACGAGGCACCTGCCACTGGGAGTGAGAGACACCCTCATAGCTCAATCAATCACTCTGCCAGCAGGGTTTTTGTGCTGTCCCCACTGCTCTTTTAGCTCTTCATGCGCTGCTCCTCATCCCCAAGCCCTGCAGCCCTCCCGAGCTCCAGCTGATTAACTGAGCTCAGTTAAACTCAGCTCTGAGCTCAGCCCTCTGAGCCCTCTGCTCCTGCTGCTGTTCCCATCACTCCAGCTTTGGGAGCTGCAAAGGAAATCCCAAGGGATGAGCCATTTGTCATCCTGATCCCATTTTATACCCACAGCACCTCCCAGTGCCTCCCCAGCATGAGGGAATCAGGGGTGGAGGGAGGGATGGCACCTCCTCATCCTCCCTGCAGATGGGCAGAGCCACCTGCTGCCTCCACACTGCTGGTCCTGGACCAGACCCAAACCCCCCACCCGTGGAGACGTGTTGGACCTGCACAGCCTCCCACAGGGCAAAACCCTTCCACATGCAGAACCTTCTCCCACAGTGCAAAACCTTTGCCCATAGTGCAAAACCTTCTCCCCACAGTGCAAAACCCTTCCATGTGCAGAACCTTCTACCACACAGTGTAAAACCTTTCCTCATGCAGAGCCTTCTCCCCACAGTGTAAAACCTTCTCTCCTCATGCAAAACTTTCTCCCCACAGGGCAAAACCTACTCTGCTCATGCAAAACCTTCTCCCCACAGTGCAAAACCCTTCCTCATGCAGAACGTTCTCCAACAGTACAAAACCTTCCCCCCAAGAGCAAGACCTTCTCCCCACAGTGCAAAACCTTCTCTCCTAATATAAAACCTTCTCTTCCCTTGCAGAACCTTCTCCCCACAGTGCAAAGCATTTTCCCCAAGAGCAAAACCTTTTCCCCTCATGCAAAATCTTCTCCCCACAGTGCAAAACCTTCTCCCCATAGTGCAAAACCTCTTCTCCTCATGGAAAACCTTCTCCCCATAGTGCAAAACCTTCTCCCCACAGTGCAAAACCTTCTCTCTCAGTGCAGCCATCCTGGCAGCATCATGTAAATGTGTCCATTCCCCATGCATGAGGTGTAATCTGAGAAATTACAGCATTTTAGGGCAGGTTTTGATTTTATGGGACTGGTCAGGTTCAGACAGGGAAGTGGAACAAGCAGTGCTGAGCTCTGGCCTGCTGGAGCAGCACCATTTCAAGCAGAACACAGCGCTGCAAAATTCATACCAGGAGACACCAATTCCGTGTTAAAAAGAGATGAATTTTTAAAATGCCCCTGTAAACTCAGCTGGTTTCATAACCAACTCCTGCAGGGTGCAGCCAAGCTGGGTGGATGTCACAGAGCAGCACAAAGACATTTCTGGAACTGGATGAACTCTCTGTAAGCCACCAGGCACAGCCACCAGCAGCTACTGGGGCCAGTGGCCAGCTGGACTGGGATGAGGACTGGTCCAGCTGTGCTGATCACAGTCTGGAGTGACCAAAATCACAGAGCACTGCAGGGCCACAGGATCATGGCATGATCATTTCCATCAACAGCTTTACACCCCTCCCACAACAGAGCTGGTGGTTTCCTTTGTAGGACAGACGATTCTGCTTCATTTTGCTCTGGGTGAATATGCCCAGTTTTGTGGCTGGGTAAAGAAAATAAACTCATTATTCCATGAAAATCACCTGGATTTTTATTTTCCCTTTCTCCAGTGAGCCCTGGGGACTCTGGGAGGAGTCCAGGGGCGGGCAAATGGGCTCCAGACCCCAGACAGGATGATGCCCATGGGCTCAGTGCCAAAGCACACAAAACAGAGCAGGGAGAGCATCAGCCAGGTGAGGATTTATCAGCCATCCAAGGCTAATTTCCACTGGACAAGTCTCTCCTTCTGTCCCCAGAACAATCCAGCCCACGAGAATCCTGCTCCTGATACAAACCCCAGCTTTGTGGCTGTTTGCTGGACACAGCACATCCCAGAGTAACCAAATGCAGGGCAGGCAAGGATATTGCCCTTGGATCTCTCCTTTCCAGCCAAGAAAACAAGTTAATGGTGATGTAACAAGAGAGTGACCCTTATTTGCCATTGAGCTCCATAAAAATGTGAGGAAAGATCCCTGCATTTTAATTAAGTGCTGGGAGCAAAAAAAATCTGTACCTGGCCAGACTGCAGAGAGATGAACTCATTCCTTCATCTCAGGCTTCTGCCTGTTCTCCTCTGCAACAGAACCACCAGCCTGGGCTGCAGACAAGGGCTTTAAAAAGCAAATAACCCTTCCAAAAGAGCCAGGCCAGCACAATTCCCACAGGCTGGACTGGGAGTCCTCGAGCAGCCACGTTTCCAGGGAGACTGATGGGCAAACACTCCCAAACCCAGCAGGGCAGAGCTCCCCAAACTGGGGGGTCAGGAGGGGCTCACTCCAGGTTTTTCCAGCAGCCAGACAGCTCCTGCAGCTGCCAGGCTTTCCCAAGGAGTGCCCAGGTGGGATTTGCTGCTGAGAAACATCCCAGGCCTGAGCTGCCCCGTTCATCCCAGGAATGCACAGCTGGGAAAGCGAGGCCCAGCTTCCCCGGCAGGAGCTGCTCCAGGAGTGGGGATTGGTGCCCAAGCCGGGGAGGGATCACACCTTGGGAGCACATTTTGGGATCACATTTTGGGATCACATTTTGGGATCACACCTTGGGATCACATCTTGGGATCACATTTTGGAGTCACATCTTGGGATCACGTTTTGGGATCATATCTTGGGATCACATCTCGGGATCACATTTTGGGATCACATTTTGGGATTACATTCAGGCTCAGGTTGCACAGGATGAGAGAGATGGGCAAGGGGGGTGTGCAGACACCCCATTGCCTTTGGGAGAAAAAAACCCCAGCAAAACCCATCTGATGTTTGAACAGTGCAGTAAAACCAGCCTAAAGCCTCCATCTGGAAAGCTTTTAGGGCAGAATAAAAAGAAAGAGCAGGCGCCATCAGCCTCCTCTCCCCAGAGCCAGCTGAGCAGCCTGCCACAGCGGCAAACACCCTCAAACCCTCAGACAGCACCCTGGGAATGTCACTGTCCCTCCCACAGCCTGATTTGATGGCTCTGGGCTGGATAAAGGCTCCAAAATCTGTGTGCTGCTGTTGCTCCTTGCATGATGAGGCTGGAGCAGGCAGATCTCGTGCTTTGAGGTGCCAGTTGATAATCCCAGATTGGGATTAAGTTGGGAGAAAATTCCGTGTGCCTCTTGCTGGCATCCCACAGCCAGATCCACCAAGATCCCTGCCCAGCCAAATGCGTTTAACCCCCAGTGAAACACATCAATATCCTTTAAATTAAGCATTTCCTAAGTGTTTTGCCAGAATTTTGTGGAGTGAGGCACCAAGGTGGCCTAGGATGGCCCAGACTGGGGCAAAACACATTTCACAACGAGCTGACAAATTTGGGCATGGTCCTTGCAGGGAAAACAGTCCCTGGGAGCTGGAGCAGCCAGGAGCACAGCTCTGAGAGGTTCAGCTTCTCCCAGCACTGCCAGGGCTCCAATCCTGCTGGGAAGAGCTTGTCTCCAGCCCCAGCAGGCTGACCACAAGCCCTGGCTGACCACAAGCCCTGGCTGACCACAAGCCCTGGCTGCAGGAATCCATTTGCTAAAACACTCATTCACACTGCTGCAGCCACGGCGCTGGCCTGGAGAGCACACATCAGGCTCTTTGTCAAACAAATCCCATTCCAAGTGGCTGGCAGGACAGGGAAATGTGCCTGGAGCTGCTTTGAAGGGTTTACAGTTCACTGCAGCACTTGAGAGCTGCAGTTGTTTCCATAACCAGCTCCAAGAGGGGCTGTGAACAGGAAGGAATTAGGCACTCATGCAAAGACCATTAAAGTCAAGGGCAATCTTTCCATTGACTCGAGAGGCTTTGGCTCCCAGCCCTGGGTGTCAGGGTCTGTTGTGGGGGATTTGGAGCAGGAAATGGGAGCAGGGCTTTCCAGGTTTCCTCAGCATTTGTTGTGGAGTTTAAGGTCTTTGTGCCCGTTTCCCTGCATGTGAATTGAGAAGTGGCTGCTCCTCCGGGGTGCAAGGTCCTCACTGAGCATCCTGGGCAGCTCCTCTGCCATTCCTGGGGTGACAGAGCTCAAGCCAAATGGACTGGAGAACATTCCTATGGGAATTCCTATGGGGAACAAGATTTCTTCATGGTCGCTGACAGCCAGCCCCTGCTGCAAACTCACACATGATGGGTCAGTCCAAGAGGCAAAAATACCTTGAACCAGAAGCTTCAGCAGATCTGGAAATCTTGTTAACCCCAAGCTCCAATTCCCATGGGGAATGAAGCCCGCAGTGGGATCCAGGCAGCTTTTCAGTGATCCCAGCCCTGCCTGCTCCCTCACAGCCAAGAGCTCTGCACAGGTGGGCTCTGCCTTGGGATGGAGGGCAGGAACCTGCACCAAAATGACAACAGATCCGAGCTGCCTCCACTGCTGTGGGCAGAGAAACAGGGACCTGACCTGCCCTGCTTGGGACCTCACCCAGAACTGCCAGCACAGGAACCACAGCACGCTCCAGAAACCTCAGACTCTTTCAAAACACACATGAGACCCAAATTTGCTGCTATAGGAGCAGTGGTGCTGCTCTGGGCTGGCAGGAGGAGAGCTGCTGAGGTGAGTTCAGTGCTGTGCCAGGTGTGCAGGTGTCTGCAAGCCAGGGCAGGGAGGAATTGGCACTTGGGAGGTGCTGGGTCATTCCCTGCCTCAGCCACTCCATTGTTGCTGTGCTGGCAAAAGCAGGGAGCACATTTCTGCACCCCTCGTGCCATGGGAAAGGTCAGAGCACAGCTCCAGGAGGAGGGAAATGAGGAGGGTTTGAGCCTGGCCAGCTCTGCTTTCCCACCAGCCTGAGCCTGGGTGCACAGGAGGAAATATCCAGGGGCTGGAATTGTGCTTGCCACTGCTCCTGGCCTGGGAGTGAGCCTGGGAGCAGAGCAAGGCTGCAAAGGAGGGGTTATTCCAGGCACAGGCTTAGGAAAACCTCTGCCTCCTGGCAGATGCTCCTTGTTTAGACTGGGTTTAGGAAAATAGAGGTGACCAAGCCCTGCTGCAGCCTTCAGTGGGGAATAGAGGGACAAGAGTGTGCTCAGCTGCCAGAAATTCAATCCCAGAATGGGGAGAAGGGAGGGTGGAGGAGGAAATTCATCCTAAACCCAAACCAGCTTGGTGACCCAAACCAACTCTGCAGAGCCGAGCTCTGCCAGCAGACTCACAGAGCCAGAGACGACAGAAACACCCAAAAAACTGATTTTAGTGGCTGAAAACTGATTTTGGTGCTGTCAGTGCCACATCCAGCGGGCTTTGGGCGGGGAGTGTCACCTTTCTGAGATGACTCAACAGTGATTGACTCAAGAGCAATGTGCTGACCCAAACACCCTCTATGGGGGGTGCTCTGAGCGTTCCCCATGGGAACATCCATCCTCACACCCAGGAGTCCCCACCAGCCTGGAGGGAGAGGCCACGGGAAGCCGGGAGGGGCCTTGTGCTTGCAGAGGGATATGGGGTCAGGAAATGAGCTTTTCCCCCACCTGCTGCAAGTTCACAGGTTCAGAGGGCTGAGCTGCCAGATCTGCCAGGAACTGGGGGCTCATTAACAGGGCTGAGGCTTTGGCACTGGAAATTCTCCCCTTCCATTTATAGGATGCTGAGAGGCCGTGGCAGGAGTTCAAGCAGGGCGGTTTTGCACCACTGCATTACCAAGTCTAGACAGTGCTGGAGCCTGGAGAATCCCTTTTCCCTGCTATTCAACACCCAGCAGCATTCCTGGAGCTGGAAGTGTTTCATTCTCTCCTTCAGACACATCCTTTTGCACCACTGTGTCCCTCCAACAGCTCCAGCTCCAGAGCTGTGCCTGGAAAACGGGAGCTGCCAGCACTGCTGACCACGTGCCAGCATCAACTCTCGTTGGACCAAACCCTGCCAGGCTGCTTGGAGGAAGGAAGTAGGGGAGAAAAATTTTTTCCAACTGCCTGAATCCTATATTTTCATTCCTGCCCGGAATGAAAACTGCAGCTTTGGAGCAATGCTTGAAATATCTGCTTTTAGCAGATATTATCTGGTTTATTCCTCTCTTTATTTATCTGGTTTTATTCCTCTCTTTTCCTCACTCTGAGCTGAGCAGGGAAAAGCCACCCACCTGGGAAACCCTCCTGGCAGGGCCCAAGAGCTGCCCCTCAACATCTGCCACCAGCCCCAAAGGGAGCAGGAGACCTTCTGGACCTAAACCAAACATTTGAAGTGATTTTAATAAATTCAAAGATTTCTTTCAGGCTTTAACTGTTAAATGCAATTCCATGAGTTGTGGGACAGCTTGTGCTGGGATAGCACTCCAGCAGCTCCTGAAATGCAGCCTGGGAGCAAGGCTGGGGAACTGGGACAGGCTCTTCCTGCCCATCCTTGGGACCAGGGATGAAATCTGGGCGATGCCTCCTCACCTTCCACTGTCCAGCCTGCAGGAGATCCAGTGGAGAGGCCTCAGTCATTCAGCAGCAACTCCAAGGAAGAAAAAGAGGATGAAAGGATGCTTTAGGAATTCCAGGCTGCCTCTGGCAGCACAGGGAGCACGGCTGTGCCCTCCCTAAGTGGATTGAGAAGTGCCCAGGATCAGGATGAGCACACGCCAGATGCTGGGGAATCATCTCCCACTTACAGCAATTATGAGGATGTCCCAGAATCCAATAAAGCAACTGAGAACAGGAGCATCTGGTGGGGCCTGTCAGGCACAGGGAGATAAATCTGGGTAATAAAGAGGTGTGATTTTTTTCCCCTTGACTCATCATATGCTGTTTGGCACTGGGTGTGTGTGATTCCTCCTCCCCTGGTGGTTTTCCTCGGGAGGAGATGAGCTGAGCATCCTTCCCCCAGCAGGGATGAGGAGCTGCTCCCCTTCCCCTGCCCCTTCTGTGCTGATCCTTCAACCTCAGCAGCACCCCCAGACACAAATCCACACTTCACAGCAGCCAGCAGCACCTCCAGCCTGAGAAATCACCAGGTGAGACCTTCTCCCATCTCTGACCTTGTCCCCTCCATGGTCCCTGCCATGGGAAAAGCTCCCCAGCTCCAGATAAGAGAATCAAAGAGTAATGGAATGGTTTGGGTTGGAAGGGACCTTAAAGATCATCTCCTTCCAACCTCTGCCATGGGCAGGGACAGCTTCCACTGTCCCAGACTGCTCCAAGCCCTGTCCAACCTGGCCTTGGGCACTGCCAGGGATCCAGGGGCAGCCACAGCTTCTCTGGGAATTCAATCCCAGCCCCTCACCACCCTCACAGGGAGAATTTATTCCCAATATCCCATCCAAACCTGGTGTTTTTCAGTTTGAGCCCATTGCCCCCTGTCCTATCCCTACAATTCCTGATGGAGAGTCCCTGGAGTCTCCACTTTCTCCTTTCCAAAGGATCCACAGCATATTCAGATTTAAAAGATGGGCAAAGTGGTGAAGCAGGGAAGGTTTCTTCCCACATAAACCAGCCAAAAAAGAATCACAGCACAGAGGGAACGCTGTGGATTACACAGCACTGATCCCATCTAGCACAAACACACGGCTGAGCAGCTCCTCAAAAAACTCCATGGATGGTTCCTGGAAGTAATCGCCAGCAAATTTTATTCGTGAGAAAGCACAGCAGAGCTGAGCTATATTTAATAGTGGAAAGAAGATAAAAGTAATCTCCAAAGGTCTGAAAATGCAGACTCTGTGCCTGGATAAACTTCAGTTCATCCTCATGCAGTAAATGCCAGCACAGCTCAGGGATGTTTTCCTTGGTGTGGGCAGCAATTCAGGGAATATTTGCTTTTCAGATCAGCAGCAGTCATTAAAGCATCTTCCCTGAGCTTCTTTTCACCACAAGCTAAAGTATTTCATCCACTGACTGGAGAGGGTGGGAGGTTTGGTAATTCAGAGCTGTGCAGTGAGTGACACTGCCCAGGCCAGGCCCAGCTGAGCCCCAGCCATTCCCTCTGCCAGGGCCCTTTCCCACAAAGCCTGCCCTTTAATTCACTCCCTGCCCTCACAAACAACTTTTACTCCCATTTTCCTTCCCAGAGACTTCTCAGACAACTCTGGAAAAATGAGCTGAGGGAGAAGAGCATGAAGAAAATCAGTGAGCAAACACTGGGGACTCTCAGTGCCAGCAAATGTCACTCACTGGCACCGTGAGCCCTGGGAGCTCCAGCAGCCACAGGGAGCTCCCAAACCTCCCGCCCTCCTCAAACCATGCTGCCAGGAAGAATTCCAGAACTCTCCTTGGAGAATCTGCTCCTTCTTTCCATTCCATTTTCTTTTGGGCTTTTTCTCCCCAAGTAATTTCCTACAAACCTCTGCAAAGAACCACGACGGGCACCTCTCTTGGCAGCAGCATCCACTTAAAAAGCGCTGGGTGGCCTCAAAGTCACCCCACACACCCAGAGAGTCACAATTTTAACACTGAAATAATTTTACACATCGATTTTTATGTAAATTGCTGCTCACTGTTTACCTCTGCTAAGATTAAAATGCTCGGCGTCAGCTCCGGGTTTTCAGGGCTGTGAATTCAATTTGCAGAGGGCACCTGTGAGAGGAGGGGATGGGATTTTTTTTTCCCCCAGAGATTAATGTTGCTTGTTTGGAAGATCTTGGAGGCTGGGAAGCCATCATTCTGGATCACAGCTTATGTGAAAGACAAAGTTTTTTAAAAAATTATATTTGGAGTAGAACTCGCTGTGTTCCTTTCAAGAAGCTGCTGCTTTTCTTCTTAAACATTTAACTTTGACCCTTTCTGTGTTTAAAATCTGCCTGTTTGTGTCCCCAGCTCCTGGCCTGCGTCCCCCTTCTATTGCCAGAGGCACAGAGCTGCAACTCCATCAACTCCACAAAATGTGCTTTAATGTCCCCACTGGGGCACGTTAAAAATGGGCTTGAAAGCATGGATTGAATGACTTCGGATAAAATTGAGTTTGTGAGCGATATCTGACTCTGAAAGTGTGTGTAAATATTTAATAAATTCATGTAGGGATCGAGGGGAGGGGAAGGGGAGGGGAGGGAGGGAAGGGGAGGGGAGGAGGGAGGGAGGGAGGGGAGGGAAGGGAAGGGAAGGGAAGGGAAAGGAGGGGGGAGGGAAGGGAAGGGAAGGGAAGGGAAGGGACAGGAAGGGAAGGAAGGAAGGGAAGGGAAAGGGAAGGGAAGGGAAGGGAAGGGAGGGAAGGGAAGGAGGGAAGGGAAGGGAAGGGAAGTGGAAAGGGAAGGAAGGAAGGGGGAGGGAAGGGAAGAAGGGAAGGGAAGGGAAGGGAAGGGAAGGGAAGGGAAGGGAAGGGAAGGGAAGGGAAGGGAAGGGAAGGGAAGGGAAGGGAAAGGGAAGGGAAGGGAAGGGAAGGGAAGGGAAGGGAAGGGAAGGGAAGGGCACTGAGTGTCACATCCATGTGCCTTGGGCACCTCCAGAGCTTAGGCTCCACCACCTCCCTGGGCAGCCCCTTCCAATTCCTGACCACCTTCTCCAGGGAGAAATTCCAGAATTCCTCCTGATGTCCAACCTGAGCCTCCCCTGGTGCAGCTCGAGGCCATTTCCTCTTGTCCTCTCCTTCTAATGTCCCTTTCTGCACTGTGACTCCTCTGTCATTAATAACACGAGAAGCTGCTGATGTGAGATCCCACAATGAGCACAAAGGAATGAATTCCCAGCCTCCCACTCTGGCCATGTCCAGCCCTTCCTCTCCACCATCACCACATTCCAGCAGGCTCCTAAACAACAACAGCAGGGCTGTGGCCAAGCCCAGAGCTATTTTTGCATTGTTAATGCCCCTCGGAGCCTGTGCCAGCTCCCACAGGAACATCCAGAACATAATGCGACAAGCCAGACACAGAAAGAGCTCAGTTGTCACTTTATTTTCAAGGACATTTTGCAGCTGAGCTTCCCCTACTTAACTGTGTCTCCAGCTGAAGCCAAACGTTGCCACATGAGCAAAAAACTCCAGCCCTCAGGAGACGTGGATCCTCAGGGATCCAGCGAAATGACAGCGACCTCAGCTGTAATTATTGCCCTGGGATCTGCATGTCATGAATGAGCTGGGAATTCAGCAATAGCTGCAATCACTGCTCACAGCTTGATGGGGAAGATGGGCAGCGCTTGAGAGCTGTGTAAATATTCATTTTCCACCTTTTCCTCACAACAGACCCTTCACATTTTTCCTGTGGATGCCCCACACAACAAAAAGAGGGATGGGGTGCAGGCACTGTCTTCTGCACCCCCCAAAACTTCTGCACCCATCAGCTGGGCTGGGAAGAAAGGTGGGTGTTTTAGAATTTGAGAAAAAAAAACTTTAACCACAACTAAAATCGAGGCTTTTCTCCTCCTGCTCTTGGAGCCATTTGGTTCGCAGATGTTTTTAGGAGCTCTGAGTGTGGGAGTTGGAGCCAGCAGGGCACCCACACCGTGGCCAAGGGGAAAACTCGGTGTTCTGAGCTCATTTGGGGCGCATGGGCTGAATGTTCATGTTTTGTGCAGTGAAAAACACTGAAAATGGGGATTTGGGAACTGCAAGAGGCCCCACCCAACCCACAGAGAGCAGTGCTGGGGTGGAGGAGGAGAACAAACCCCTCTGGTGCCCCCAGATCTGATGGAGAAGGTGATCATTTCCAGCTACCCAACAGATTCTTGCTCATCAGCTGCTTCCCTCTGGGATTTATTTTTGACTCTGGAAGTGCTTGAGGCAGCTGGTGCCTCCCCTGAGCTGAGGCAGCTGCAAATCCCACGAGGGAGGTGCAGAGCAACCTCTGAACCCCCAAAAAGAGACATTTTCCGTGTCAGAGACAGGATCCCACTTTCTCTGGAGCAGATTTGGAGCACAGGAGAGAGCGAGGGGAGGTGACCTCGTTGTGAGCCCAGCACCCACACCAAGGGCAGGTCCCTCACCCCTCTGGGCCCAAATTGTCCCTGTCCCATCACTCTGTGGCCCTCAGAGATGGCTGAGGGTGACCCAGGGGAACATCTGGAGCAGCAAAGACACAATCCCAGCAGCCTGCAGGAACAGCTGGGCCTTCTCTCACTGCCAATTAAAGATTCCCTGGCAGATTTTGATATAAATATCAGACATCCCCACACATCAACACTTCCACCAGGCAGGACTCAGATGACAAAGGCTCCTCAGCTTTTTGCTTCCCACCACCACAGGAGCCCGGTTCCAAGGGCAGGATGAAAAACTCCCTCTCTGTGGTTATTGCACACAGCAGATGAACAAATCCACCTTGTTGGCATTTGCCTCTGGATGAGCAGCAAGGGCAGGGGAATGAAAAACACAAGGACAAGCACAAAACCCCCCCGAGAGCCCTGTAGCTCACTGCAGAAATGGCATTCTCTGGAAATGGCTTTGAATCCATGTGTGAACAGGAACTGAGTGGAATAATTCACTGTGCACTGACTTTCACCGTGGGCCCTGGGATTCAAATCCATGTTCTTTCCAAATGACTGTAATTTCCAGCCCATCTCCTGTGATGAGGAGCACAGCCAGCCTGAAATTCCCCCCATAGCACTTGAATAAATACTTTAACCTGAGATATAATTTACTAAGATTTAAATGTGAGCTTGGGAAGATCTATTTCTGCCGCAGGAACTTGTGCTAAAATTGGCACCAGCTTCTCTCCAAGGCTTTCTCCATCCAGCACACTGGGCTTGGGGGGAGAATCTACCTGTGTCCTTCTCCATGGACTGCAGAGGCTGGAAAATAGGGAGAGGAGCAAGGTCAGAGATGTTTTCCACTCCTGGAGGTGCAAGGAGAGGAGAACAGGGATGAAACAGCAGAACCTGCAGCCCGGGTTCCCCCTGGTCTCAGTCAATAAGAAAGTCAAAGAAGGACAGAGCTGAAAAACAGCTGAATTTTCTGCTGATAAGAGACCCCTCCTTCTGAGCCTCATTAAAACCATCCTGACTGTTTCCTTGCTTCAAAAAGTATCTCACTGCTGGTTGTCCAGCAGGACAGGGAGTTTTCTGGTGTGAAATGGGATGAACCAAGCAGAACTGACCCCTCCAGCAGCACTGGAGGGCAGCTGCAGTCCAAGGTCATTGCTCTGGCACAGGAATTCGTGTTTAAAATGTTTTACACAGAGATATTTGAACCTTCCCAGGGTCTCAGTGCCATCATTCCAGTTTAATTTGATCTGGACACACGATTGTGCTGGAAACACAGAACACTCCCAGGCTCAGCAGGAATTCTGTTACTGCAAGGGATTCATGGATTCTCCTTGGTTTGTGTCCTACTGGTAAAAACCCTCAGCATTGCTGCTGCTTCCCAAGGAAGTGAGAAAACAGGAAACAAAGATGGTGAGCAGTTAAGGCCCAAATAGTTTGATGGTCAGAAAGCCAGAGGAGGGGGCAGGTGATCAGTCTGGGTGTGCTCACCCCAATCCTGCAGCCTGTTCCAGCCTGGCACCCTCAGGAATGAGCTGCTGCTCTCTCAAGGTCCTTCCCAGCTCCTCTTTTTGTTGTTGTTGTTTTCTGTCTTTAATTTATGCTGCATTTATTGCAGAAAAAGCTATTGGACAAACCCCTACATGATCCAAATCGTTCCAAAATCTTGACTTTTATTACCCAATCCTGTGTCCACACAGACACCCCCCAGAAGAATTATTGTCACCAGTTCCTGTCCCAGCACAGAGGCGAGGTTAAGGTGACCCTGGAGACAGCAGAGATTAATAAGGGCAGGAAGGGGAAAAACAAACACACACACACTGAAAAAAAAACCTCTGGAAAAGCTGAGCGGGGCTGTGGTGTCCCAAAAGCTGCCTGGGAGGAGGAAGGATCTCCCCATGGGCTGACTTTGTGCTCACACACACCTGAGCACTCTGCAGTGTCCTTCTGACCATCCCAATTTATTATTGCTGCTTTTTAATTAACAATTTCCACTCTGGATTGAGGATGAAAGGGCTTTTCCCCCTCCCCTTGATGTAACGAACACTGAAAAATTTAGGATTGACACATTCACTCCTTTTCCTTTTCTTCCCCTGGCAGTTCTGAAACATGAGGAAATTTCCCAAAAATCAAGATGTAGAGAGGTGCTGGAATAAAACAGCGAAGGAAGAGGAGGAGGAAAGGGAAAGGGAAAGGGAAAGGGAAAGGGAAAGGGAAAGGGAAAGGGAAAGGGAAAGGGAAAGGGAAAGGGAAAGGGAAGAGGAAGAGGAGAAGGAGGAGAAGGAGAAGGAGAAGGAGAAGGAAAAGGAAGAGGAAAAGGAAAAGGAAAAGGAAAAGGAAAAGGAAAAGGAAAAGGAAAAGGAAAAGGAAAAGGAAAAGGAAAAGGAAAAGTGGTTTCTCTGTCATCCCATAACTGACCCCTTGGCACTTCCAGTGCCATCCAAGGCCCTTCCCAAATCCTGCTCTCACCCATAGCATGCCCCAGGATACACAAACATCCATCCCTCCCTGCTCTGGCAGTTCCACTTTATCTTCCTACTCAAACCCTCGTTTCCCAGCCTGGGAGTGCCTGTGGCCTTCCCTGGGATGAGATGAGCCATTGTAAGAACAACCAGCACCCAGGATTGTAGAATTTCCTCTAAATAATTGAAATTACTGTTCCTGCAGACACAGAGGAGTCAGGCAGCCTCCTCCATGGAGGGACACCATGTTCAATTAGCTCCAGAGGCAACTCATTAGCTACTGGAAATTAATGCTGCTCTTTTCTTCAGAGGATTTGCTCTTGAGGGTAAAGGTGTCCCAAGGTCCAGCACCGCCTGCCCTGCCCCAAAAATGGAGATTGGCTCTTTTGTGGTGTGGATGAACTGGAGCTGGGCTGAGAGCTGGAAGTTCAGGATCCAGCTGTGATTTTCCCATCACCGGAAGGAAGCACAAGGCCCTTCATTTTCTCTGGTTTGTGCACAACCCTTGTCCCATCCACTGTCACACTTCTAAATTATTGTACAGGGAGTCCCACCCCAGCCCTCAGTGGTTTTACTGAGAAACTGGTGGGCAGAGGAGCTGTTTCAAGAGTAGGAAAATGTTCCAGCAGCTTCGGAGAGAGGTTCAAACCCTCTGCCCTGGGTTTGGGGCCAACAGCAAAGGGAACATCTGTGCCTCTTCCCAGCCCTTCTGCCTGGTTTCCACTGCACTGCCTGCTAACAATAGACAAATCAAATAATAAAAGCTCCTCTCTTCCAAAGCCATTAAAATAAAATAAAAACCCTCTGCAAACAATCTGCGTTTCATCTTCTTAATGGCCCCAAAGCCTCCACTTGTCTACAAAAACAATTTCACTCAGCAAGGGCTGAGGAATATTCCTCTCAAATGGTGCAGCAGCTGTCCCACGGAGACCACTACACAGTTAACTACCAATAAAAGTAATTCCACAAGCTAAACACTCATTAACTAACGCGTGCGCGCAGCCCGGCGTCGTTTGCAATGTGATTTGCTGCAATTTAACCTTTCATGACACCAGCGGGCTGTTCCCATGGCAGGGGTGGCTCCAGCCAGTGATTCCATTGGAGAGGGATTGTTTTGTTTTCCCTGTCTTGGAAATCAGATCCCATAAACTGAGCCCAGGCTGAGCCCCTGCCCGGCTGGCCAAAATCCCCCGGTGTTGCTCAAGAGGCCGGCGCCGTTTTCCGGTCACTGCCAGCGTGTCCAAGACAAACAGCCCTGTGTCATCTGGGCTCCGTGTCATCCCAGCTCCGCAGGGACGTGCAGGCAGCCCTGCCCACGTGCAGGTCACCCTTCTCCAGCAGCTCCTCCAGGCTCGCAGGGTTGCTGTCCATCTGTTGGATTTCGGATGGGAGCGCTGGGAGCGCGGCTGAGCCTTCTCAGCCCCCACGCACCACCCAAGGGCTCATGGCTCGCCCCACCCTCCTGGAAGAGGATGGTTTGGTGCTGGGATTGACCATGGAAAGCAGCCACAGCTCCCCAGGATTTTGCTGTAAGCCAGGGATGCTCACAGGGAGGGAGGGAGGGGGGAAGCCAAGCTGTGCTGGAGGCCCCAGCACACGAGAGCCGCTCGCTTGGACCATGGAGGTGCTCTCCTGTTGTTTGTGCTTAGCTGTGCAACTTCACTGCCAAGTGGGAGAGGATCCGCCCAGATTCCCCAGCCCTGAGCAGCTGGGAGCTCGCCGAGGCCAAGGGATGAGCCTGGAACAGCAGCCAGGGGAGGTGGAGGGAGGAGGGAAAAGAAACCACGGATGGGAGCTGCTGCCAGGGATGGGGAAGTGTGGGAGATGTCAAGCCTGGGACATCTCTTCCCTTCTGCCTTCCCTGTCCTGTGGTGAAGGAGGCTCCTGACTCTTTCCCGCTTTGCTTGTTCATAAACATTTCCTTTTATACCCTATAATTGCATTTTTGTACCAGAAAACCCTCTGGAGTGAACGTGCTTCCCCTCTCAAGACTCCTCTCCAGTGCAGGAGGAGAGGCTCTGATTGCCCTGTCAGGGTCTCCAGGGCTCTCCTCGGCATTGTTAGCTATCAAAATGTGCTCTTCATTTAAGCACTTAGCCCAAATATTTCATTTTTAATTAAAAGCCGAGACAGAGCGTGAGACAGAGCAGCAGTGAGAACTTCTCCCACTGAACCAGCAGAGGCTGGGGAGGGACCTCACACCATCCTGGGGTGGGAGAGCCCCAGCCCTGGGGGCTTCAGGCCCCTGTGAGAGGGGCCACCTTGCTGGGAAACAAACCACAGCCCTGGCATGAGGCTGTGCCCGGGGTGGGAGGAGCTCTTTGGAGACCACAAGGACAACCAAAACAACCACCACCATCATCACCACCATCATCACCACCATCAGCATCACCATCAGCACCATCAGCACCATCACCTCCATCACCTCCATCACCTCCATCACCACCATCATCACCACCATCAGCATCACCATCAGCACCATCAGCACCATCACCTCCATCACCTCCATCACCTCCATCACCTCCATCACCATCAGCACTATCCCCACCACCATCTCCATCACCACCACCATCATCACCATCATCAGCATCAACTCCATCACCTCCATCATCACCATCACCTCCATCATCACCATCACCTCCATCACCACCATCAGCAGCACCATCAGCACCACCACCATCACCTTCATCAGCACCATCACCACCAGCACCATGCAGGGAGAACCTGGACCTGCTGCTCTGAGTCCCAGCTGGAGCAGGAGCAGGACCAGGATGTGCTCCTGGCATGTCTGTGCTCTTGTCAGTGACGCAGCAAATGCACAGCTTGGCTCCTCCAACTCATATTTTCCTTTCCTTTGTGATGTTGTGTGGCTGCCCTGGTGTTTAATCCTCGTAATTAACGGCAGTGAGAAAGGGATAATTCTCATCTCCTCCCTTCTGCAAACATTACAATCTGCAGGGTGGGACCGGGGCAGCTCTGCAGCATTTCAAGTTAAAAAGACAAAAAGCAGCAGACAGAGGCATTTACCTTTTGGCAAGTAAAAGGCGTCTCAGAGGAGGATGGGTTTGAAATCCATACTGTGTGAGAGAATTTAAATTACATACTTACAGCTCCAAATATTGTAAGTTGCGTGTCTGGAAAAACAAGAGGAATATCCTTTGTTTATTAAAAAATGACTTTGAAAAGGACCTGGCTGGCTCCTATCTGAAACACAAAGGAAGTATTTCTTAACCTGAGATGTCATCATGCATTTATTTAAAGCTTTAATGATATGTTTTGGGACATCATCTAAGCCTGAACATTTCTCCACTGTAGTTGTCTGGAAGAAGGAGCTTTTTTTTCCCCCCTCTATCTTTAAATAGTAAATGAGGCCAATTATCTCGTGGTAATTCCAAATGGTAATTTGGTTCCGCTGGAGCTGTCAGTGCCCTATCAAAGCAGCACTTCCAGGTTAATTTTAGGAACACATCCAGCCCTTCCAGCGGGCTGGGATGAGCTCTGCTGAGCCTGGGGTGGGAAGTGATGCTCACCTGCAGCCCAGGGACCCCAGCTGGGCAGGAAGAGCCACGAACCAGAAAGCAGAACAGGAAGAGATGCCAAGGGATGTGTGGGACAAGCTCCAGAGGGATCCCCCCTGCTCCAAGGGACTCAAGCCATGGATGAGCAGGGAAACAAAGCTAGGCTGGCACTGTGGCATTGTGGAGCATCACTGAGTTGTTCTAAATAATAATAATAATAACAATAATAATAATAATAACAGTGATTTTGCACTGCAGCCTGTTGGGAGCTGGCAGCCCCGAATGCTTTGGGAAGGACCGTAGCACTTCAATTTATTACAGATTAATGGGATTGATTTATTGGGTTTTGTTTCTTTCTAATTAGCCTCATTAAAAGCCAAACAATCTTCCTGCAGAGCCTGCAAACAACAGGAACACGGGCCCAGGCACTGCTGGTTCCTGGTGCTTTTGTCCAGAATTAGTGTTGCAAACCAGGAAAGATTTATTAATGGTTCCTGGGAGAGATTAGCAGCGGGGAAACAGCTCAGGGAGGATTAAGAGCCAAGCAAGTATCAGCCAGTTTTTGATGGAGTGTTTGTCAAAAGTAGCTCTTTGAGTTTGAAGTGAGGCTGTGAGTGCCCTTCAGCGGGCTGGCAGCCACGGGGCAGGGCTGGCTCCTGGGGATTCATCCGGGCTTGATGAATTCTGGGGTTTCACTTCAGCTGGGGAAGCTTTTCTAAATAAGTTTAAAAAAAAAAAAAAAAGAGAAAGAATAAGAAAAAGAACCCTATTGTTAGTCCCAGGCTGTTGTTTAACACTGGGTTTATGATGTCACTGTCTGGGGGAGCTGCCAGGTCACCTGGCCCCTGAGGGGCTGAGGGCAGGGTGTCCCCAGGCAGAGGGTGCAGCTGCAGGACACCCCCTTTGCTCCCCCCAAAGCCACCTGACCAGTGAGCTGGCACTCATTTGCCCCTGTTTACATCCAATTTCATGTCCTGAAAGCTCCCTCTCTCCTCCTGAGGAGGATCAGCCCTGAGGGTTCCCTTCCTGCAGACCCCAACCCAGCACCTCTGAGCAGAGCCCCTGCCTGCCCAGTGCCCCCCAGCCCTTTCCAGTACAGGCAGGACCGTAAAATTTCCCCTCTTGGTACCTCGTGTCTGGTTTAGAGCCTGAAAGGATCCAAGTGCAATCATTTTACCAGTTTTGACCCCAAAGGGCACAGAAGGGGGGCAGAGCTGGTGTCCCCAAAAGCCAAGCAGTGTGGGGAGCACATCCTTTGCTCCCACTGATCCTTGCTGGCCACAGCAGCACAAGCTGCAGTTTGTGCTTATAAATCCTCTGTGGAAAACACATAAAATTTGGCATCACAGAAAAGAAGTTCAGAGCAAAAACCCCCAAACCTGAAACGCAAACTCTTCAAATGTCAAAAGACTGAGAAATTTTGAAACAGCATTTCTAAAGGAGAGTAAGAACGTCTTCCAAAGATCAGGAGACCAAGAGAACAGACGTGCTTCAGGTCTTGGCAGCCACAATCCAGCCCAGGGGATCTTTTTCTCTCCCCTCCTGGATCAGAGGAACATCTCAGACTCCAGGACAGCTGCTCGGCCGTGCTCCGATGCCGTTTTGCTCAGTCCAACCCTCCCATCCCAGCGCACCTCCCTGGCTGTGCTGAGCACCGAGCCGAGCCCTGCTCCAGCCAGCTGAAAACACAGCCGACTTTTCCCTCTCTCTGCAGTTTATTTTCTGTTCTCCCTTCGGCCCAGCGCCGGAGCCAGGCCAGTCTGGTCACGCTCCCCGGGTGCTCAGGCAGTTTCTCCTCCGCTCGCCCCCCTCGGCCCGGTGCTCTCCAGCCTGTCCCTCGCCGGGCTCCACACGGGGCTCTGCATCCCCCAGGATGAGCGCGATGGGTCCCAGCCCAAGCACATCCCCACGGCCCAGCCTCGCCCAGCAAACTGCAGGGAGGAGTTTCCTCAATTATAGGGGTGTTTTTAGGAATTAGGAAAATAAAAGCGGCGTCTGAACCATCTGCCAGCGAGCACCGCGGAGGGGCTGTGGGGGGACACGAGCAGCCCATCCCCGCACCAGCAACATCCAGCACCCTCCAGCTCCTGCCAAAGCTCTCGCCGGGCCGACTTTCCGCCTGCGGGAGAGGGCACGAAGCTCCCGAAGGAGCTGGCGGCGAGGACGGGCGGGGGACTCGCCACCTGCGCGGGGGCTGCGCCGGGCGGGCGGGCGGTGCTCGGGGGGCGGGCGGCAGAGCCCGGGGCCGCTCGGCTCAGTCCCCACCGGCACCGCCACCGGCAGCGGGACCCGGTCCCTGTCCCGGGGAGCCTCCCACGCCGCCGTCCCCCCACCCCCGCTCCCCCGCGCCGGGCCCCGAGCGCCCTGCCCGGTCCCCGCCCCGAGGTGCCCGCACCCCCCGGCTCCGCCGCTCGAGCTCCCCCGTGCGCCCTGCCCCGAGAGCCGCCGCCGGCGCTCCCGGCGCTGTCCCCGTCCCTGTCCCCGTCCCTGTCCCCGTCCCCGTCCCCAGCCCGCACCGGCCATGCCGGGGCCGCGGCGGGACCGCCCGGCCGTGCTGCTGCTGCTCGGGGCGCTGCTGGCCGCCGATCTCTACTTCCACCTCTGGCCGCGGGCGCGGCGGGAGCTGGGCAGGGTCTCCCCGGGCTGCCCGTGCCCCGCGCCCCCCGCGCCGCCCCGCGCCCCCCGCGCCGCCCCCGCGCTGCGCCGCCTCTTCGCCCACCCGCTGTACCGCGCCGCCCCGCCGGGCCCCGCCGAGCCGCTGCTGGGCGCCCGCGAAGCCCTGCGCTACTACCGGCGGAAGGCGGCTCGCTGGAACAGGTGCGTCCCGCAGCCGCGGCACCCCCGCGCCCGGCTCCCCGCACCGCGCATCCCCCGCGCGGGCAGCTCCGGGGCACCGCTCTCCCTGGCATCTCCTGCGCACCTCCCTCCCCGGCACCCCTTTCCTGGCTGTTTCCTGGGCATCCCTTTCTGGGCACCCCGTGTACTGGCATCTGCTGGCGCTGCCTTGCCGGGCATCTCCTGGGCACCTCCTTCCCCGGCACCCCCTTCTCGGGTATCGCCAGGGCACCCTTTTCCTGGGCATCTCCTGGGCATTCCCTTCCCGGACAACCCGTGTGCGGGGGCAGCTTATGGGCACCCTCCTACCGGGCACCCCTGGCATGATCCCACGCCTCCCGGGCATCTCCTGGGCACCCCTTTCTTGTGCACCCACTGCACCGGCAACTCCTGGCCACCTCCTTCCCGGGTGTCTCCTGGGCACCCCTGCATGGGCACCCCTTTCCCGGATGTTTTCTGGACACCCCTTTCCTGGGCACTCCTTGCATGGGGACACATTTTTCTGGCGTCTCCTGGGCACTCCCTGCATGGACACTCCCTTCCCTGGCATCGCCTGGGCACCCCTTTTTTGGACCCCCCATGCATTGGGATCTCTTGAGCACCCCCCTCCCAGGCACCCTCTGTGGGTGCACCTCCTGCATGGGAATCCCCGGGGCGCCCCCTGCACAGGTGCCCCTGCCCTGGCATGCCCTGGGCACCCTCTCACCTGTATGGGCACCCCCAGCACCCTCTCTCTGGACACCCCCTCACAGGTAACCCCTCTCTGGGCAGCTCTCCCTCCCCTGCTTAAGCACCCCCTTGGGTGTCCCCTGGCATCCCCAGCCCAGCTTTTCCCCCACATTCTGGCCCTGTGCCCCACTGCCCTCCCCCTCACCCCTGCCATGGGCAGGCTGGGCTGGGCTGAGGGGCTCTGCTGGGATGCTCCTTCCTGGGGTGTCTCCCACCCTGCTCCATCATCAGAGCCCCAGAGAAAGGCACCCCCAGCTCAGAGTCCTCTTTCTGCCGCCTTTCCCAGCTCCAGCTGAGAAAACTCCCTCATCCCCTGCTCCTGGGGTGGGACTGTCACTGTCCTGTGGTCACTGCCCTGGGAGGGACAGTGACCCTCAGCACCAGCTCTGAGCATCGATCATCTGCACCTTGAACCCCTTCTCTAACCCCCTTGCACCAGGGCTGGGACCAAGCTGGAAACATCCAGCACCCCACAGCTGCTCCCTGCACCCCAAGAACCTTTCCATTCATGCACAAACAAGAGAGCGTGGAGCTCCCAGCGTGCTGAGCTCATGGCACCACCTCACTGTCCCCTCTGTGCAAGGGGACAACAGGGATCCCTGTCCTGGCACTTCCCCACTGCCCAGGTTTGGTTTCCAGCATCAGAGCAGCCCCCACTCCTCCCATCACCTGTGTGTTGTTTGCTGAGCTGCAAAGGCATCAGGATTGCCAAGCTCCCACTCTCTCCACTTCCCTGCCTGTTCCTCCTGTTGCTGTGGGACTCACCCAGTGCTGGTTCCAGGCGGGATTCGCTGGAGGAGATGATGGGAAGCGAAAATGGGAGGAACTGAAGGATGACCTTCATGGCCTGAGCAGCACCAGGATCTGGAGCCACCTTTGTGCTCAGCCAGGGTCACCCCTGTGAGGCTCTTCCCTTTCTCCAGTCAGTCTGGATCCTGTTGAATCCTTTATCACAGCACTGGAGATCCATGGCTGGTGGGTTTGGGTATCCCTGGCTGTGCCACTGACCCACCCTGGGTGCATCTTCTCAGAGTTGACACTGCCTTCTGAAGACTCCAGGATTTGGGTACCACGGTGGATATTTCCGAAGAGAAATCCCAGTGAGAATGGGGGGTTTAAACCAAAGCAGCTTACAGCTTGATGGCACCATCAGAAGCCCTGAGCACTTGCTGCAGCCCCACTTGCAGGACAGTAAGAATTCTGCATTCCCCAATTTTATTCACTGCTCTGTTAAAAGATGGAATTTGTGATGGAGCCATGGCTGCACTTTGCCTTCTGCCCCAAGGTTTGGTTGTGGTGTGGCTGGGAGGAACACGGTGATGCCTGGATTTGTCCTTGGCTGACTTTGCTTTGCACCTCCAGGAAGGAAAGGAAGGCAGAGTATTGATCATTCCTCAGTCACTCAGTCACATATAATATATGATGCTGATAAGTGGGTGAAACCTCCGGAGAGCACAGGCTGAGGTGACACAATCCCTCCTGCAAAATCCTGCCAACAACCATGGGTGCTGCAAATTGAATGTATAATCAGGTGGCACTTTCCAGGGCTGATGGATTTTATGAGATCGTTCATTTGCTGTGGGCACAGAGGAATTTGCCTCACCAGGAGCACTGCAGAACCCGTGTCCTCTCTGATGTGGCCAGGGCAGGGTCCTCGTGGGACTCAAATCCAAGGCTTTCTCTCCCACTCCATGAGTTCAACAAAGCTGCTGCTGTTGGGATTGAAGAGCAAAAAGTCCACAGCAGCTCCACATCCAGAGCCAGGCAGCAGAGGCTGAGTGTCCATGGGCATCCTCTCCTCAGCATGACATCCATGGATGTGACTGCTGGCAGAGCAGCTTTGGGAGCAGCAGGACGCTCCTCCTGAGTGGAACAAGCTGCAGTTTAACCCCGTTCCTCCAGCACGGCGTGTCTGCCTTCATTTCTGCAGCCAGATGGACATCAGCTGGACAGGGACCCTGCCAGCTGGAGCAGCCCCAGGACACGTCCTGTTGGGATACCCAGGCCAGAGCGTGTCCTCCTTCTGCAAACTGGGCTCTTCCCCATCCCTGTGTGTTCCCAGCTCTTCAATCAGGACCAGCAGTTTGATTGCAGGATGCAGAACCAGCTGGAGAGACTGATGGGGATGCAGGAAGGAAACAGAAAAAAAAAAAAAACCAAACCCAAACCATCCACACCTCCTCAAAACCAAAAAAAAATCTCTTAAAAACTCCAGAGCTTATTTTTATCCATGAAGGAGCAGTTTCAAAACCCCAGACTCAGGACACTGGTGGCCTGAGCAGTGTCACCCCATGCTGTGCCCCCCCAGCCCAGCAGAGAGCTGCGAGCCAGGGCAGCCCCAGGGCTATTTATAGCAGGGTAGAAATGAACCCTGTTTTTATATCATTATGCCTTTTGCACAAATCTGGGGTTTTTTTCCAGGGAAATATTTCAGGAATCCTAAAGGAAGCAGGGAGGCAGAGAGAGCTGATTTTGGGTTGAAAGGCTGGGAAGGGACTGGCTCAGCCGGGGCAGGGACCAAATGGAAGCAGGGCTGGGATCTGCCTCCCCTTGCATAACCAGTGCATTTTTTTCCCCCTCAGTAATCCCTTGCTCGCTGCCACCCCGGGGAGCAGCCTGTGTGTGTGGCAGGCAGGAGAGCAAATATGGTAAAATATTTGGGCAGCTTCCCCAGGGAAAAATCCTGAGTCATTCCTGTCCACGGAGCTGGGGTTTGTTGTCCCTGGCTGTGGCAGGTTAAGGTTGTGCCTCACTCATCCACGGGTGCAGGGCAGCACCCTGGGGGTCAGGGCCCTTCTGCTGCAGCTGATGGCATTCCAGGGCCACATCCTTGTGCACAGGGAATTCTCTGCCTCCTCTGCAGCCTGAGCAAAGAGCTGGACTGGGAGGGAAATGCTCCAGCTCCCCTCTGGCCATGCACACGTGGACTCCAGGCTGTGGCTGACCCAGTGCAATGGAAAGACAAACAAACTGGGAGAGGGAACAGGCTCCCACAAGCTGCACAGCCAACCTGTCTCTCCAGTTCCTGGATGTCTCCCAGGATTGCACTGGAACACCTCTGGGAGGGTTCATGCCCTGCTCACAGCCAGACTGGACTGACCACACTGCCCAGCCTGCTTGGATGGGGAAGGATGATGGAAAAAACCCCAACCAGAGCCCAGCTGCTGGGCTGAGCAGGGAAACAGAAAAATCACCACCATTTGGGAGCTCTTTCCAGCCCCCAGTGCCATTCCTTGGCTGATAAATGCCTGGGTGCATGGTCAGACCTCACTTGCTCAGCTCTGGATGGGGTCTGGCACTTCCCCCTCTGCAGCCACTCCATCCCAGCCTTGGTTAATGTCCTACTCCTTATCAGCCCCCAGCTCCTGTTTGCTTTCATGGATGGATCCTGGCACTTTCAGTGTAAGCTGAACTTCATTTTGCCTCTATCAGGACTGGCTGCTCTGTACATGGGCTGGACAATGTTAATGAGGAACTAAAGCTCTGTCCTCTGCTGCCTGGAACAAGTGACCTTTCAGTCCCACAGTCCCAGCCGTGGAGGTCTCGAGGTTGAGGAAAATGCTGGTTGAGTGCAGAGATGGTTTTGGGTTATTACTGAGCTTGGGAGGCTCCTCCAGCTCCACCTACCACAAAAGGACGGGGTTGAACCTTGGTTTTAAGAGGTGAGGGGCAGGATGCTGCTGGATTACCTCGTGGCATCCCTGCTCACTGCGAATTTGGTCACGGAGGCAATTTGTGGCTTTTCGTGATATTTTTCCCCCTTCCTGGGACCTCCAGCTTCAGGCAAAAAACTGTCAGAGATGATCAGAGCCTCTGACATCCCCTTATCCACCCCGTGCCCTGCTCCTGCCACCCTCCCCACTCCCCAGCAGCTCCAGGCTCGGAGTAGGGATGTTTCCACCCCGTGGCTCATCCTCACTCCCTGAACCTCTGTGTTCCAGGAGACACAAGCTGTACAGGGAGGAGCTGAACCTGACCTCGCCGGCGGCCCCGCTGCCGCTGCGGCCCGAGGCCAGCTGGCTGCAGTTCCACCTGGGCATCAGCCGGGATGGGCTCTACCCCCGCTCCAGCGCCGCCGTCAGCCGCCTGCTCCGGGACATGCGGGAATTGCCCACCATCAGCGCCGGTGAGGGATGGGGATGGGGGCGGCTGCGTGGGGCTGGGGGGCTCCGGTCCCCCCTTCTTGGAGCTTGGGAGGGGGGTCAGCAGCGAGGGATGGAGCCCGGCGGGGTCTCACCGCTCCTCCTGCCCTTGCAGACTACAGCCAGGACGAGAAGGCGCTGCTGGGAGCCTGTGACTGCAGCCAGAGTGAGTGTGGCACTCGGGGTCCCTGCATGCCATCGCCTGGGCTGGCCCCTGTCCCCAGCCCCTCCATCCTCACCTCGGCCAGGGAAATGCCAAGCCAGGCTCTGCTCCCTCCCGTTAATCCCCACCACCCCAGCAGAGGCGGGGATCATAGAGAGGGAATTATTTGGGTTGGAAAAGTCCTCTAAAGTGATGGAGTCCAAGCCAAGGGCCACATCCACACGTTTTTTAACACCCAGGGGTGATGATTCCACCACTTCCATGAGCAGCCTGGTCGATGAGGGTGTCAGGACACCAGTACAGCACTGCTTTCTGCTGGGGAGGGACGAAAAGGTCCCCAAGGGGATGTGACAGAGAGCTGTTGGGAGAGGGGCTGGAGGGAAATCTTTGCTGTGGCACGAGGGAGAGAAGGAAAAGAAAAGGAAAGAGAGAGAGGGGTGTTGGGGTGCACTCGTGGGGTTGGAAAGCCAGGTCATGATGGGTGTGTAACTGGGGTGTTGCCAGGCAGTTACCATCCCCTTTCCCAGGAGTTAACACCCCCTTTCCCAGGGGTTAACATCCCCTTTCCCTGGAGTTAACATCCCCTTTCCCAGGAGTTAACACCCCCTTTCCCAGGAGTTAACACCCCCTTTCCCAGGAGTTAACGTCCCCTTTCCTCCCCAAGTCGTGAAGCCCAGCGGTGTGCACCTGAAGCTGGTCCTCAGGTTCCAGGATTTTGGGAAAGCCATGTTCAAGCCCATGAGGTAAGGCCAGCAGAGCCCCCCGAGCCCCTGCAGGGAGGGCTGTGACCTTCCTTGGCCACCCCACAGCCACCCTAAAGCCACCCCAGAGCCACACCTTCCCTCCCCTGCCCTCTGCTACCTGGGCAGCTGGAAAGGTTCCATTATTTTCCATTTTTCTTGGCTGCTCTCACCACCCCAGGAGCACACGTGGATAAACAGCAGCCTTCCCACACCGCTGTTGATGTTGGAAACGTCTCAGTTCATGGGTGCCAGGTGGAGAAGGACCTTGGGACACTTCTCCTGAGATCTTTGCCATGAGTGGCTGCTCACTGCCTCCTCTTCCCCAGCAGAGTTCGGGGTTTACCTTGTTTTTCCTTGGATTCCCCAGAGTGTTTCCTAGAAACAGCCATCCAACAGAGTTTAAATTGCTTCTGCACTTATTTGCAGCCCCTTGGGACTCTTCAGATCTATTCCCTGTCACTTCACTGTCCATGTGTGAGCAGAGCAGCTGGCACACATGGACTGGGTGATATCCTCACCCAGGAGGCAGCCAGCTCCTCTCCCCTGGGTTTCCATCCACCTCCTCAGTGTCCATCAGGTTCTGGAGGGGAAGGGAAGGAAAGCATCCACGCCCTGCTGAGCCAGGAGGGCTTTCCTGTGTCATGCCTGGGAGGCTGAGCATCAAATTCCTGTGCTGCACATACTGTGGCACGGTGTGACAGCCAGAAAATCAAATTAAATGGAGTTCCCACCTCAGGGATAGGAGAGCACCAGCCCTGAGCCCTCCTCTGCCTCCCGGGGAGATGTGACAAACACCCACCTGAAACTGAGCCTGAAGGGGGTCCAAGCTCTGGCAGGAGCAGATTTAAACCCCAAATCAGCCCTTCTGCCTCCCTCACCCCCCTGGCACCACCAGGGTGCCAGTGCTGCTCCCTGGCACGGTGGGTGATGGCTCCAGCTCAGCCCTGAGCACTTTGGGTCTGTCCTTGTCCCTGGTGTGGCCACACAACAGCTGTCCCGAGCCCACCAGCTGTCCCTGGGTGTGCTGTCCGTGTGTCCAGCCTGCCCAGCAGCTCGGTGAGCTTCACCCCCTGCTTCCTCCCAGGCAGAAACGCGAGGAGGAGACCCCCGAGGACTTTTTCTACTTCGTGGATTTCCAGCGGCACAACGCGGAGATCGCCGCCTTCCACCTGGACAGGTGAGGCCTGGCCCAGCCCCTGCCCCCTGCTGCTGCCAGGGCTGGCCCCTCTGCCCACCAGAGCCTTGGGAGAAGCTGTGCAGAGCCCTGCAGAGCTCAGAGAAGGCATTGCTCTGCAGCAGCCTCCAGGAGCTCAGGTGCTATTTAGGGAAGGGGGGATTGCTCTGCAGCAGCCTCCACGAGCTCAGGTGTTATTCAGGGAAGGAGGGCTCTGGATCTCATCTGACAGCCCAGACAGCTTTGCCTTGGCCACAGCTTGAGAAGAGGTGAAGTCCAGGTTGGAGCAGGTCAGATTCTCAGCTGGCTGTCACACGTTGTCCCTCCCCTGCAGCCCAGTGCAGAGCTGAGCTCCGGGCACAGCCTGAGTGTCCTCCTGGTGAGGGAGGCACACACTCAATCAGCAATCAAGGTGTGCTTTGGGTTGATAAACTGCAGCAATGCAGTTTTAAGCCCTCAGATAATGAGCAATTAACCTGGCACCTCCTCCCAGCAGGGTCCATATTTAACCAAATCAAAAATACCCTTTTGAGAAGATGAGGGCAGCAGCCTTTCTTTCCCCAGTGGGATGAGCACTGAACACCAAGGGAAGGTGATCCCTGCTGCTCAGGGTGGGTGGGGGTCTCAGTTTCCATAGGATAAGCAGGAATAAATTAAGTCCTATAGCTCAGACTCTGAGCAAGGGAACAAAGGGAGCTGAATTCCCTTCCCAGCTCTGCCCCAACATCCCCACAGTGACTCTGCTTGACTCAGCCACCACCACCTCACCCCTGCAGCTCCACCGCCACAAAAATGAGGCCAGGCTGCTTTTGTGAAGTGCTTTGTGGTTTTTAGAGCTAAAAGATTCTGGGTAAAAGCAAATACTTTATTCTCTCTAAACATTGCTCAATAAGTAGCAGGCTAAATCCTGCTCTGTGCCCAATTCCCAGAGCAGAGGGCATTACCCAGGGAGCCAAGCAGAGCATTAGCCAGTTCAGCCCGTGGTACTGACTCAGCAATCAGCAGCCGCTTCCCCTTGACTGCCAGGAATGCTTTCCTGCCCCAGACCCTGCGGGTTTTAGGAGTATTTTTGAGGAATTAGCTGGGCACAAGTGCCTCTGGAGGGGGGTGCCTCCTCAGCCACGCTGTTCCAGGAACAACATCTTTGCTCCGTGTCAAACCAACATTGTGGAAGGGCCTGCAGGGCTGGTCTGGCCCTTGGAGGACCCTGTTTGTGTGCAAGGGGATGGCAGAAACCAAGGCAATGTTAGGGGAAGAGGCAGGAACCCTGGAGAACACCCAGATTGTCCCAGGCAGCACCTATCAAAACACCAAAATCCAAACTGAGCCCCATTTTGGCCCAGAGTGGCTTTTTCTGGAAAGAACCTGGGTGCAGCGATCCAAAGGCTCCTGGTTCACTGATGGAAGGGACAAGGGCAGCACCTGCCACCCCACTGAGCAGCAGCACCACCCTCTGTGCCCTCTGCAGGATCCTGGATTTCCGGAGGGTGCCACCCACGGTGGGGAGGCTGATCAATGTCACCAAGGAGATCCTGGAGGTCACCAAGAATGAGGTCCTGCAGAGCGTGTTCTTCGTGTCACCAGGTGGGCCAGGGCTTGGCTCAGGATGAGGGGCGTTACTGTCCCAATTACCTTGAAAGTCCCTTCACACCTAACCCAAGCCTGGGGTGTTCCATGGTGGGAGGAAGGGCAGGGGCTGCAGGACTCGTGCTCTGGTGCAGAAATGAAATTCCTGGGTTAAACGTGCACAAAGACGTGGCTACAGCAGAGGTTCCCTCTCCCAAATGATGCCTTAGGATTTTAGCTTTTATATTTTGAAATCCTGTACTGCATTAGTGGATAACTGTGAACTCCACACAGAATGTCAGTGAGATCTCTGCACATTTTGGTCAGAGAGAACAATCCCTCTGGGCCTGAGATCCAAGGACACCCCACAGCCTCAGGCCCCAAAAAGCATAAACAAATGTGAACTGGGGGGAAGCAAACTGGGGGAACGTGGCTTCATTACCTGAAGCTGTAATTGGAGCATTAACCCCTGATATGCAAATTGAGCAAACTTATAATTGTGTGAAAAACTCTGACCATTGTCCATCTTGAGTGTAGCCTCTGGGAGGCTCTGACTGCCCAAGGTGGATCTACTGAAGGCCTTTAATAAATACCCACTTTCTTCTCTTTAATAAACACCTGCTTTTATTCTCTTAACCCTGCCCAGCCTCTGTTCTAGGCAGCCACTCCAAGGCATCACAAACTCCAGCTGGAATCACCTACCAGCCCTACTCATTTGGCCTTTTTTCCTAATCTTTCCCCTAGTACAGGACCAATATCTATGATTTGGCAGGCTGACACCCAGGACATGGATGCTTTGAGTTTTACCTTGTTTTCCCTTGGATTCCCCAGAGTGTTTCCAAGAAAGAGCCCTCAAAAAGGGGTTTAAATCACTCTGCACTTACTGCAGCCCCTTAGGACTCTTCCCATGTGTTCCCCCTCTCTTTACTGTGCCTGCCACAAGAAATAGTCACTGTGCCATGGTGGGGAAGGGCACCTTTCATCCTCCTGGAGATCACAGCCCCTTTTCCCTGTTTGCTGCTCTCCCCCCAGCCAGCAACGTCTGCTTCTTCGCCAAGTGCCCCTACATGTGCAAGACAGAGTACGCCGTGTGTGGGAACCCCCACCTCCTGGAGGGCTCCCTGTCTGCCTTCCTGCCCTCCCTCAACCTGGCCCCACGGCTCTCCATCCCAAACCCATGGATCCGCTCCTACTCCTTCGATGAAAAAGAGGAGTAAGTGGGTAAATGATGCTGCTTCCCATATCTGCACTGCAGGGGATGGACACACGGGCAGACCTGCAGAAATAATCCAGGCCAAGGTTCAGGGTGTCCATAATTAGTGTAATAATTAGTGTAATAACCCCTAAAGCCTGGGCATTGGCTGCGTTTGAATTCCAATCTCCTGCATGCACAAGGGGAGATTCATTTTTATTTCCTCATCCTCTGCATCTTCACATGGAAGATGGGTTTGGGGGAGTTTTTGGGACATGGCAGCAGCAGCTGAGGGTGTTTCCCCTTCTTCATCTCCTACAGGTGGGAAGTGAATCCAAACTACTGCAACACAGTGAGGGAGATCTACCCCTACAGCAACAGCAACCGGCTGCTCAACATCGTGGACATGGCAATATTCGACTTCCTAATAGGTAATGATGGGGACAGGTCCTTCCTTCCTTCCTTCCTTCCTTCCTTCCTTCCTTCCTTCCTTCCTTCCTTCCTTCCTTCCTTCCTTCCTTCCTTCCTTCCTTCCTTCCTTCCTTCCCTTTCCTTCCTTCCTTTCCTTCCTTCCTTCCCTTCCTTTCCTTCCTCTTCCTTCCTTCCTTCCTTCCTTCCTCTTCCTTTCCTTCCTTCCTTCCTCTTCCTTCCTTCCTCTCCTTCCTTCCTTCCTTCCTTCCTTCCCTTCTCCTCCCTCCCTCCTCCCTCCCTCCCTCCCTTCCTCCCTTCCAGAATTCCTTCCTTCCAGAATTCCTTCTTTCCTTCTGGAATTCCTTCCTTCCTCCCTCCCCTCCTTCCTTCTTTCTCCTCTCTTCCCTTCTCCTCCAGGGACAGTTTGGAGGGGCTGCAGTCTCCCCACAGCCCCTCCAATGTGGGGGCACAGGGGAGTCCCCAGACTCTCCCCAGCAAGGGGAAAGCAGCAGCTCTGAGCATCATAGACTTTTCCAGCCCATGCAGACCTGAAAGAAAGCTTGGGACAGTTTAGGAAAATTCCCTGTGAGGGAAACTCTGTGTCTCTGTCTGCCCCTGCCAGGGAACATGGACCGGCACCACTACGAGATGTTCACCAAGTTTGGGGACGATGGCTTCCTGCTGCACCTGGACAACGCCAGAGGGTGAGGCAGGGCAGGAGCTGGGGGAGGGGGGAAGGACAGGGCAGGCTCTGAACTCTGCTTCTCCCCAGGTTTGGGCGGCATTCCCACGATGAGATCTCCATCCTGGCTCCACTCTCCCAGTGCTGCATGTAAGTCCCAGCTGCACCTTCCCTCCCAGGAGCCTTGGTGTCACTGGGGAAGTCACCCAGGCCTGGCTCTGTCCTGCAGCTCAAGGAGGACCCTGCTAATCCCAGCCAAGGGGCAGGTTGGATACTGGAGCATGGGAATCACAAATGGAAAAGCATTCACTGAAAGAGCAGGAGACACTGTCCTTTGGATCAAACCCTTCCAGAGAGTTCCAACAGCCCTTCCCAGCCCATCAACGTGAGGTGCTCTCAGGAGAAATCTCCATCCAAAACCCTGGTGGAACTTTGATGCACTTCATCAAATTTCCTCTTCTCATGGCATGAAGGAGAAGCTCATAAATTTCACCCTATGCTCCCCCCTCATTAATTCACATAAATCAGCAGCTGAAAGTTAAATTTAAGAGGCAGAAGCAGCTGCTCTTCCCTGTGGTTTCTCTTCAGGAGATGTGGAGCATTTTTTCTTGCTGTTCCTGCTCCTTCTCCCCCTCAGGGTGGTAACTACACTCTCCCCACACACCTTTAATTTCAAGAACTGTTATTTGCACTCAGCGAGTCTTTTCGTTGATAATTGCAGGCTCGCAGGGAATCCTTCTCTTGAAATTTTGTGCAGTTTGAAATTAACTCTGCCTCTTAATTTGACCTGCACACTGTAATATCCACAGGCCACATCATTTCTATTCTTCCAGATCCACCTCCCAGAAACTCCTTTTAATTTAATTCTTGTGAAAGGCAGTGCTAGGAGGACCTGAACACCTTGTCAAAAGCAAACTTGGGCCAGGAACAGCTGCCTGAGGGAGACACACAAACCCTTATTTCCTTCAAAAGCTGATCCATTTGGAGTGGGAGAGCATCTAAAACCACTTGGAAAGGAAGGGAAGAGGTTTTGCTTGGGTAAGCACACGGAGGCCACAAATTTCAGCCTGCCCTGACCAACACCCTGGACTCAGCCCACTGAGTCACCTCCTTGCTCTGACACCATGTGAGCAGAACTCCTTCAGCAACTCAGACTGGGAGTGCTGGGAGCACAGGGATGCTGAGAGCAGCCTGCTTCCTCCCCTGTTGAACGCATCCACCTCATTCCCAGCTGAGTTCTGCTCCAAGTCTGCCTTCCAGCAGATTTGAAGTGTTTTTAGCTGCCTTTCACAGCTCCCAGCTCCTGTCCCACACGTTGAAGCCTTGCAGGTCTCCTCTCCCAGCACAAATACAGCCCTGCCATGAGATGCTCCTTTCCCTGAAAGCATCAAACCCTTCCTGGAGGCACAGCCAGGCCTGGAAACAGCCCCAGTCAGTGCTGGAGTCCCTGGAAGGCTCGGGGTGAAAGGTTCAGCAGTTCAGCACAGCCCCAGGGTCACAGCCCCCGCGGGAGCCGAGCGCGGCTGGCGGCGGCGCTTCCATCTCTGTGCTGTGCTGTGTGTTTGTTGTGTAACTGTTCCAGCTCTCCATCAGCTGCTCCCCACGGGGTCAGAGCAGCCCGTTCTCCACCTCTGAGCGCCGTCGCTGCTGGGACCAGAGCAAACACAGCTGGTGTTTACCCACAGCAGCTCCTGGGCCAGCCCTGCCTCGAAGGACAGTGTGCAGATGCTCCTTCACAGCTCCTCTGGGCACAGCTTTCCCCGCAGCAGCAGCAGCAGCAGCAGCACCTCACAGCTGGGGTTTGAAGCTCTCTTGCCAGCCCTCACACTTGATCAATTGATTATTTTATTTTTTTCAGGATTGTTAATGCAGGAAGGTGATGCCTGCCCCTGTGGCAGCAGCATCTTCTTTCCCTTGTGCTAGGGGCACACTGCCCACAGACACCTCGCTCAGCTACTCCTGATTTACATCAGATATTAGGGAAAATTGTTCCTGGGAAGGGTTGTAAAACATTGGAACAGGCTGTCCAGAGAAACCGTGGAGTCACTATCCCTGGAATTCTTCAAAGGATTGGAGTGCAAAAGATGTTGCACTTGGGGACATGGTTTGATGGGGCTGGGACAGAAGTTGGACTGGATGATCCTAAAGGTGTTTTCCACCCTCAGTGATTCCATGATTGTCCCCAGCACCTGGAACAGCCACAACCCTTTCCCAAACAGCACGTGGCCTGCTGGAGCTGCAGAGATCCAGATCAACGTTCCCAATGGATGCCCTGACTAAAAAACAGCCAAGGACAAATTCTGGAGCTGGCTAAAATGGATCTGGCTACACTTCTTTCCACCTGAAAATTCTGCCTGGGCTAAATCCAAATGGTTCCACACACGTGGACCACTTTGTTTCCAAGATTTGAAGGGCAGTAATTACCACCACTGATTCATGTCAGTGTTGTACATGCTGGAGTCAACACATTTCTGCTCAGGATTAAACAAATGATTTCAGAATGCTTCATTTCGTGCCCAGAAGCATTCCAGGATTGCAGCTTTTCATCCCATTTTCTGTCAAAGCAAATCACATTTGAATCTCAGTACCCCTTAAGGTGAAAAGTCACAGTTACATCAGTTCCAGGAAATATTCCCTCTTTTTGCTCAGAGTTTTGACAGAAGATATTTTCTCATTCATGCCTTTTCATTTACCTCCCCCTCTGCTCCCATCTCATAAATGTCACCCTTGGGGAGATGGCACCACCCTGCAGGAGCCTGGGGAACTGGGTCATGTCTGACTCACTCACTGCTGAGAACTTCAGTCATGTTTTTCTCTCTGCTGACAGAAATTTGCAGTACAAATACTCCGGAAAAACAAAGGGAGAAGTAGAGGTTTCTGCAAAAAAAATTCATTACCTTTCAAAATTAAAACTAAAGAGCTTTTCTTGCAAAGTTCTTTAAATTTCTTCACCCATCTCTGCCCTCCTGCTGCCACGGGGCTCTTGCTGGGAGGCATTAAGCTGTTGATTTCTTTTTTTTCCAGAATAAAGAGGACGACGCTGCTGCGGCTGCGGCTCCTGGCGGAGCCCGAGTACCAGCTGAGTGATGTGATGAGGGAATCCCTCCTGCAGGACCCCCTGGCCCCTGTGCTCACCGAGCCCCATCTCCTGGCCCTGGACAGGCGGCTACAGCTCGTCCTGGAGGCTGTGGGGAGGTGCATCCACACCTTTGGGGAAGCCACGGTGGTGGCCAACGACACGGCACAGCCCCAGAGCCCCGCGGAGCACAGAGCCAAGCTGGACACTTAAACACAGCTCAGAGCCAGGGAAAACCCTGCAGGGCAAGTGGCAGCTTCAGGAACTGCTCATTCCCACCTACAGACACTTGCAGAGACTGAGAGGGGAAATGGCAGAAGATCAAGAGTCCCACTGGGCTCCTCTGCTGGTGTTTAAGCAGAGCTCCTGTGCTCGGCCAGTGCTGGTGTGGCTGCAGCTGATCTTTACAGCCCAAACACAGCTCTGGGCTGGGAAAGCTGGGATCTCCAGAGCTGGAGTTGGCCATGCCCTTGGGATGGTGAGGGAACACCTGACCTTGCTTTGCTCAACCTCCACAGGGTTTGGTCTTGCTAGAGAAGGACACGAACTCGATCAGAGGATGAGGGTTGAATAAAGAGATGCCAAGAGCATTTTCCTCTTATTAAGTCTTTGTTCTGTAATCAGGAGTGTGTATTTGAGAAAAGGGCAGCACTGGCACAAGGCAGGACATTGGTCCAGCTTGTTCAGACCAAGGGGCACCTGTTCATGCTCACTGCCAAGCCTGTGCTGCAGCAGTGTCACCCCATGTCACACAGGGCAGTAAAACCACTTCTCTTACCTGCCTGAAGAGCCAGGTTGGATATGGAACACAGGCAGGTCAGGAAAAAAACCCAAACTAAAATCAAACCCTGAAAGTCAAACCACTCTGAGACACACGACTGTGTTTACAATTCAGGAACCCACCCATTCCTGGGGAAAACATTTTGCCAAAGTGGGGGGAATCTATCTCAGGTCATCTCATACTTTTTAAACTAATTTTCTCTTCCTATCTTTTAAAATCATTTAGGCTGTCATATTTAGCCAAAAAATAGAAATGGCACCCCAGTCTCTCTCCCCCTTTTCCATCTCTTTGCATTTTGAGGAGATGCAACAGAAACTGGGGACCAAAAAAGTGAAGAGGGAGATCCTGTGGGTACTTCAGTTCCCAGTTCACCCTTCACCTCCCAACAACAAGGTTTAAGAGTAACTGGATTAGTGAAGTTCTCTTTAATGGCTTTTTCCTTTAACTGTTAGGAATTACTACACTGAGCCTTTTGGCAGCCTGGGGAAAGCAGTTCCCCAGAACTCTATTGATAATTTATCATCCTTAAGGGGGGAAAAAAGCCAACAAAAAACCTCACAGCATAACCAATCTACCAGAAACTCATTCTAAACTAAGCTTTAAGTCAAACAAAACCCACCTACAGCATTGCAGACCTTCCAGAGGATCCCAAAATCCCCGTACAAAGCTGTCAGGCAGCATTTTAACAGGATCCCAGCAGGCTGCACCAGCAGCAGCTCATCTTCCCATGGGCTGGAATTCTGCCCGACCCAGAGGGAGCTCAGTGACACCAACAAGTGCCTGGATGAGGCAAGGAAGGAACAAAGCTCATCTGGCCACAGCTGTTTTGCACAGGGGGTTGTGCTGGTGCTTCATTTAACTCCACAATAATCTGACAGTGCACCTGGCTCCAAGCTGCAGAGCCACAGGGGAGGTGCAGTTCTAATCTCAGTGTGTCCTACAGGTGCCCATCTGTGCATCTGAGGAGGTTTGGAGTGTTTCTGAGTGAAGAAATTCCTCCAGTATTCTGCAGCCACAAAAACCCCACATCAACCCACCAAAAACCCCACTCCAGGCTCCTTTAGTCTCTCCCAAACTGTGGCTCAGACAAGTCCTTGCATTTCCAACTTTACAACAATCTCAAGTAGATTCTTGACCTTTTTCCTCTTGGGACTTACAGACATTTTTTTACTCTTGTGGACAGAGAACAGATGAAAATAAAGAGGATTTGACTCCCTCTCAGCCTGTTTGCTGTGTTGGTTATTTCCGTCCAGGACAATGATTTCCCAAAGTTTTATCCCCCTCTACCGGTGGCTTTTTGTGCTCTCAGCACACAGAACAAACCCAGAATTCACTCCATCGTTTGTCATGGAATGGTGACTGCTGCTTCAACAGGAAGCACATGGAAACAGAAGATAAGCTTAAATTAAAGCTGTAGTTTTAGAGTATGTATTTATAGTCATCGGGGTGAAAGTGGAAGGTTTAAAGTTTCACTTTAGGTAATAAAAGTTCTGGTTTCAGCCTGGCTTTTTCAGTGGAGGTGATTGGGAAAGGGAGGACAGAGTGAAGGGAACAAACCCATGGATATTTAACTGGCTGGTACAGTAACAGGGTTCTTCTTATTTTTATTCTGCTTTACATTACAGATACATTTTCACTGGACCTTCAAAGCTGGGTGATTCAGCTTTTGGAGCTGGGTGTAAAACACATCCAAGTCTGAGCTGCTTCAGGTCGCTCTTCAAATTTTTTCCTGCTTCATCACGGCTGAAAATCCCCCTTTTCCATCTCCCACCACAACTCATTCATGATTATCCATTAAGGGGTTGCAGAGGTGGGAGCAACCGAACTTAGAACAGCTCCAAGAATCGTGGCAGGGCTGGGAATGAACAATTTGGGAAAGATCAAAGCAGCACAAGCTGCCAGGAGCCAACCAGGACTCAGGTACAGCTCCAGAGGAATTCCCAGGCTGGCACGTGGACACCAAGCTCTCCCCAGGCTCCAGGGGATGCCAGGACCTGAGCTCACCCCTCTGCAGTTTATACCAAGATAATCCATTAAGCTGCTTATTTTCTGCTGCCTCATTCATAACGTATCCTCTAAAGCCAAAGGAAAACACGAGCTGGGGGTGGGGAATAAAATAAAAGAGACCGATTGCATTTAAGAATTTAAATCATTTTATTGCTTTACCTGCCATTAGGACAATCTATAACAAAAGGAATATAATATAATATATTAGCACATACAGTAAATCAGACTTATAGAGTCAGGTAACAATACAAAAATGGTCCTCTGGTTGACTATAGCTTCCTAGGGCAATAGACTTCATCAATTTGCTGAAGATAGACTAGCAAAAAATTACTTCTAAAGCCCTGAATGTTAGCTAAGGCAAAACTATGCCAATTGTGGTTTCAAACATATTGAAATTGCACACAAAGGTAAAGCTATAACTGTGTTTAATATTTAACTCAGACTTAGCTGATTTATCTTAAAATCCTGTAGGTAAAACTACAAAAGGGAGTAAACAGCAAGCTAAAAAGATGCAGTAGTGAAACTTGATTAGAAAGCCTTATATAAAAAAAATGTGCATTTTTTTTTTTTGTGGAGCTCTAACTGGTTTACACAGTTTTTGGTGCGTGAATGTAACACAAAGAACACATATGAAGAAAAAAAAAACCTGCAGAGTCAAAACTTAAGAAAAAAGTTTTACCAAAAAAAGAAAAAAGAAAAAAAAAAAAAAAAAAAAGAACCAAAAAAAGGTAGCATTTGCTCATTCCTTAAGGACTCTGGCAGAAATCCTCTATTCAACATCTGCTGAATAGAGAACTCAAACCACGAGCATTTCAATCCCCTTGGTGGGATTTCAGTTTCAGAAATACCCTGAAACCTTCTGTAAAGGCTTGATACCTCCAGTATTATTCTGCAGCAATTAGCAGACTCTTCCTGATTCTCTCCACGCCTGGGAAAATGTTGGATTTGCATCCACATCACCTCAGAAAGGAAATAAAACGAGGGCTCCATCATTAAAGTAGTTGCACAACAAATGCCGAACTGCTTGCTGTCACTCCCAAATACAAACCTATGCTACTCGATATAAATTACAGTTTAAAGGAAACCTTAAAAATTGCCTACAATTATTGAACTGTGGAATTCAGTAAAAACTTGTGGGAAGTCTTGGTGAGCACAGAGTAATGGAACACAAAGCTGGGAAATACTGAAATACATTTAAGACTCCGCAACAGATTGACCTTGAATAAAATAAAAAAAGAGTGAGGATGAAATGAGTGTGGTGGAAATTCCATAAGCAAGAAAAGAGAATGCACCATTTGGCTTTGAACTAGATTTATAGTGAACCATTCTTAAAATGATGAACTGACAGCTCTAAGAACTTAGAACAACTGAGTGTTGCAGGAAAGTTCAAACATTCAGTTTTCTGCCTCATATTCTCTACCAAGAATAATGGAGCTTTACAAACCAGCAATCTTGTCACCTGCAACTGATGCTGGCCAAAACACTCAGCATTTATTTTCCCTGGTAACAAAGGGTCACTTGAACTGATGGTGATTTTTTAAAAGTCAACTGAGGATTAACTAAACAATTCACAGGGAAAATCCAATGTTTGCTTTCAACTTCTACACCAATCTAAGCACTCAAACAGTACTAACAGCTGGACAGCTGCACCACTCTTACACCAATCTATGTGCTAGAGACCAAAGTCAGGCATTTCATGTAGCATTTGGTTCTTGCCACTTGGAACAGGAAGAGTTTTAAATGGCAAATCTATGGCTGGAGAAAGGACAAGTGAAAAAGATCAGTTGCGGCAAGTCAGCAAATGGATCAACAACTGCAGTAGTTCAGCAGAACTATTAACCTGGAAAGCTTTTGATTTACACTTGACAAGAACAGAACTAAGCAATCTTAAACCAGCAGACACAGGAACAATTATACTGGTAAATTCCAACTGTGGCTTTCTTAGCAGCTGATGCCTCACGATTGAACCCAGGATTACAGTACCCAGAAAATGAAAAAGAAACCCAGAAAACCCCAAGCCCCAAGAAGCTCAATTACAAGGGTAGCTCTCATGTGGAAAGAAATACAGCAGGTGATGACCACAGCCTTAAAATCTGTCCAACAATTTGAGAAACACCTTTAAAAGAACTTTTCCCCCCCTTTACTGTCACCTCCTCACTCTATGGCAATGGCGTGGTGCCAGGAGGTCTCTCCCTCGCTGAAGCAAGGCTGCACTGGCCTGAGTTGGACACTGGTGCACAGAGAGAAGCAAATGTCTCCATTGACCTTTTTCTATTAATTTAATGGGACAGAGAGCACAGAAATAATATGCTCTAAATTAATGACAGTGCCATGATAAGCAGTTTATTTTTTTTTTCATTTTTTTTTCTTTTTTTTTTTTGTTTCTTTTTTTTTCCTTTTTTTTCTTTTTTTTTTTGAACCCGGACAGGAAGCTGCGAATGCCAGTGGCGACGTGGCTCTGCACAAGGGGAAGGAAGCAGTCTGCATTCGTGAAGCATGGCTTGGACAGGGAGGAAGGAAGGAAGGTTTCAGACAGACAGTGATACAAAACTGTTGTACTGCTGGATGTTCCTCTTGAGGATATCCGAGCAGGGGCCCAGCACGCGCTCGAACCGGGGCCGGTCCAGCTTCACACATTTCAAGGGGCCACGAGCCACCACGGTGGCAGCACGAGGACGGTTCATCAGCAGAGCAATCTCACCTGGGGCAGCACAAACAGGAACAGAGTTACCAACCAGCAGGCAAAACAGGCAAAGAAATGACCCTGCTCCATCTCAAACTGCAGACAACGTAATTCAGGTTTAGCACCACTCAGAACAAATACCCAGTGATTCCATCAGAAGCAACTGTGAAGGCAATTTAAAAAAAAACAACCTCTTTGATGATTTTGTTATTAGAAAGCCTGTCCACCTTCAAGTGTCTCTGAAAAAAAAGTCTAAAAAATTTTCAGTACTGTGTCTGTTTAAGGAAAGGTCGTGGTTCAGTTTACCATGTAACTTTCCTAGCCAACAAGCAGTTATTTTTCTAATAGTACTGCTCAATTCTGGTGTTTCTAGGAAACTCAAGACAACAAGAGCATGGTTTTGAAGTAAACAGACAAATAAAACATTCATGCACCACAGAGAAGCCTTTGACCCATTGCTGGCCAGAATCAGCAACCTGACTTTGTCACGGGGCTGTGGAAAATGAGTATTTTGAAGTCCCACTGGATCCCCATTTCTTAAGCTCTGCACAAACATGCCAAAAGCTTTGTTTCAACTGCTGAACAACACATTTGGAAATGAAGTTTCCAACAAGCCCCTGTTATCAGCAACAGAAACAACCCCTAACATTGCTACAAGCATGGAAGAAGCCACTGCAGCAACTTTGGGGTTTTGTTTGCTTGGTTTTGGACTTGAGTTCTTTCCATGTTCAGGACCAAGGAAAGAACCCTGTGTTCCTCAGAGAACACTTTTGCCTGCATTATCAGAAGGGATGTCCACAAGAAATGAGAAAAACTTTGTGCCCAATTATAACTCCTGAACTCAGTGGCCTCCAAAAGAGAGGCTTGCAAAATAATAAGGAGGTTCTAAGGAAGAATTAAACCCCTGAAGGAAAGGTCTGCAGCACCTGAACATAATGACTATAATAATACTTAGTTTTAGAGTGGGAAACTCAAGAGAACACAGAGGGAAATATTAGAAAATATGAAATGACACAGATAGAATGAAGTCTAGTCCTAGACCCTGAGCTAAGCAGACTTTTGGGTAGAGCCCATGCACTCGAGTCCATCCCAATTCAGGCCTTGCAACAGAGGATTTGCTGCTTACATCATCTACAGAGCTGAAAACCTGCACAACCAAAAGGTTTTAAAAACAGGAAAGAGAGGAATTACCTAAAAAACGAGAGAAAAGTTTGGGGTTTTGAGAGGGAGAGGGCTGTATTTAACCACTGAACAGCAGGTTCTGACCAGGTTCCTTTCTGACCTGGAGAACAGAAGGCCAAGGAAGGAATTTTCTTATCTTACTGCTGTCTTCAGCTGTGTAATGAGTGACTACAGGGACAAACCCAGGCTGCACAGTGAAAGAGAGAGAAAGCAACAGGCTGCAGAACAGGAAATTCTTGTCAGGCATGAAGGAAAAAACCTCTCCACAACAAGGCTGGTAAACAGAGAAAGAAACTGCCCAGAGAGGCTGTGGGATCTCCATCCCTGGAGACACAGGAAAACTCAACTGGACACAGCTCTGAGGAATATGATGTCATTTCAAATTTAGCTCTGCTCAAGTCAGGGAGGTCAGGCCAAATCATCACCAGGCCTCTTTTATATTAATGTAGTGTGGAACAATCACAGGGGTGTGCACATCTGAGTGCCAAGTGACCCTGACACTGAGGGCAACCACAGGAGTCCAAAACAGTAATTAACAAATCCATCTCATCTCTACCTATGACACAGCACAGACAAAATGGTGACAGTGGTGTCTGGAGCCACAGTTGTCACAACAGAACTCACCAAAGTAATCAGAAGGTCCCAGTCTGCCACTTCAACAAATTCCTCATTTTCTGACCGGCGCTGTAACACTGCAGCTGTGCCCTGCAAGAAATCACAGCAGTCAAACAACTGCAATTTCCAGCACCACTCCAAGCACTGCATTTCACACAGAATCAGCAGAAATAACTGTTATGATGCCTCAGTTAAAAAACCACTTCACAGTCCTTGCACAATTCACCTAAGTGCTGTATAAGAACTGCTGCTCCTCTCCTCTCTAAGCATAAAACATCCTGAACATTTACATATCCACAGCAGTGACTTCTTCCTGGTTCTCCTCGTAAGAGTAGGAATATTACATTATGACTAGCAAAACACCCACAAAAAACCAGACAGAAGATAATGACACCACTAGTGAGGCATTACCAGCTATCTGGCAGGTCTCTACTCTCAAAGGTGAACTGCTTTTAGTCAGAAATTTGTTCGTTTTTTCCAGGAAGTACCATTTGTGAAAACAGCAAAACTAAATCCAAGCTACTGCATGCCCAGCAAGATGCTGCTTCTTTAGGGATTCTCTGGAAGTACATTCTTATGTTTTGTTCTTCTCCAAGTGCTTAGGGGCACAATTAAAATAAAGTCAAGTTCTGAGCTTTTAATTTTGAGCTTGCTTACCTCCAAGATAATGAAGAACTCATCTCCTGGCTCTCCCTGGACCACAATCTTCTGCCCATCCTCAAACTGTACTGGTTCCAAGGCATCAGCCACAGTGAGACGCTCCCACTTATCCAGAGATTCTGCAGAGTTAAGAGTTCATTACTGGAGTGTCTTCTCAAGGCACAAATTACACCTCTTGCTCGGTATTTATACAGAGGGCAGTGTATTTCTGGCTGCATCAAGAGTGAATTAGAGTTATTCTGGATTGATGCAGTTGTGATGAATTACCACAACAGCCTGTAATCATCATAATGCTGGGTAACAGCTTCATTACAGTCTGGCAATTGATTCCACTCCAGAACAAAAATCTTCTCACTTACCCAATATAGATACTTTACTAAGGAATTTCTCATACATATTTCTCTTTCTCAAAGTATTTCCCTACAAAAAAAAGGAAGGACACAAAGTAAGTTTTCTTCCCACTCCAAATAAAACTCCAGACAAAAACAAATTTAACCAAGCACACTGTGTTCTGTCTCACAGACCCCAAACCCACAAGATGAAATGTTTTGAAATTGAGTTCTCTCAGTAATATTCCAGTTGAGCAACATTCCTAAAGTACTCAGCATTTATTGCAGCCTTATTACACTCTCAGCTCAGTTTCACACTGGCATTGTTTTGTTCACTAATGCAAGATTCCCCCTTGCCCTGTGCCTGAGAGATGCACGTTGAGTAATCAGCTTTCTGATTCCAGGAGAGACAGTAGGATTTGGAATAAATAACTCCAGCAAAGGACAGGCAGAAGGTCAGACACCCAGGACACATAAAGCCCAAAGCACAATTCCAGGTTTTGAGGGATACTTGCCATCAGGATCCTTCTGTAGCTGTCCCTGTCAATGCCCCACAACTTGACGTTGGTCTTGGCTTTGACGGTGGCAGCTCGGGGGGTGCCGTAGATGAGGGCGAGCTCTCCAAAGCTCCCACCCTCACCTACACTGGTGGCCCACTCACTGTTCACGTAAACCTGGAAGGCAGAGCGTGGTCAGACACACCTCAACCTCCTGCTGCCCTCTATTCCCTTGGGAGGAAAAGGAAATTCTCACATCTGTACTAAGGCTGATCATTTCAGGGTTCTATGAACACTTCAACCCCAGCATAGTTTGTATTTTCATGGACAAAGGGATTCTCTTCTACATCTCATGCACAGACTCTAAAACACAGACTCCTGAGAAATAACATCTCAACAAGGTCTGTGTCATAAAGAGTTATGAATTAGCTGGGCTGGAAAATAAAATGTCTGGCTGTTCCTAAAGCCTGTCCCACACCTCAACTCCACCCTGCACTCGTAAAATATTTTTGTGTCCAAATCATTCGTTTTGAAACTCACTCTGGGCAGCCAGACTGAGCCATTAAGGAGCAAAACAAACTTCTGTAAGTAAGAACTTAAAATGAGAAAAGCTGCTAAAGGTAGGGGCTGTAGAAGAGGCCTACAAATATCAGAGTACTCTCCTGCTAGGACTGAACATATCATTAATAAACTACCAGGAATGCTTACATCCATTTCTCCTTGATCAACAACATAGAAGTTATCACCTTCATCACCTAAAGAAGAGGAAAAAAAAATTGAACATACACTAAATTGAATATACTAAGAAAGAACTGGCATCTCTGCCAACTTTGATGTTTAGACTCCAATAAGGTTGACAAATTTTTGGCAGGGTTTGAAGGGTGAAATTTGCTGATTCCACACTCCTCTCTGCCCCATGAAAGGGGACATCTACTGGTACCCAGGAGATCAGCAGCAATTCCAGGATTACTGGAAAGGCAAACCAGATCCACAAACTGACATAACATTTCTACAGAGCCATCAAAGGACAACACTCCCAAGAGACAATCTACTCAAGGCAGCCACATCCTCCTCCAGTGGCTCCTCACTTCAGTACGAGCTGTGCTTCAGGGAACACAACAAGAAATTGTGTGGCTGCAGTGACCCTGCTGTTATATTAAACACAAACTATGAACAGGACTAGACCAGAGCCTGCTCCCCATGCCCAAATGATTCCCCAGAGCAAACAGTGTCACTTGCCTTGCTGGATGACAGTTTCTCCTGCAATGTAAGTGACAGGGAACATCGCATCAAAGATGTCACTGAAGGAAAAGACACCAAAATCAGGCAAAATCCTGCACAACTCCCCACACCTGCACCCCAACCCATCAGTGCTGCTCCTGGAGATCTGTGTGGTTCCACTGACCACTGCAGATTTGCGACACATTTAGTTCTTCCAAACTCTGCCCTTCCACAAACCTTAACCCCACAAAGATTTCCTCCTACCTCCTCTCATTATCGTCAAGATGGGTAAATAGCACATTCTTCTCAATTGCTTTTGCCAAAGCAGCCATGGTTTTATAATCTTTTGGAATAACCTAGGAGAGAATCAGACAAAGCAAATGGTTCATTTCTCTCATGAAAAATTTCTGCATTTCCCACGGTAAATAACTTAAATTGCTACAAAACACTGGCTGAGTTTTTCCATTTTCTTTCAACCCCAAATACAGTCAACATTTACAGACAGTTTGAACACAAGGAAAATATAATCCTGGATTATTTTATGCAACTGAAAAGCATAATTCCATGCTCAATTTTAAGTTTTTTTGCAAGAGGACAAGTATCTGTTCAACCTGTGCTTTCCTGGGAACAGCAGTAAGTCTGCTCTGCCATTATGCCAAATGTTGTTGCAGCTGCCAAATAACTGGAAGCACATTATATATAAATACATCTAAATACATGCACATCTAAATATACATGACTTCAAAGGGAACAGGTCTAAGTAATGCATGAATGGTTTAATTGCATGATGGGTTATTCTGTCCTCCAGTTAAACAGCCACACACACAGGTCTGCTTTTTACAGCAGTTATGACATAACAGGTTACAAGAGCTTGGTGTTATTCAACACTCTGGCTAGAAGGTGGGTTCAGATAAACTTTTGGATTGGGGATGTAATTTTGAGCAAGGTTTAAGAGTCAGAGCACCTTTCTAACATAAGAGGCAGCATCCTCTTCTGTGTAGACTTCTGCACTGATGGCCCCACGTCGTGATCGATATTTAACCACAGGGTTGAGGGGGGGAGGAGGCGAGATCTCATCCTCCCGCGAGTCCGAGCGAGAACCAGACTTCAGCTGATTCAACAACTGCTTTGTTTCCTCCTAAACAGGAAGGAAGACAACTTTGTGTCACATAATCCCAAGGGAAAAAAAAAAAAAAAGCAGTCACAGATCATGTTCCAGCCCAGCCTGCCAACACCAGGGAGCTTCCTGTGTACCATTATTCCCACATGAAGGCAAACAGGAGACTGCAGCACCCGAGATCAAAGGCCTTCCAAAACACGTGGTGGATGTGCCTCTCATTCCTACCAGTCACATCACAGTGCTGTTTATTTTACTGAGTTATCCTTCATTTATTAAACTGTTGGTGTGAACAAGCTGATTCTGCTTTCTGCCAGTGTATTCGACAGGTGATGAGGACATTCCCCAAATGCTGGAGGCACTTCCCCAGCTGCAAACCCCCAGTTCCTCCCCTCAGCTGCGAGGTGTCAAAGCCTTTTTGGAGTTGAAAGACACAGGAGCAATTCCTCCGAAATCCCTGTTACATGAGATGCTTTTGAAAGAGGTTGAGTCATGGACCAACTTGATACTCGTTAACCAACATTTATTTTAGGAGAAAGAAACATGAACATTGCTTTCAAAAGAGCTGGAGGAAGGATGCTGGAGGCCAAAGTGGGATTTCTTTATGCAAACCTTGCTCAAGGTTACTTGTTTTCCTTATTTCCCTCAGTTACTTGCTGTGCTGTAGTGATACTGTAGAAGACCAGGGTACAAGAAAACAAATTCTAATTAACTTGACACACAGAAATTTGATTCTTCGTAAGATTCACCTCAATCAACTGAAATCAGATTAAAAACAAACCAGCCAACCCCAGAGTCAGAGCACTGACATCAGAACAGCTCAAATGACTTTCCAAGCATTAGGAAACAGAGGTTTGGGACATTCTGTAAAAGAACAAGGACTCATCTGTTCTCCCAGAGCTTCAGCCCTTGTAAAGCTGGGTTTGTCCCAGTGTCCTTGATCCCAGCTGGGCAGGGAGGCTCTGGATAAAACACCAGCCTGAGGGAAGGGTCCTGGGATAACCATTCCTGGGAGTTTCCATTCCCCCTCTCCCAGAGCCAAGGAGTTCCACCGCCTCACGTTTCACTTCCTGCTCTTTGCCCATTGATAAAATGGTGCCACATTTCCCAGGCATGGCAGCAAAATGTATTTAAAACTCATTTCTGCCGTCTGATTTTAGAGGAACAAGTCTCGACAGAGATGAAATTATAAATAGTCTGAGCAGTAATAAATGTTTGGTGTGAACTGCCTCACCATCAACCACAGAACGTGTTTTTTCACATACAAAATATTTAACCCATTAAAAAAGACACTTTTTAAATAAGTGAACAGCAGCTGCTGGGTTTTTTTTCCAGTATCCTATAAAATATTAAACATTGTGATCAGAGATTGAAGCACTACAGCAGCATTCAGTGAGGGAGTTGTTATCCAAACATTATTCAAGAGACTCCTCAGGGCAATGCCCTACTCAGGGAGAAGGAAACTGCACTAACACAAAAAATTACAACTCGTAACTTCTGTCTGACCCAAAATTTAATATTAACATTTTTTTCCATAAACTAAGGTAGGGGATGGACAGAAAACAAGTTACAGGTGGGTACAATAATGTATTAACTTAAAATACACCAGTTTTTCTAAATAGTCCATACACTCACCAAGAAGATTCTCCCTGAATGAGACAAATCACAGAACAGAACCACAGAATGAGGTTAAAAAACATCTCCAAGACCATCAACTCCAAACACCACTACGTCAACTAACCCATAGATCTCCAGCTATTCACATCACACACTGCCAGATAACCCTGTGCCATGGGCTGTCCAGCTTGTTTTGCAAAAGAAACACTCAGGAAAATGGGAGAATATTCAGATACCTGAGCAGGGCAGGTGGGGGGGACAGGGACAGCGACCACATGTCCATCACACTTCCTAATTCCAGCTTTCTGTAAAGCATGATGTGCACATAATGCATCACACACAGTATTTCAAGCACGCACTTATTCCAGAGGACAGTCATGTCCAGCAGCCAGGATTCATCTGCCAGGCTGCAATAATGATCTCTACGTTAAATTTCCATAGCTCAAGCTGCATTGCACAGCCCAGCCTTTTAGCAGGTATTGGTATTACCAGACATGTTTGCACAGCAAAGGGAACAGAGGCCTTAGCACACCACAAACAGACAAAATAAAACCATTTATACAATCAATGAGTAGTAATTAGATTCATCTAACAGCTTTCATAACCCAGAAGGGGACATTTGAATTCCTACAGTAGCTGTAACCATCTCGAAGGCAGCAATTTTAATGTTTCTGAACAGAAATTCTAAAGCATGTTTAAATTTCTTCAACATATTTTAATAACATGCCAGTGATTCAGCTCTGTTTGTGTGCAGTGGAAGAGATGACTTGCCAAGAGAATGAGAGAGAAAATAGCAACCTCTCTTCAGTTTTCAATGGTGTTCCTTCAAAAATCCATCTCAATAAAAAGAATACTGGATGAAACTCAGGTTGAGATACAGACAAGGAGATGAAAATTTAGAAAGCACACTGAAAAGTTGCTCTGCTTTATCACAGATGCAAAAGACAGGATTTTGGGAGGTGAAGCAGAGTGAGTTTCAGGCATTGTTGCTGTAGCAGAGCTGAGGACTGGGTTGGAGTTGGTTAATGACAGCACTGAAATTTCTGCTCTCCAGAGAAGAATGTCAGGAGATTCCTGCCCAGCACAGGATGTTCACTGCTCTGTTACCTGATAGCTCTGGAGGTACCACATTACCTGGATAAACTCAACCCAGGCTGTGGGGAAACCACCTAGAGGAAGCTGCAGCAAGTTTTAAATCCTAGGAGGCAAGAAACAAATGCTCCAGTTTCACTTGCAGCTACAGCTGCACTAGAGGGCACTTGGAACCCATGAGGAAAGACCCTGACCAAAATTGTGACAGCAATTTAAGGGGAAAAAAACATTATCTAACCAGTTTTATTTTCAGCTTCAGTGTAGGCTGACAGAGTACACAGAGAGCCAATGTGCACCAGAATAAAATCATCAACTTATTCAATTCCAACATTCATGCCATTAAATTCAGAGCTGGACTTGCTGTCTTGCTAGAAAACAAATTAAGTTCCTAAATACTGCATGTTGATGATAAATCCACTGCACAAAAGCACCCAAATAATCCCATTTTATATCCCCACATATGGATTGAGTTAGGATTTACTCTAAGCACAATAATGCAGTTTATTCAGTAAAATTTTGTCTATAGCTACCTGTGGTGATATTTTCAAAATTCCCAGCCCAGCAGTACTTCAAAATTCAAGAATCCCAGGAGGGGAAGGAGGCATTGTAGCAGGCAGGGACAAAGGATTTTTAAGAACCTCATTATTCACTGGTTTTTTGCTGATACTCACACACACACACCAAAAAAAAAAAATCAGAGCTCTTCATTTCATAAGCAAAATGTTCCTCAAACAAAATATGAGTTATAGCAGGTAGTCTGCACCCCTTGGTCATTTTCTAATATTTATCCTGAACACTTCCATAAAAATACAATTTCCATCAAACATATTTATGAGCTCCAGTGTTAATTTCCCTCTTCTTTACATCAGCAATTAGTAACTCACTAGAATAATAAATAAGATCAATATCTAACTGCCCTGTACAAGTACTGAGAGCAGCACCTGCAGACAGCTGCTGCTCAAGGTCACAGCTGCATTATTTACTAATTCCATGTTCTGAGCACAGTTGTATCCAACCTTCCCTCTGCACAAGCCTTTAATCTTCCCATTTCCACTGCAGCTCCTTTTCCTACCTGCTTAGATATCAATACACAAAATTAACAGGTCAAAAGAATGTGAAATCACTGTTTCAACCACGAATGCTTTCCATTCCCAAGATCCCAGAATGTTTCTAACAACAACAAAAACACCGAAGGGAACTCAGGACAAACACAGGAGGGACAGCAACACTGAACTCCCAAGAGAAGGCAGAAACAGGCTTGCCCTTCCAGAGATCTGGAATGCAAATAATTCCATTTGACTTAAACTAGGCCTGGGTAGTACCACTGGCACTTCTGTGCTCTACCCAAATTACTGGAAAGATTTCAAAGGCCATCACCAGCATCCAGCCAAGGTCAAACTCCACAGCTCTCCAGATCCAGACACACCCATGTATGCTGTGTGTACCACCATGTATTCCATGAGTAAGCACTGGACTGGGATCACACCTGCATCCCAGCTGGATAACTCTCCTTGTCACCTCTGCTTTGGTATGACAGAGGTGCACAAACTACTGAAAAACAGCATCTGTTTTCCAAAAGCACCCCTTCCAATTTCAAACAGCAGACACAGACACTGGTCAAATCTGCAGCTCGGCCCCTAGATGACAAAGATACATTTAAATGTAAGTTGTTTCACTCTCCTTTCCTGCCATTCTGTATTTTTACCTTCTCCAATCTCTCAAAGTACTCTCTGATGAATCCCATGGGTCTTTCAGGTCTCACTGTGCATAGCTGTACAATGCAATCCTTCAGCAGCTGCTGGATGTTGTGTTTCTGGATGTAAAGTTCACATTCCCGGAGGCTCCGCTCCTCCTCACTGCTGCTGCTGCTGGAAGCTGCCATTGCTGAAGGGAGACAAGGAGAAGGGTAAATAACTACTGGAAACAAAGCTACTGATGCCTAAAACAAAGTTATGCTGTATTACCTTATTGATACCACAGTAAAAAACCACCTTTACCTACCAGAGCAGTAACTAAGCTTAAGTAAACACTGTGAACTTATTTAGCACCTGGAAAGAAATCAGAAATCAAAAATCAAAGCTCTGGAGGCTCTACAGCCACAGGCAGAAAAGAAAAAGCATTTGGTTGAGCTGAAAAAGCTTCAACAACTCAAGCCCTGTGAGCACTCCAAGTCAGGGAGGATTCCACCTGAACTTCCTGCTGCTCACACTGAGGGTTTTGTAGGGCTGGAGGCTCCTGTCAGGAGCTGTTGTGGTCTGTGTGGGGTCATGGGGATGGATGATGGCCAGGAGTGAGGTGGGTGGAAGCTGGAAATGTGAGAGGCCAAGCATGACCAGCATTCGGAAGTGAAACATGTTCAGGTTGAAGCCAAAGCCAGGTCTTCAAATGTCAGGGCAGAGCCTGCTAACGGAAGTTATGGATTACAGGCATCACTCCTAAAAAGCTCCTGTGTAATTTAAACCTGCTCATACCTCATCACTTATTCCATGGATACCCTGCAATCCCAAAAATACCTCTTCAGCTGTAAATAATGAAGAGTGCAGCTTTAAACGTCTGTTATGATGCCAGGTTTTCAAAAGACTTCAGCTGTGACACCTTCAAAAATGTTATTAAGCATTTTCCCCCCTTTTCAGGTTTGTATTGGGCTTCCACTTCCAGGTTTTGGTAGCAGTGGGCTACTGGGGGGTTCTGTGAGAAGCTGCTGGCTGCTTCCTCCCTGTCCAACAGAGCCAATGTCAGATGGCTCCAACATGAAACTGCCACTGGCCAAGGCTGAGCCCCTCAGTGACAGTGATTTTTGGGACACTGTATTTAAGGAGGGAGGGGAAATGGCTACATCACCTGAAGAGAGGAGTGGGAATATATGGGGAAAACAGCCCTGCAGTCCCCAAGGTCAGTGCAGAGGTGCTCCAGGCCCTGGAGCGTGGATTCCCTGGCTTGTGATACAGCCCACAGTGAGGCAGCACCAGTGAGGTCCATGGGGAAATAAAGATCCACCCACAGCCCCTGAGGACCCACGAGGAGCAAAGATCCACCAACAGCCCCTGGGGATCCAAAGGGGAGCAGGGATCCACCAACAGCCCCTGGGGATCCAAAGGGGAGCAGGGATCCACCAACAGCCCCTGGGGATCCAAAGGGGAGCAGGGATCCACCAACAGCCCCTAGGGATCCAAAGGGGAGCAGGGATCCACCAACAGCCCCTAGGGATCCAAAAGGGAGCAGAGATCCACCAACAGCCCCTGGGGATCCAAAGGGGAGCAGGGATCCACCAACAGCCCCTGGGGATCCAAAGGGGAGCAGGGATCCACCAACAGCCCCCGGGGATCCAAAGGGGAGCAGGGATCCACCAACAGCCCCTGGGGATCCAAAGGGGAGCAGGGATCCACCAACAGCCCCCGGGGATCCAAAGGGGAGCAGGGATCCACCCACACCCTGTGGAGGATCCCACACTGGAATGCACAGAGTGTGACCCCATGGGAATCCCATGCTGGAGTGGTTTTCTGGCAGGAGTTGTGACCATGGAAGGGAAACCAGGCTGGAGAAATCCATGGAGGACTGTCTCCCATGGGGAAGGTGTGAGGAGTCCTCCCCTGAACAGGATGTAGCAGCAGAGACAACGTGTGACAAACTGGCTGCAATCTCCATCCTCTGGTGTGGGGGGAGGCAGAGAAAATCAGGAGTGAAGTTAAGGCTGGAAAGAAGGGAGATGGCCAGGAAGATGTTTGTAAGATTTGGCTTTATTTCTCATTATCCCACTCGAATTTAATTAGTTTAATTTATTACCAATTTCCCCGAGTCATGTCTGGTTTTTGCCCATGATGGTAAGTGGTGAGTGATCTCTCCCTTATCTCAGTCCAGGAGCCTTTCCTTATATTTTCCTTCTCTTGTTGAGTTGAGGAGGGCAGTGATGGAGCAGTTTTGGTGAGTACTTAGCCTTTAGCCTGGCTCAGCCCACCACAAGGTTATAAAACCGTTTTAAAATATATTTTCTACACATATATGCATACAGACACGCATTTCATTTTTTTCATAAGAAAATTAACAACGTGAGAGTTAAAGAAACAGGAAATAATTTGTCAGGGCATTTTTTGGATGAAATATAAAGAAAGTTACCTGGTACAGGGAGTGTGGCAACAGCTTATTAATGTGCAGTAAGATATGTTGATCCCGGGATCAGCTTTTGAAAGGGAAAGAACGGATTCAGTCAAAATAATTTTGAGAAATGACAAGTCACTGAAGTCACATCGTGGGTTTCATCCTGCTGAGGCAGCAGCAGCAAAACCCAGGGCACAGAGGCAGCACAACAACGTGCCCCTCCGAAATCTGCTGCTGGAGATTACAGAAGGCTTCGAGTTAATAGGGAATTACCAACACCTCACGCAGGTTTCGTTCTTGTCACGCTTAATCCCCGCTCGAGCAGACACACACATACACACGTGCATTATGTTGCATAAACACAAAGCGTGGCCTTCCCACGGGCTGAGAAAGCGCCGAGAAGTTCTCCAGCCACTGCTTTTGTTCTGCCAGCCCGCCCAGTGAAGGTCAGCGCTAATGAACCAGCCCGGAGAACCCCGGGGGCTCCGTGACCGGCCACGGGCACGGCCCACGCCAGAAGGGCAACACCGCTGCAGGAAACGCGATAGCACGGGCAAAATTAAAACTCCGGGATTCCTACAAGGCATTTTATTCCGCACGTTCCCACAGCTTTCCCGAGCCTCCCAAGGCGTGGCTGCCCCGCCCAGCCCAGCCCAGCCCAGCCCAGCCCTCACGCAGCGCGGGGCTGCGGCCGCTTCAGCCCCGGGGCCACCGGGGAGGCACCGACCCGGCACCCCCGGGCTGGGGACACGGAGCCCAGGGGCACAACCGGCCCCAAAGGCCCGGAAGCGCCGCCGGGCGCGGCCCCGCCGGGCACGGGGGCTCCTCGGACATCGGCCTGAGAAGGCGCCGCTGACCCCGCAGCAGCCCCGGAGCCGCGGCCCCGCTCCCTCGGCCGGGCCGGGCCGGCCCCGCCCCAAGGCCGCGGCCTCCCGCTCCGCGCCCGCCCCGCCCGGTTCTCATCGCCCCCAGCCCCGCCGCCGCCCCGGGGCCGCGCGGCCGCGCCCCCCGCCCCGCTCACCTGCGGCGGCTCCGCCGGGACCCCCGCCCGTCCCGGCCCGGCCCGGCCCGGCCTCGCTGCAGCGGCGGCACCGGAAACCGACCGGCCGGACGGGCCCCGCCCGCCGTGACGTCAATGCGCCTCGCTCTCGCCCGGGCCCGTCGCCGCGGTAACCTTAAAGGGGCAACGGCGGGCGCGGCGCGCACACGGGCAGAGGAGCAGCGCCGGAGGAGCCTGCGGCTTTAAGGCGCGCGGAGCTGGCGGGAACGGCGCGGGGGGGGGTCTGCTGAGGGGCGCGGGATCCCCTGGGGGGAGCGGGACCGGCCGGGAGGAGAGGAAAACCCTGAGGGGAGCGGGAATGGAGAGAGGAGAGGAGAGGGAAACCCTGAGAGGAGCGGGAATGGAGAGAGGAGAGGGAAACACTGAGGGGAGCGGGAATGGAGAGAGGAGAGGGAAACACTGAGGGGAGCGGGAATGGAGAGAGGAGAGGGAAACCCTGAGGGGATCGGGAATGGCCGGGAGGAGAGAGATCCTCTGCGGGTACCAGGAATGGCTGAGAGGAGTGGGATCCTCTGAGGGGAACGGGGATGGTCGGGAGGAGAGAGATCCCCTGAGGGGAGCGGGATCCTCTGAGGGGAAGGGGGCACCCTGAGGGGAGCTGGACCCACCGGGGCATCAATTCCACACCGACACGGCCGCGGGTACTGGCGAACCCCAGCCTGGAAAGGACCCGCTTAAAACATTGGAGATTGTTATAGGTGGAGGGAAATAAATTATATTCAAGTTTGGCAAAGATTTCACTATAATCGATGTAAATCCGCGTGGGGAGTTATTTCATGTGTCTTTATGGCTGAGATGAGCCCTTTGATGCCCTTCACTTTGTCTACTTCACTTTGTCTACTCAAAGCTGTAAATCACTTAAAGTAAGAAGTCTCGGAATATCCAGGCTGTGCTGGCAGGGCAGAGCCCATCCTTAGGCTTGGGAAGGAGAAATGATCCTTCAAAATGAACCTTGAATTGTGCATTTGCTGATCTTGCAACACAGAATGTAACTCAGCTTTTTACTCTGATGTTACATCATTTCAACCAACACTCTCCTGTGCTTAACCCATATGGGAGAATCGCAGTGAAAATTACCCTCAATAGCAAGAGTTTAATGTATATTTTTATGTAAGAAGGTAGTGATGTTTCTGCAGTGACACACAAACCATCAGGAACAACCTGCTGTGGGGTTTCTTGCTTATTACCTCTTATATTAAAGAAATAAAGAGTAATAGCTTGGGTGTAGATCTTGGACCTGCATTTCTGAGAGGCTCAGTCCAGCCCCTGAGCTCACATTCCCCAGATCTTTGATAATTTCTGTCTGATCCAGGTTAATTAGAAGCCAGGATTTTCTGACATTAAACTCAAAGCTGGCACTTTTATGAAAATATAAATAAGAGTAATTAATATTTGTGAAACACTGTCAGAGTATAGCGTCAAAACACCAAATTACCTGCTCACCTGGTTATAGAACAGCTCCTTCTCTAACTCAAAACTACTGGAAGTTTCTGAACACCACAAAAAGTCGTCTGCATTCCCACCTACACATTTCTTTTTTGGCTTTTTACCTTCCCTTTTTTTCTCTACAAGCTGCCTGCTAGACAGAGTCACATCTCACTCCTCCTTGTTTGGACAAGTCCTGGTGCTGTTTTGGGATAGATCCCATCTGGAACAAAGCTTGGCCCCGTGTGTAAAACCTGTTCTGCAACGTTTTCTTTCTTAGGGAAACAAGTATTCCATTGTGCAGCCTTGATGCAATCCCTGACAGAGTCCTGGAGAGCGAGGAGGGGAACAGAACCAGCTTTCAGGAGGAGCCTTGTGATGCCAGCCCAGGTTCACTGGACACAGCTTCCCCTGGTGAGTCAGCTCTGGTTGATCTCTCAAATCACACTTCCAAAAGCTGATGCTGCTACGTCCCCACGTGTTAATTCTCACACCACCAAAGACGTAAGGGAAATTAAAAGCAAACAAAGCCCTGTTCCGTTTGGTCTGGTCTGAATTACAGTCAGATCCTGGTCTTAACCATCTAATTGAACATTCCTGGGTAAATAACTCGTGTTACCGTCAGCGCTGTTCCTGCAACTTCAATTTCAAACAACTTCGTGCATCAGTTTCTCGTGGAGCAATCTGCTGCCCAGGGCTGTGGCTGCTGGAGAGCAGAGCAGAGCTCAGGGGGAGAGTGTGTGAGCCAAGGTGGGAAATGAGAGCACAGACGTCACCTGCCCCTGCTGTGTGCGTGGAACAGAAAGAGCTGCTTGTCACATCAGGGACAGCCACATTAACAGTGCCTGTGGGGGGCTGAGGTGCTGCACAGGAGCTGGAGTGCCATGGGCTTCTACTGAAGGTACCACCCATCTTAGGACCATGTTCTGTGAGGTGCCACAGTCTTGGAGCAGCCTCTGGGGTTGAAACCAAATGAATCAAACGAGTGGCAGATTGAAGCAGACAATGGTTTTGTCCCACACAGATGTTAAATCATGCATGCACATCACCCTTGAGGTTCAAATGGGGTTTCAGAGAGGCAGAGCACAACCTGGAACACTCCTGCTCGGTGTGACTGCAGTGTGTACACTGTCTTGGGGTGGGGTGAGTGGGGAATGAAGAAATTTTAGTGGTACAGAAAGGTTTCATCTACAAACAGAAGCTGCCACTAGCCCAAACAGCCCTAAAATCCACATCAGAAAATCAGTGGAATTAAAACCTGTGATCTCACTGTGGACCATGACACGTCAGAGGTGGAGTTCACACTGTGTCCTTTAGACTTGGCTCCTTGTATTTTATTTAAGCTTTAACTAGCACTGAAAATAACCCTCCTCTGGCTGCTGCACACCTTGGCTCACTGCACCACACAGTGATTCATAGGAGGATCCATAGATCAGAAACCAAAACACACAAAAATATATTCTCATTATACAATAGATTATTGGAGGACTTCTGGGTTCCAGGCCAAACTCTGGAGCTGACTGTAGGATCTTGACAGCTTCCAATGTGACACTTCAGTGTACCTGCATGCAGGGACAGAAGGACACTTGTCACCCACCAATACACAGTGCCAGGGAGTGCAGCCTCTGGATGAGTTTTACGGTGTAAAATCTGTAATTTTACCACATGAAAGGTGATAAAGAAACAAAGCAAGGAATTTATTTGAACTTCCTGCTCAAAGTCCACCACGACTCGTGGGCTCAGAACCCCTGTGGACCCTGAGGTGCTGTGTGCAGGCTTTGGTCTGGCTGACGTCAGCTGTGTGAAATGGTCCCCAGTGCAAAACCAGTTTGCTGTGGGCAGATCCCAAACCATTTCCATATGTTACTTTGAAGGAGAAAATGACTGGTAAGACTCAAAGCAGAGGAGCCAAGTGCCAAGAAAAAAATGCCCTGAAGTGCCCAGATCTAACAGACCAGGGAATCCATCGCCATGTGCCAGACGTGCCTGCTGCAGCACAGCCCTTCAGACTCCCAGCTGGAAGGCTCCCAACACCCAAGGGGCAGCACTGGGAACATTGTACCTCCTGAGTCAGTGCTGATGAGCTCAGCATGAGGGAGGCTGTGATTATCAGAGTGGTGGCACACAGCTCTTCTGTGTTGGCTTAACCACAGGCTCCATGGCATTCTGAAAAAGCCAGGATACCCTGGTTAAATTCTGGCATTGATAATGGTGCTCTTCCTGCCACCCAGCCGGGCTGAACTTGAACTCAGCATTCTCTTTTCTGACCTAGGGAGTTCTGTCCTAGAGCAGTGATTAACCCCCACCTCAACAGCAGGGCAAGAAGTCTCTAAGCACCCAAGGAGTTTATTGGGAACTCCTTGCTCAGGTGTCTCTGCACAAGCACTTCAAGGACTCTCCCTCTCTCCAGCTCTAGGTGAGGACAAGGATTAATGCAGTGGAAAGCAGTTCCAGGTCAGGGTTAGGCTGCCCCACAAGAACTGGGAGATAGAAAACAGCACCTGAAGCAGGGCAAAGAAAAGCCCCTGCAAGGCTCAAGCCTCCGGAGAGAAGGAAGGTGTTGGGGAAGCATCAGGTCTGTGCCTCCTGCAGCTTGGATGTGAACAGGCTTTGTTCTGCATCATTAACTTTATACAACCTCTGGGAAGCCTCAGCAGTTCATGAACTGCCCAAGCATCTGCAAATGTGATTCTTGACTTTGAGATCTCTGTGACGCAAACCAAATTAAAGAGCACTGAGATAGTGTGCAGCTACTGCTGACTGCTTTTCCAGGAATGCCTGTGAAATACTCCCAGTGTTTCTTTTGTAACAGAATGTAAATATCCCCATTGAAAAGAATCCTCAGTTCTTGTGCTTTTAACACAGTCTGGGGAGAGCTCCCTCTCCGAGTATCATCTGGGGCACAGTTCTCATGCAAGATAAATGCACACATAAAAGCATTCAAAACAGTCATTTGCTTATGTGCTTTTCCCTGAAAGCAGGTGGCAAAGTAAACACATTGGTCAGATCCACTCTCCTCGGTCTGGACTGACATCCAAACAATGTCTGGACCGACATCTAACAAACTGGCTGCAGAATCGAGCCATTTCTGAGGCAAGTTGCTGCCTCCCTCCCCCCAAGATAATAGAGCATTTTCCCAGATGGAAGGAACCCACTTGAAAAACAAAAGGTCTTTGAAATGTCAGCGCAGGCTTGCTTGGCCCGCACTGTGTGCCCACAGGAAAACGATAGAGCCTTTCTTCACTCTCCAGCTGTAACGCTCACATCTGAAGCAGCAAGAGGATTAAGGGATGCAGCTCTAGTTTCCTGCTCTCCTACTGATCTCCAGCTTCTCCTGTGGAACTCACTTAGCCTCACTCTGTCTCCAGCACAATGAGGATAAAAGTGCTTTCTGAGCTGAGGGTGAATCCAAACTCATGAGAGGTTTGCATGCCCCAGTCATGGGGATCAGTAATGGAATTCCTTGAACAAACTTCAAGCCAGTCACAGGAGAACTGATCCAGTGTGGCTGGCAAAAGAAGCCAGGATGCTGCATCCACATGGATGAAGGCTCCCTTGGCTCTGAGGGCACCACAGCTCAGTGGGCAGTGTAGGTGCTGCCCTGCATTCTCTGTTTGAACTGTGCCATTAATGCATTTATTACACCAACATTTATGCCACTTCTCCTCCAAACCCCTCCTTGTCTCCTCTAGCATGAAAGAGGAGGAAGTCCCCCAGGTCATAAATCTCCCGTGCTAAGAGCTTGGGCAGTGAGCCTGCCTCTCCCAAAGCTCTCCCTCACAGCTGCTCCCTGCTCTGCTCACACCAGGCTGTGTGGGAGCCCAGCGTTCCTCTGGCTGCTGGGACCTCCGTGTGTTCCCAGCCTCCCTCTCACAATGCAACTTGTTCTGATCTCTCACGTCAGAGCATTTTTTGATCTTTAGATAATTACAGAGGAATTACAATTAGTGCTGTCTCCAAGAGTTAAAGGGAAGGCACAAGTTCCTCTCTCTCCCTTCCAGTTTTAACCCCTTTGCTCTCTGTGGTACAGGCCTTATGATTGTCAGCTGAAAACACTGCAAGACTGTAAAGAGTCCAATGTGCACCCCAAAGAGCAGGAAGATGAGCCACCCTTGGCCTGTGTCGCTCCTGTGAGCAGTGTCAGGCCTCCAGTGAGATAATCCATGACCAGGGCAAGTGTGATGTCCTAATGCTACTTAGGGAAACGGAGCATTTGCCAGAGCGAGGACAAGATAAGGAGCATTAATCCAACTTACAAGGAAATGCAACATCCAGTTGCAGGCTCTCCCCTGACCTCACCAAGCACGTCTGCAAGGGCTGCTCCCAAGCACAGTTCCCTCCCTGGAGCTGGGACAGGGTCAGCACCTAAAAGTGAAAAGGAACAAGTACCCAGAGCAAAGCTGACAAAGCCTTGGTGACATCCAGACTGGCCGTGGAGTCTGCCATGACTGCTCCTGTCCTTCCCTCGCCCTGGCTGAGGCCAGTGCCAGCACACAGCTCTCAAGATCTCCATGAATCTTTCCTGGTTTCTGTACCTTAAACACAGGACAGTGACACTTCCATGTACAGATACATGGCACACACCCCTCCCCTGTGCCTCCCTTCCCCTCCCCAGTCCACGTCAGAATCTGTCCAGGCAGTTTATCAAGACTGCTGGTGATTGTCACAAATGTGTTCTGTCCATTGTTTTTTACTTTCCCACATTTTTTATATTCTGTACAGGAATCATGACCTATTTAAAAAAAAAAAAAAAAAAAAAAAAAAAAAAAAAAAAAGGAGGTTGGAAGTGATGACTTCCGTGGTGCCTGTATCTTGTGATCAGGATTCTTCCAAACTCAGAATGGCCTCTGACAATCAATCTGCTCTCTGCTTTCTTCTCACTTTTCCATTGCCTAGGAGGAAAAATCTCCTTATCTGCCCTGACAGAAACAAGTAACTCACCAAAGCACCAGGAGAGTGCAGGTGTAAATTCCCCTTTCCCTTCTCTAGCATTCTGTTAGCAGAGCTGCTCGACCCTCTCTGCTGTCAGTGCTTCTTCCTGCTGGTGGAGGCGCAGGTAATCCACTGGATAATCCAAAGAGCAGGATTTAACAATGTGAGCGAAGTGATGCTGGCCCGGCACAAGGCTGTGTGCGGCCCGCTCGGGGCACCAGATGGCAGCATTTATTGTCTGTCTGAGCCCCAACCCAGCCGGCACTGGCACTTTAGCGCTCCACACTTCATGTATTAAAGCCCCGAAAGGTCGGGCTGCAGCCTCCTCCACCTGCATGGTACGCTCGGGAAGGGTAACGAGAAAGAGCACGGCAGTGTCTGTGCCACCTCTTCCCACTCCTTCCACGGGAAAAAGTGGTTTCCTTGCTCTAAGAAACACTTGCTGTCCTTATTACAAATTCACTTTTTGCCTGTTTTCCCCCTGCAAGGCTGCAGCCCCTCAACAGGCTTCTGGTTATCAGGAATTCCAGTGAAGGATATAAAGATATTTAACAGATTTAGCTCTGCCAAGACTTTTTTATTTTCCTGTAGCAGATTTAAAATATCAGACATATCAGTGGGAGCAGGCTTTTATCTAAGAGGGAAGAACTTAGCTGGAATTTAACAGGGAAAAGCCTAAAAGCTCTCAAAAAGTACCAAACCATTCCCGTGGGGAATGGCAGCACGCAGGATGCCATGGCTGGGAGAGGCCCTTCTTGTTTCCCAGCTTCTTCACCTCTGTTTCCTCTTTAAGGCTTCAGTACAAACACCCAGGGTGGAGATCACAAACCAACATTCCCTCACACCATGTTTTGTGCACTGGAAAACATTTAAGATCAAATGGTCACACTCTGGACTGGGTTTAGAGTTAATGACTGAGTTGAGGTTGTTACTGTCAATAGTCACTGCAGTCACAGGATTGTCAGGAAAGGGAGGCCAATTCCTGATATATTCTTCCCAGCAAACACACGCATCAGCACAAGGACTGTCCTTGGTGTCTGGCAGGGCTCTCTGCTGGCCTTGCCAGACCATTTTCCCCAGGTGTGACATACACTCAGATCCCAACAAATATCTTGGGATTTAACTACAACCCTAATTACCACCTCCCTCCAAAGCTGTGTTCCTGAAAAATCACTTCAGCTATCCCTTTATGTTTGAGACACCTCATTTCTTTACCAGAAAGGCTCACAGTTCCCACACAAAGCACCTCAGCTTCTATTTCACACCCAACACCCAACTGCTCCAGTGTTCCAAGGGCACAGATCCTGAGATTTCCAAGGGCTCTGTGAGGTTGGGCCTCACCAACACACAGCAGCTTTTCCAGCCCGAGGAGCAGCTTGTCCCCAATCTGCTCCAAATGCCACCAAACCTTTTCACGCTGTAGCAGAGGACAAGAACTCCCTGTTTCTCCCACCTCTGCTGATCAAACAGCCATTGCAGGCACTGAGCTCAAAGGAGGATTGACCAACATGGTTGCATCAGTCAAGCTGCAAAAATAATTGCGTTACCCAAGTCTCGGGTGCTTTATCAAGGTTTCATTTTAAAACCATGGTGATTGCCCAAGCAGCAAACATCCAGCTGTAGCCGTTGCTCAGAAACTGTTTTTTTGAAACACAAGGCACTGTCCTGTCTCCCTGGTTTTGTTTGTTGGAGGACTTTGTTTTGTTTTTAAACTTTTTCCTGCTCCACAACCCCATTTCCTGTCTGACATCCCTGTTTCAAAATCAAACTATGCTGATCCACAGGGACAGCTTCAGGACATTCAAAAACAACTTTTCTGTTCATATTTGGGTTTTATTAGAACTTCCCACTAGGTCCCTTGGAAAAGAAGATGTTTTCCCCCCAACATGATGTCTTTAAAATCATTCCCCTGCAGTGTCACAAATGTGCTTTGTGTCCTAGGGATGATCCACCATCCACCTCCCTCCAAAACGGTGTTTTGAAGATGTGTGTTTTCCTACTTCCTCCCCAAAATCATCCATCTTCACCCCTGCAGGCTTCAACCTCCCTCACAGGGGAATATTACTGACACCCCACGCCGCAGAGGGAGATTAATCCAGGCAGATATATGTGTCCACACGGAACCTGCCTCATGGAGATGGTATTGCATTGTGGCTCTTTTTCCAAAAGTCCTGTGGTGCACATCAAGTGATCTGGGGCCAATGACTTCAGCACTCACATGAAGATTACTCATCTAATTAGGGGGTTTGCAGGCTCTGCCCCGGCGTTTCTGTGCGTTGGTAATGTCATCGCACTGACTCCTGGAATATTTGTCATTTAGCGACTGGCTCGGGGGTTTGTTTTCCTTTGTGTTTTCCCCGCTGGATTGACCCCCCACGGCAGCAGCGGTGTCAAGCACAGGAATGATGCACAAATGCCGTTAGGTTTAGGATGTCAACGCTGTAAAACGAGAAAAACACCTCCCCAAAGCGCTGTTTAGCCAGGGAAGCGGCGAGGCGGACTGACTTGTTTTCCGGTCAGCAGTGTCATCACCACTTTTCCCCGCCCCATCCCCTCGCCCACACCTTCCCTAAGGCCACCCCGGCCCCTCCAGCAGCCCGCTGTCGCCGTGTCCCCCTCGCAGCAGCGCTGCCCCAGCCGCGCTGCCCAACATCAGCCCGCGCCCGTCTGATGCAACCACAACATCACCACGTGGCCACGCGCAGCTGTTGCGCGCCGCCAGCCAATGGGAGGCGGTTCCGCCACCGCGGGGGGAGGGCCCGCCCCGCCTGATCCCCACGCGATTGGCCACCGCGCGCGTCCATCAGCGGCGAGCCAGCCAATGGGCGGCGGCACCGCCCGTGCGGCGGCGGAGCGGGGTCGGGGCGGGCGCGGGGGCCGCAGCGGCCGAGGCGCCGCGCCCGCTCCATGGAGGCCGCGGCCGAGGCCCCGGGGGCGCCCGCGGCGCTCAGCTGCTTCTCCTACAACCAGGACTGCACGTAAGCGGGGCAGGCGCCGCGGGGCGGGGGGCGACGGCGGCCGGGCCGCGCCGGGCGGGGTCGGTGCGGCCCCGCGGCCCGCGGCGGGGCGGGTCCCAGCGCCCCCGTGGCGCGGCAGGTCCCCTCAGGGATGGCCCCCGTGGGACCCCCCCTTCCCGCACACTCACACGGGCCGTGCTCGGGGTGCTCCATCCCCACCGGAGCGGCCCCGGCCCCACCCGCCCCTCCGGGTAAACACCCACCCAGGCCCCGGCTGCCCGGGGGAGGCAGAATTGGGAGCGGCCGCCGGGCTTTGCCTCCCCCGCAGCTCGGGGAGCGCCCGGGGATGGGCAGAGCAGCGGCGTTCTCCCAGCGCTTTGTCCGCCGGGCGCTGTGTGGCCGCTTGGGAGGTGGCGGCGTTGCCCAGGGCCACCAGAACCCCCCTGAGGCTTCTGGTGAGCAGCCCGCGCCTGAGCACCGCCACAGCTCGGGTAACGCCGGGCTCCTTGGAGCCTCCCGGCCTCACAGCCCTGCTAACCTGTGCTTCACCTGCTCCCGTTTGAGAACCTTTCCCAAGCGGGACGGCAAAACGCTCCCGAAGCAGCGAGCCACACGCGGATGTGGCAGCCGTAGCCCGGAGCCAGGATCGGCCCGGATCGTGGGGAACGAGATAAGGATCGGAGATATCAGCCTCACTCACACCTGGAAAGGCCGTTTCCTTTGCAGCCCTGCTTTGCATTAGCGTGCCCGAACAAAGGGTGCTTTGAGGCATGTGGATGTGCTGCTGACGTGAACCTGCTGGGCACTGCCACCAGCACAAACGCTGTACGCCGCTGTTATGGGCTGGTTTAAAACCTAGATCTTACTGCTTGCTAAGTCGGGAACTGGGCAGAGACAGCGCTTGACAAAACTGCCCACTACCCTGAACAGTGAGAGCAAAGCTTCCATAGCCCGGATAAGTCACTGTGTCAGTACAGGTGGATCAGCCCCTAGCTTAGGAGACGGCCTCACAGGTGCTGTCTGCTTCCTCCCAGGTAGATCTGTACCTGTTTGTTCCTCCAGCAGCCCCAGGGCCGTAGGGAGAGGATGGGTTTGCTCTCTTAGAGGGGTATTTGCCTTCTGTAGGCTGCAACAGCCTCATGGAAAACTGGATTCCTGAGTTTGTTACTCTGTATTATTTAGGTTGGAAACTAAATTGTGCCTTCGTAGGCTTCTTGTGCCAAGAGCTATTCCTTTCCCCTTTGTCAGGGTTTAAACCCAGCCAGCTCCTCACTCAGTTAGGTGGAAAGAGAACTAAAAGGGTAAAAGTGAGAAAATTTATGGGCTGAGATAAAGGCAGTTTAATAATTAAAGCAAAAGCCACATGTGCAAGCAAAGCAAAACAAGGAATTCATTCCCCACTTCCCATGGCTGGCAGGGGCTCAGCCATGCCCAGGACAGCAGGGGGGACAAAGGCAATCACTCCAAATGTCCTCCCCTTCCTTCTTCTTTATCCCCTGAGCCTGACACTGCATGGCCTGGGATGTCCCTGGGGTCACCTGGGGTCAGCTGTCCTGGCTGTGTCCCTTCCCAGCTCCTTGTGCCCCCCCAGCCTCCTCACTGGAGGGGCGAGGAGCAGAAAAGCCTTGACTGTGCAAGAACAGCTCAGCAATACAAAAACATCCCTGTGTTATCAGCCCTGTGTTCAGCACAAACCCCAAACACAGCCCCATACAAGCTAAGATGGCAAAAAAAACCCATCCCAGTCAAAACCAGTACACCATCCCTGCTGGGACTCCTGCTGTCAGTCACCTGGAGGCCTTCAGCTCTGAACTAGCAGATTTTTGCTTTGCCTTTGCAGCTCCCTGGCAATTGGAACCACAACTGGATACAGACTTTTCTCCTTAAGTTCTGTGGAGCAACTGGACCAGGTCCATGAAAGCAGTAAGTCTCCTGCTTCCCTGGGGAGGAATATCAACCAGCAATACCTTAAATTTGTGGGAGTCCTTCACCTTTGTTAGAGCCCAGCTTCTTTGCCACAGCAGTTTGTGCTGCAGCCCAACATTCAGAGGCAGTTTCCCACTAGAATGCTTCAGGTACATGGGCAGCAGCCCACAGGCTTCCAGCACAGCTGCTGGATAACTCCCAGGCTTTTAATCCAGTGTGGTATTTACAAGCAAGATGTTTTTAACAGGTTTTCCATGTAAAGAAGGTCATTCCCAGCAGGCCTGCAGCTCTTAGCTGTGCTCACAGCAGCATGCAACACACACTGAGCAGCCCAAAACAAGCCTGGCCTCGTGGAGCAGGGACTCCAGGCTGCTTCAAGCCAGAAGTGCTTCAGCTGAGATGCACTGAAGATAACACTTCCCAGCTGGGATCTGTTCATCCCTCTGCAGTGGCTGCAGAAGGAGCCTCAGCAATCAGACACAGCTGCCTCATCTGGAGCAGGATCTAGGCTCCTTTCCCAGAGTCAGGTCCCTGCTGGTGACACACTCAGGGTGATGGGCTGAGGTACAGCCAGTCCCACATGGCAGCTGTGGGGCAGCCTTTGATCCTCCAACACAGCCCAGCCCAAACTGAGCATCACTCAGGGCTGGGCATGCTGGAAACTGCAGTCCCTGGGGATTTAGGTGCAGGGCACACTGGAAATTGCAGTCCTTGGGGATTTAGGTGCAGGGCCACCAGGACCATTGCACTGCTTCCTCCTCCACACAGCAGGAGCCACCCCAAACACAGTCACTGCAAGACACAGCATCCACTGTTTGATTCCCCAGGGAAGCTGGGAGAAACCTGACACCACACAGAAGAAACACCAAGCCACAGCCAGCTCATGCCTTACCTCAGCAAACCCCTCACATTCCCCAAGAAACTCCCTGACCAAAGGGAGGGAGCTCCTCCCTTTATATCCCCTTCCCAAGGATCTGGTGCAGCTGGAGGGACTGGGGATTAGCTTCAGCTGGGCCCTGCCCAGGAGAGAGAGGCACAGCACCACTGTCAAAGAGAACTGGCTTCATTTCTGCCTGCAGGGGAAGGTTTTTTAACCCCTTCCTGCTCTGGCCTAATTGCTTTGTGCCAGGCATGAGAAATTTGTCACAAAAATGATGTTGAACACCTTAGCACTGATCCTTCCAACCCCATCCCCTCCTGGGCTGAGTCTTGTTGCTGCAGTCACACCAAGCTGAGGGCTCTGCCTTGCTCTCCTTGTGTGCCCAGATGAAATCCCAGATGTTTACATCGTGGAGCGTCTGTTCTCCAGCAGCCTTGTGGTTGTGGTCAGCCATGCCAAGCCACAGCAAATGAATGTCTACCACTTCAAGAAAGGGACAGAGATCTGCAACTACAGCTATTCCAGTAACATCCTGTCCATCCGGCTGAACCGGCAGGTGAGAGGGGTTATCCACAGTTATCCCACTCTGCCTCTGCTGCCGTCGCCTTTCCAGCTGGGGGCAGCCTGGGGAGGTTTGCAGGGAGTCTGGGGGTGGGATTGGAGGGGTGGGTGCCTGTCCTCTCCTCCCAGCCCCACCTGAGAGGCCTCTGACAGGAGCAGGAGGGCTGTGGGTATCATCTGCCACCAGGGTTTCCTTCAGGAAAACGAAGCCCAGTCCTTGTTTTGGTGGCAGTTACACAAAGGCTTTTTGTCATCTGCCTCCTTGCCTGTTCAGGACATGGCTCTGCCAAAAAAACACCTTTTCATATTCCTTCCATCCCTTGAATTCCACATCCTGACTTCAGGCCCACCTCAGCCATCTTGGTTGCAAGTGAGACCTTCAAAGTTGGTTACAAAAACCCAGGAGTAACTTGAACTCTGTGGATAGGGCAAGAAGCTGCTTTCCAAGTACTGCTAGCAGCCTTGTCTTGGTTTTAAAGGTATAAAACCCACTCAGGCCACTTAAAATGAGGCTTTTAGAATGTTACTCTCTGATGTGACACAGCCTCATGCAGCTCTGAGCTCTTTCGGAGGATTTTCAGTCATCTCTTCTTTTTGTCCATAATTATTTTCCAAGTATATGCCCTAAGAAGCAGAGGACATTTTACAATGAAGAAATGAGCAGTCTGGGTAATTGTATATAATCAGCCTCTCCTCAGTTAGCAACAGTGAGACCTGCACTGAGCCTCTCTGGGCTGAGCTTCCAGTAAAGCTGTCCTTGACCAGGAGTTCCTGTACTACAATTAAATCTGTCCTAAACTGTTTCTTTTCACTTAAGCTTACAGTGAAACTGGCAAAAGAGAGACTTCCTTTGAATTGCAGATAGATGTGTGTGTATAAAAATAAACTGGGAGGTTCTGCTGAGCAGCTCTAGGAGATCAGTGTGAATAAAATAAGTTCAGGCTACTCCCCATGTGCTGCTCTGGAGCTGCCTGAAGGTGATGCAGAGTCCCAGCCTTGCATCCACGTTTCTTGGCTGCATTATGAGCTGGGTTTCAGATCCTGGGCTGAGCTCATCCTCTGGCTGTGCCACAGACACACCTGGAGGGATCTGAAGATGCTACAGATGTTTAGAAACACAGAATCATGGATTGATTTAGTTTGGAAAAGACCAATAAACCATGAAGTCAAACCATTCCCCAACACTGCCAAGGCCACCACTAAATTCTGTCTCCAAGTGCCACATGCACACATCTTTTAAATTCCTTCAGGGATGGTGACCCCACCACTGCCCTGAACAGCCTGTTCAATGCTTAATAACCCTTTTCATGAAGAACTTTTTCCTGAAGTCCAATCTAAACCTCCCCAGTTTGGGTAGGTGGAAGAGAAATTATTGTTTCAATCTACAGTCAGGATTTAAACTGGTGGCCATCAGATTCTGCGTGTGACACTTGAATTCTTGCCTGGGCTGCTGTAGGAAAGCTGCGCTCCACTGGAAGTTCACAGAAGGACAAATCCCAGACAAGGCATTGCCACAGGAAAACAGTGACAAATTAACCAGGAACAGGTCTCAAACAAAAGGTGCATGTTTCAATCTGATCTCTCTGTGAAAAAGTCCCCATTGTGCAGACAAACAACTCCCTCAGTTGTTGCTGTGGGAGTTCTTAGTTCCAAGCTCCATGATAACTGAAGTGTGTTAAGGTAAATCCTGATCTGTCTCAGAGTGGGGAATTGGGCTGTGCTTTGGGACTGCTGGGAAGCTCCTGGGTTTTCATTCAGTGCTGAAACCTTGCTGAGCTCTTTGGAGAGGTTTGAGGTGTTTATCTGGCTGTGTCCAAACCCATCTCAGCCCCCAGATACAGCTCAGTTATCTGACCTGATCAGTGTCAAACTACAGAACAAGCTGGTGAGTAGTAACATTTTGGGCAATTTGCAGTGCCTTGAGCCTGTGTGGCAATCACAGCTCCAGGAGCTTGTCCTGGGCTCTGTCTGTGTGCACAGTGAGGATAAACCCCATCCCACTGACCCTCACATGGCCACAGGGCTGCATGGAGGCCAGCAGGGGTGAACCAGCCCTCTCCAGCTCATGCTGAGCTTGTCCAGACCTCCTCTGCCTCTTCACCTCCCAAACTTTCCTGGATTTTGTCCCTGTGGGTGCCAGCATCTCCGGCTGCTGCTTTGCCATCATCTGGAAACCTCCCTTCACCTGGACATCAAGAGCAGCCCGTTCTGGGAAAGCACATGGTGGCTTTGCCCAAATCAGCTGTATAAATATTCCTCTGCTTGCAAGTGGATGGCTCTTACTGTAGAAAAGGCAAAGTCTTCCTGGAAATGCAAAATGGCTCTGACACAGCCCCAGATGCTGTGGTTAGCAGGAATAGAAGTGGGAAAGAGTTTGATCTGAGAGTAATGGTGGAGCAAGGCAGAGATTTTTAATGTGGGTGTTTGAAGTTAGTGACTAAGCTCCACATTTAGATACTAAATAAGTGGCCTCATTTCTGAAGAGGTGGAGGCTTCCTGGCCATGGATTTGGGTACTCCAACTTCAGGATGGATGGGGTCTGGGCTTAGGCTTTTATTGGGATGTTTTCAATGCCTCTGGACTCTTGGCACTAAGGGAGGTGAAGCTGTGCACTTGCTGGGCTTACAAAGCGCAGCCCTTCAGCCAGACCCAAAGCCTGGTCCCAAAAAAAGCCTCTGTGCAAAAAGTCTCCGTGGTGACACACAGGGATCTGGGCTGAGCTGGGACACAAAGCTGAGTGGCCACAGAGATGGTGGCCCAGGGCTAAGGGTACAGCATCAGGCTTCCCTTTGCCTTTCTGCCTTTCCTCCCCATGGCTGGGTGGATGTCCCTGATAGGGTCAGCAGAAGAGGGACAAGCACCTGAACTTGGGAAATCCCAGCTCCATGGCCAAGATGGTGCAAGGGTGACCGTCCCTGAACAAATGTGTGTCAGCTCTGTGTTCATGCAGTTCTGCAGGGCACACAAAGCAGAGTCTTCCCTGCTGACTCCAAATGGAAAAAGAAACGTTCATGTGCTGGACAGATGCATTAAGATCAGGAGCAGTGGCGGGCCCAGCACCTCGTGTTCTCTCCCAGTTCAGGAAGAAGTCAGGGCAAAGGGCCTGTATTCCCATCTGGAGGCACACTGACAAGCAGGATTGCAGCCTCTCTGCTGCCGTCTTTGTGAGCAAAAAGCAATTTGTTACAAACTCTAAAGAAAAGTTGGGGTGGGGACAGACGGCAGTCAAGGCCCATGGTGGGTCTTCCTGGTCCTGGGGATGTGGAAGGTGTAGAGGAGTAGAGAAGTCATGATGTTTTATCTTCTCTTTAAAGCAAGACCAGAAGCAAAAACTCTGAAAACAAGAGTCATAGAAACCCAAATGCGAGAGGGGATGGAGAAGCAGAAGAGATCACCTTTCTGTTACATTTCAGTGTGTGGGAAATTCCCGTTTGTGTGGCAAGTTTGTCTGACAGTGAAAGTTTGGGTTTGGGAGGTGCAGGAGCACATGCAGAGGCACTGCTGGTGAGGTTCTGTGCATGTCCTGTGTCCTTGCAGAGGCTGGTGGTCTGCCTGGAAGAGTCCATTTACATCCATAACATCAAGGACATGAAGCTTTTGAAGACTATCCTGGATACACCTCCCAACACAACAGGTGAGCATGGAGAGTTGCATGAAATGGAGCTTTGTAGAGCCACAGCATTGTGTTAGAATTTACACCAGCGTGTGGCTTGTGCATCCTAATCCAGCTCTGGGAAGGCAGAAATGGATGGGGGCAGTCAGGCAGGCTTGGGAGAATCACAGAATGAGCTGAGCTGGAAGGGACCAGGAGGATCACTGAGTCCAGCTCCTGGCCCTGCACAGCACCATCCCAACAATCCCACCCTGTGCCCAGAGGTGTCCAAACTCTCCTTGAGCTCTGTCAGACCTGGGGCTGTGACACAAAGGGCCTGTTCTGCTCTGTCCTGAGCAGAACCCTGCCCTGTCTGAAGCAGCTTCATCAAAGGAGAGCAGAGATGGCCAGTGGCTCTGACTTCCCCTTGGGGTCAGCTCCCAAAGTGATCACAGAACACACAGCCAGGCCCAGCACCAATCCCTGCCAGGGAGTTCCCAGGAGCTGCCACCTGATGTTATTCCATGCAGGCTGCAAACCCGAGGGGCAGGGCAGGTGGCTGAGCACAGATCCTGTGTGTGTGGCACAGGGTGAATCCGGCTTTCCTGCTGCTGGGAGAGGAGCTATTCTTGGCAGCAGGGAGGGAAGCTTGGCCGGGTGCCCGTTGCTGTGCTGTCCTGCTCAGGCGGCAGCATCCCTTCATGCCTGGGTGCTTGGGAAGTTGCTGATGTGCTCACACTTGGCCTTGGGGCTTTCAAGGGATGCTCTTCCAGCAGCTCCCCTGACCTACTTCAGGTCTCACCAGATGGGCTCAGTGTGTGGATTAAACATGCTAAATGCTGCAAATATAATTAAAGTTTAAAACCTTCCCAGGAAGGCTGGCAGTGGGATGGGCAGGGATACCCAGGCCTGGAGCTGTTCTGCAGAGGGGCTAGAGGGTCAGGTCATGGTTTAAGAGAAGCAGCAATCAGCCAGGGCAGGACTGGGATGCTGCAGATCACAGGCTTCATATGGGCTTAGTGTTTTAAACCCTTTTTACTGTAGCAGCTGTCATTGGAATGACTGAGTGACAAGTGCAGTGCCCCTGTTGTCCCTGGGCCATCTGCTTTGGTCCCAAGCTTGACCCCGAGGACAGTGTGTCCAGTAGGTCAGAGCAGTCCAGCCTCACTGCTCTTTGTGCAGCTTGTTCAGGAGTGGGGATCTGTGCTGGGGGATGTAGGAGCACGTGGAAAATGTGCCACTCCCCTGAAGTGTGTGCCCTGGGCACAGTGACACCAGCACAGGCAGGACCAGGATTTGCTGCAGCCACACTGGCCAGTCACAGTGAGATCTCTGGCTGTCCTGGCCAGCACCTGGCTCCTGATCCAGCACCTGGCTCCTGCTCCAGTCTCCTCCACGTAGGAGAGGAAAATGCCCACGGTGTCCAAGAGGGTTGTTTTTCATGTGATTCATGTCAGGGGCAGGGTTTGCACCAAGGAGGTCACAGTGCTGGGGGTGACGTGTGTGCCATGAGGACACATCTTGGGAATGACTGCAGCTTTGGGAGCCACCTCATGTGACTCCCCCCAAGCCCTGCATGTGTCTGGACCTGCTGGCCTCAGGTCAAGGCCAGGCTTCCTGGACACAGTAGCATTTTTCCATGCTGCTTGAGGAAGCCACCTGTGACGTGGCACTCCCAGAGGTGCCATCCTGAGCAGTGCCAGCCTGCCTCCTGCTTCCTGAGCCCACCATGCAAGCACCGACCCTCATCGTGCCTGGGGGGCTGCTGAGGGGAGAGGAGCATCTTCAAAGGCTGCCTGTGATCCCCTGTGATCCTTGTTCTTTGTGTGTCCCTGAGGTCAGCCCAGTACACTCACATCTGTGTTTTCCCCTGGCCTGGTTTCCCAGCTGCCTCTCCCGGCCAGAGGAGCAGAGGGAGCGGGTGACTCACCCCGAGCTCAGAGCTCGCTTTGTTTAGCTCCAGCCTTCCCTGATCCTCTCTGAAAGGGCTCTGCTGATCCCCCCCGTGCTGCCTGAGCCGGGGATCACCATCCGGAGAAGGCAGGATGCTCATCGCAGCAGCAGAGTCTCTGGGCTATCTTTGCCTTCCTCCTATCCCTCCCTCTTTAATTGCCTTTTAATTGCTCGCACTTTGCTGCTGCCGCGCTCCTCGTGCCTCTCCCGGTGCGCCATCCCTGGCATGATGTGCATGCCTGTGGATGGATGGGGAGCGGATCCCTGGGGCCTCTGGCTGATCCTGCAGCTCCTGGCTCCGCCGCGGTCTCTTTGTTTGGTTATAAACAATGACCTAAAACGAGAGCTCCGGCCGGTCCTTCCCCGCTGCTGCTGGGCGGGGGCCAGGGCCGTGTCCTGACACGGGGCTCGCACGGCACGACACGTCCCAGCGTCTACGTGCGGTGTGTGGCTGTCCCGCTGGCCCGTTCGGGGACCGCGGAGCGTCCCCGCTGCCTTTAACCCCGCGGCTTCCTCCGCACGTGGGATTAGGTGGGACCCCCGCCGCGGGTCAGGAAGCTCAGGTCGTGCTGGAGCCTGGAGTCGCGTTTGGGAGGGCTCCGAGCTCACGGATGCGGGGCAGGAAGCGAGCGAGGCACGTTTCGTGTGTGACAGGATTCACCGGGCTGCATCCTCAGCCAGCAGCAGCAAGGAGAGGCAGGAAGAGATGCTCTTTTCCGGGGTCACCTGGGGGACAAGCGGATGGATGTACCCACACACGTATCCATCCATCCCTGTCTCATCCTGTAATTCCTGCCTGCTTTGAAAGGAGCATTTGGGAACCTCTGTGCTCGTGTTGGCACAAAACCAGATGGCTCTTATGGGGACGAATTCCTCCTGTGCTTAAAATTTCACTACGTTCAAGTTCCTTGTCAGCCGGAAACTCCCTGCACAGCTGGCGCATTTCCTTTGTCTTTCTCTGCTTCCCTTTTCCATTCAGAGCAGAAGGAAATGGCATTGCAGGCTGCAACGGAGCTGCACCCACCCCGGGCTGCTCTGAGCTTCCAGCCCATCCCCTACACCCTGTGCACATCTGGACGTGTCCAGATGTGCCTGGACAGGAGCGCTGTCAGCCCTCAGACCCACAGTCCTTTGCTGTTCCTTGCACCTATTCCTGCCTCCTCCAGGCAGATGATGCAGGAGGAAAGCCCAGAGCGTGCTGCAAAGCCAGATCGGGTGCTGAAGAAGCGGGGAGGGTGGCAGGGCACGGCCGCCGTTCTGTCCCGTACCAGCAGATGTCCCCACGGCCGAGGCGTTCCCAGCGCTCCGCGCCGGGCCGGGCAGTCCCAGAATGAGCCAGAGCCTGAACCCCCCGCCGTGCCCCGCTCTGTCCTCTCTCCCTCACAGCCTCAGCCGTGTCCCTGTCCCCCTGCCAGGTCTGTGTGCTCTCTCCATCAACCACGCCAACTCCTACTTGGCTTATCCCGGCAGCGCGACCAGCGGAGAGATCGCGCTTTACGACGGAAATACTTTGGTAAGTGCGAAGCTCAGCCTTTGGATACCGGCAGGGGCTGAAAACAAACAGAGCCACAGCAAAGCCAACGGGGCCCTTGGGAAGGATGAATAAATGCGCTCCACCGAGCTGGAGTGCAAGGGAATTGCCTGGGAGGCACATCTGGACGTATCCCCCTTGCTCAGAGCAGACAGCTCTGAGATGAGGACGTGCATCTCCCAGCACAGGATATTCAGGGAAACATGATCCACTGCCCTGCAGCCCAAGGGCCACTGCCAGGCTGACTCTGGGGTCACTGTGGCAGCGTCAGCAGCGTATCCCAGGGGAATGATGTGACCAGCGTGGGTCAGGGGGGGTTGGAGCTGCTCCAGGCACAGCGCAGGATCTGGAGCAGCCTCTGCCACACCGTGAGCTAGAAGGGATGCCGGACCCAAAGTCACAGAGAGGGAAAAGTGTCCAAAGTCCCCTTAGGAAATCTGTCCCTGGCTGGATGCAGAGTCATGATTATCTGCTGTTTATGTCAGGGCTTTGGGTTACATAAGGCTGGTGGCTCCGTACGTGCAGTGGGAGCTGAGGATCTGCAGCAGGGGAGGAGCAGAGCACAGGGGAAACACTGCTGCTACAAGAGGTGCTGCAAGGGCTGGGGCTCCCTGCAGGTACCAGGGTGCTGTCACTGCCGCAGGACTTGCTGTGCAGCACAGGGAATTGCAGGGAGGCAAAGAAGGGCCAGGCTTTGGAGAGGGTGCAGGCACAATCCCAAACCCTAGAGAGGCAGGGAGCTGAGGTTCTCTGCCCCTGAAGTGAGGTTTCTGTAACCACAGTGGCCATAGGAGGTGGGGAATGAACTCAGGGCAGGGCAGAGATAAACTGCTGAGGATGTTGAAGGGACACCATCAGCACAGGACGATCCCGTGAATCCATATCAGCAGGTCTGGATAGGGTGTGAGGCAGGAACACCCTGCCCTCACACAGTCCAAGGACCACGTGTCCCTTGGCCCTCACGTTGCCTTGTGCCCCACAGAAAACAGCGTGCACCATCCCTGCCCATGACGGGCCTCTGGCCGCTCTTGCTTTCAACTCCACTGGCTCCAAGTTGGCCAGTGCTTCTGAAAAAGTGAGTGAGCATGGCTGCAAGCACCCTCCCTCTGCCCAGGGCTGCATCAGCACCCCTGAGCTGCCCCTTCCTAAACACAGCCAGCACTGAAGGGCCGCTGACTGGTCAGTGTACTGGGATCAGATTGAGCCCAGCTGGCAAACAGGAGGAGCCTTTGCATGTCCTGAGTTTCCTGGGTGTGTCAAGGAAAGGGCTCGGGCCCCTTGGCTTGCTCCTACGTGATATTTCCATTTGCATTTTTTGCAGGGCACAGTCATTCGTGTATTTTCCATTCCTGGGGGGCAAAAACTCTATGAATTCCGGCGAGGGATGAAAAGGTCAGTTCATTCTTCTGGCAGTGACAAGTACACTGAGGGCTCCAGGAGCCAAAATGTAAACACAGGGACACGGGGCAACGTCAGATCCTGGTGGCTTTGGCATCTTTTGCAGAAGGAAAACAAGAGCAGACGTATCAGCTCAAAATGACACTGTGCCAGGCTGTGCCCAGCTCAGTGATTCCCTTCAATGTGTCATGGAGCAGGGCGATGGCAGGAAACAGATGTGGAGTCACTCCATTTACTCTGTCCCTGCTTTCTTCTTATTTGAAATAATGCAGTCCCCAGAATTGCCAGAGAACTCATTCCTGCTTAACCTGTGCAGGAGATGCTGTTTGTATTTCACTGTTCAGCACTTTGGATCTTCCCTGGTCTCTGCAGCACCAGAAGCTGCAGTGAGGCTGGCACAGATGTTCCCTCCACATGCAGTTCTGTGAGCAAGGACATTTCCACCTCTCTGGCTGTTTGTCACTAGCTCTAGGCTACCCCCAGCCCTGCTGATCAAAGGGATTAGGGAATTGCTCAGTGAACCCACAGGCTCAGCAGCAGCAGCAGTGCAGGGTGATCCTCACCATGGATGGGTCTCCTTCCTGCCCATCCACTCCTCTGTGAACCAAAGGCAGTAGTTCCCCATGAATGAATTGCCATGGAGTGACCAGTCCTGTCCTTGCTCGGCTCTAGGTATGTGAACATCAGCTCCCTGGTGTTCAGCATGGACTCCCAGTTCCTCTGTGCTTCCAGCAACACTGAGACCGTGCACATCTTCAAACTGGAGCATCTCACAGACAGGTGAGGGATTAGCCTGACTTAACCTGCCTGCCCCAGGGCTGTCCCTGCTTTAAAGTCTGTATTTACACAGCTGCTCTAGCCATGTCCTCACCACGTACTCTCCATGAGCAATACCACCTGCAAACTGTCTGTGTGTCCTGAGGGACTCACTCCTTGGAAAAGCCACGCACTGCACCCCTGCTGTCAGGCTCTCTGGGCCTCTCTGGCTTCATTAGGTGTCCCCTGCCTTCTCCAGCTAGGCTGGTGCACAATGTACAGGTGCTCCCAAAACCCCTTCACCCGAGTGAGATCAGGTCTGTTCCTGATGTTTTGTCACGCTGATCGTGGTAACCCCACTGACGCTGCTTTGTGACCCCTCAGCCGGCCAGAAGAGCCTCCAACCTGGAGTGGTTACATGGGGAAGATGTTCCAGGCTGCTACCAACTACCTCCCTGCCCAGGTGTCGGGCATGATGAGCCAGGACCGAGCCTTTGCCACCGTCCGGCTGAACATCTCCGGGCAGAGGAACATCTGTGCCCTCTCCACGTATGTACTGACCGTACTGACCATCCTGACCTCTGCCCCCAGGCCAGGCCAGCCCTATCTCAGCCCCCTGCCTGCAGAGCACGAGGTGTGGGTGCTGCTGTGTCTGTGTGAGAGGTTTTTGGCCTCAGGATGCTTTTCCCAGCAGGATTCAGAAGCTGCCTCGGCTGTTGGTGACGACATCGGATGGACATCTCTACATCTATAACCTGGACCCGCAGGATGGAGGGGAGTGTGTCTTAATTAAAAATCACAGGTAACTCTGCCTCCACTCACACCTCATACAGAGGCTGATCTTCTAAAAAATGTAGTGAAATCTCACCTGGCAGCACAAAACGGATCTGTAGGAGCAAGAGAGTTAGAACTGAGTTTGTGATTTGAGCTTTGTCTGATCTTACAGATGTGGGTGGGAAACACATCAGCAGGCAGGGGCGCAGGGCTGCTTGCAGGAGAAACCAGAGACATCTCAGATGCCATGGCAGCTGTGAGACATCGCAGCTTAAACTGCTAAGGCTGTGCCTTAGGAGATGCCCCAGCTCTGACCACCATGGTGGCAAGAGAGCTGAGCACCTTCTCCAGGTTGGAGTGGGTGCTGGAGAGCTGACTGAGGGTAGGATGGTGTGGAGTGACTCTGAGCTCCTGTAAACAAAACTCCAGTGCCAAAGCAGAGGAATTTCTTCATGGAAGGGGTTGTTCAGCATTGGAAGGGGCTGCCCAGGGAGGTGGTGGGGTCACCATTCTTGGAGTTGTCCAAGAAACAACTGGATGTGGCCCTCAGTGCTCTGGCCTGGGTGACAAGCTGGTGGTGATCAGTCAAAGGTTGGGCTGGATGATCTTAGAGGTCTTTTCCAGCCGAAATCATTCTGGGATTCTGTGAAAACAGAGCCTCCCCCGCCGCTGTTCAGTCCATATGCAAATCCCATTAAGCACGTAACCCCCCCGCACACATCTGGGCTGCTTGGCTCCAGATGTGAAGCCTTTGGGGTGGGGTGAGATGTAACATGTGCTCCAGGCCGGGAGGTGGCTGCCAGCCAGGAAAGTGCCAGCAGCTTTTGGAAAAGCCACAAAACAAAAGCACTTCAAAGCTGCGCTGTCCAGCGCGCGCCGCCCGCAGCCCCCAGCCTTGTCATGTGGGCTCCTCTGAGCATCAGAGGGCTGAAAAGGGCCCTTGGGTCATGAGTTACATTACATCATACGATATCTCTGCTCAAACTCTGTTCTAAACTAGCCAGGGCTGCTTTTCCCATCTAGTCTGCTCCTGTTGGAAGCCCTTCGGAGCCCCCTCTGTGATTAGAAACACTGTTTGCCTTTGTAACCTAAAGCTTTTGTGGTCAATCTGTTCCCTTCTGTTCCCATGCCAGCATTGTCCTCCAGCCGAAGTGGTGCTTTCCCTATCTCCTTCTTCACCCCCTGCTTTCCTTGTGGAGCACAATGTTCCCCTGTCCACAGCACTGCTGGGGCTGCTGCACGCAGGGATGGGGACGGGTGATGTGCTTCGAGGAGATGTGGATGCATGGGCTTGTCTTAGCTGGAGCTGGGGAGGAACAGCTGGGATCAGAACTAACTCTTCTCCCCTCTCTTGATCTGTGCCATTAGTCTTCTTGGCTCAGGAAAGATGGAGGAGAACAAAGAAAACGACCTTCAGCCTCCAGTACCTCAATCATACGCAGCGACTGTAGCCAGACAAAGTACAGTGCCTTCAACTTCGACCATGCCAGGTAAGCACCACATCTGCCCTTCCTTGGGCAGAAGCCACAAAACCACCTGGGGCAAAGTGGAAAGTGTCCCAGATTCCAAGGGTTCATCCAGGATGTGCCCTGCACTCTAGGGCAGCAGGACTTTGGAGCTCACCTGGTTCATCCCCTGCCACAAAAACACGCCAGGAATTTCTGCTCTGCTTCCTGGGCCAGCTCTGCTCCCTGTGCAGGGCTGTGGCACAGACAGGCCCGAGGTGGAGCAGGAACCACTCTTTGGCAGACAGCAGCTGCTGCCAGGTGGTTTTCAGGAGTTGTAACCGTGGGTGTAGAAGCCAGGGCTCACTGTTCCTGTGGTGAGATTGCCTCAGAGTCTCTGAAGCTGGTACACCCTGCACTAAACTGCTGCAGGAAAACACCTGGTGATTGTCTCATTATATTCCCAAGTGTAAGATCCACATACAAACGTAGATTTGTCTCTGAAATTGGTGCTTAGGTTGATGGCTGGAGGAGGAGAGCTGCTGCCCTGGGAGCTGCCCATGTAGTTCATCCATAACCCATAGTGGAGACATCTTCCTTTTCCTCAGTCCACCAAGCCAGAGGAAGCAGCTCAGTGCTAAAAAGGTGGTCACAGTGTCTGCTGCTCATTTGCAGCCTCCTCCCATCCCTTCCTGCAGTGACACTTTGTGTTTTCCCTGCCCAGGTTACTCGGAGGACGGCGGAGCCCTGCGGGGGGAGGTCATCCCAGAGCACGAGTTTGCAACTGGACCAGTGTGTCTGGACGATGAGAACGAGTTCCCTCCTGTGAGCATTCGGGACCCCTAAACCTGCAGTGCAGCCCTCATGCTAAGAAGGAAGTAGTTCCCTCTCCCAGAAGAGATTCCATTGCCCCCTCCTTGTCCCAGCTCACTGTGAAGCCTAAAATAACCGAATGACTTCCAGGGACTGTGCCAGGAAAATGACACCAGCCCTAAACAGCAGCTGGGGATGGGGCAAAAATGATCCAACCTAAGTAGAGATAGGTCTGAACAAACTTGCTGAATGGTGTTCAGATCCAGACCTAACCTTTGTGCCTTGAGCAGATTTCTAATATAACCAGGAATAGTTTTAATTGGAACAATTTAGAAATAAAAACTTAATACCCCGTTGCATTTTCAGTCAGTTGTGTTGGTTCATGGAATGCAGCTGGAACATACCTGAACCTCACCAGTCTCTTCATTTCCAAGCTAACTGAGAAGGAAACTCCTTTTCCAAGTGCAAAGATGAAAGGAATAACAGAACTTTAAAGCATTTTATGATTTTTTTATGTGGCACTTTCTCAGTTACCATTGGAAGGAGCTAGTGGATTTTTCAATCTAACTTCAGCCTGGCAGTCTTTCCAGCTCCTTTTCCTATTCCACACTCATTTATTAAGTGTCTAACCCCTAATTGGTCAAATGTTGGTCTGTGCTATGATCTGGATGTAATCAGTAGTGTCTTTTTAGCAGTAATGCAGCAGAATACTGTAATGGATTTCAGGTTGCAGCCTTGGCAGGTTTTTGGAATTCCTTACTTCATTTTTACATATCCTGCTGCTGGAGTTCTGCCTGAAAAGGAGGAAGTACGAACCTTATCCCAGGATTCGTTCCATGTGCTGAGCTGACCTCTGTGAGGCACCTTCCTCTGAGCTGATGCAAAGTGTTCCTTTGATAAAAGCAGCCTGGCTCGTGACTCCCTTTGAGCCAGCACCACCTAAACCCAGCTCAACTCACACAACCCTCAGATTATTCCTTTCCTTACCTGCAACACTCCCTGCTGCAAACTGGGAGTGGGAATTTCCCACTTGTCCAACTCCATTACTCAAGAAGGATTTTTAAAATGTCTCCCCCTGTGTGCCCACAGAGAAGGTGATGGCCCAGGCCCCTGGGAGGAGCAGCAGGGACAGAGAGAAATCCTTTGTTGCCTTCTGCTAAACCTGCTCTTGAACTCGTGGTTTGGGGACAAGCAAATGCCAGCACGCAGGAATCCTGCTGCTCCTGAATGAGGCTTCCTGCTGGGGCTGTGCTGGATGAAAGCAGCCCCAAACCCCTGCTGTACCACAGCAGGTGCTTTATGAAATGAACTTTGATCCCTCCCAGTCCTGTCATTAACCTGGCAGAGAGAGTGGCATGTGTATTGTTAGGGAGGAGGTGCTGTGGGAGGGGAAGGCGCTTTCCAAAAATACTCCCTGATAACGGTGGCTGAGCAAAGGGAGCTTCCAGATAAAGCCCCTGCTCTTGCATTTGGGGTTTGCCCCTCGCACTGGGAGCCCTCAGGATGTTTGGATGCTCTGGATTTCACTGAACTTGGCTGTTTTCTCAGCAATTGAGATCTTCAGTCTCAGTGAAGGGGGTTTCAGGCATCGGTCACTCCTGTGTGGAGAAGGAGGGAGAGAAAACCTGACCTTATCCAACAAAAATGTTTTGACAGCGTTCGGCTTTGCGGAAACATGGGAAGGGTTTTGTTTGTCTTCCAGTGTGCAACAAAAAGATTTTTAGAAACCTCAAAACTTGTGACAAAATGGAATATTCACCCGCAGCCCACGGTATGGCTTTGAACTCAGACGTGGCTCTGGAGAAACAGCAGTGCTCAAACCCCACAGTTTCTCCCCATTTTGAAACCTCTTGTCTTCCCTTGACCTCAAGCAAGACTTCAGAGGCTCAGCTGTTCAAGAGTGAGGAAAAACAGCTTCAGCCTGACATAAAATCTGTCAAACACTGCCTGTTCATTAAGTGGAAGGAGGGACAGATCAGAGAGGAGATGAGGAGCCCAAGGAGGACTCGTAAAAAGTGGCCTCACAAGAGGGAACGTGGATGTTGCTGGTACCAGGATTGCAGAAGGAGGTTAAACCAGTTCAGGGACAACTCCTGCGTGGATGGGGTGGATTGAGCACTTCCAAGGCACTGCTGATCTTGGGCAGGAAGGACCCAGGTGGTGTTGAGGGGGACAGGGGCTGAAGCCATGGGTGCTGTGCTGGATGTGCCAGGAGGAAGCTGCAGAGCCCTCATCCTGCAGCATCAGAAGGTTTTACTGGAAGAGCAAACTGCTCTGGCAGCAAAATTGTGGCAATTTGGGCTATTTGCTGGTCACCTGCCCGAGCAGCCACCCCTGTTCTGTGGGTGTAGCAGGGAGTGAGGTTTCCAGTGGTGCTGGGAGCTGCTGGGGAGTGTTTTGGGCCAGGCAGGGCACTGCAGGTTTGGGGTAGTGCTGTGAGGTTTGGCAGAAGAAATCCTACAGTATTCTGCAAGCAGCACAGCCTGTGTGCACCTGAGGAGTGCAACCAGGGGATCTAACAAAGACTTGTGGGATTCAGTAGGAAAGGTGATTTCTTCCAGCACATTGGTCAGTGCTTTCCAGGTATACATGATCCATCCTGCATTTGGCTGCAGGCCTAGAGGTGAAGGTTTTATCAGGAGAGCCATTTCATTAAGTCAAGTGAGACTGCAATTAGCTCTTCCCCTCACTGATACTCCATCACTCTTAAAAACCAGCTTTTCCCATTGTTTTTTGGCTGCTCCAAAACGGTTTGGGTGGATTCCTGTGCTACCAAAGGATGCTGCTGCCTGTAGAAGGGAGAAAATCTGGGGGGCAGAAATCAGTGCCCTGTCATGGGGTCCACACACCCCTCTGCTGCTCCAGACCACAGATCTTGACACAAGAAACCAGGTTGCAGATACATCTCTGGTTCTGTGGAACCAGTCTTGGCCCAGGTTCCTGCTGGCTCTTTCCTGGATGGTGTTTCCCTCATTCTGTTGCATGGATATGGACACTAATTATTTTAAGTGATTATTTTTTAACAGCTGGCTGCTAGCAGAGGAAAGGCCACAGATTTTCCAGTGAGGCTCTACTTGTAATTATGTTTCAAAGGGGATGAGGGTGTTTGGCAGAACCTGGCTCCTGCCCCTGTAGCTCAGACTGGCATTTTGGGCAGCTGGGACTTGGAGGATTAAGCCCAGCTTATCAGGACATTATCTGAGGTCCCTTGGGAGTTGTGCCATCCGGTGTCAATGCTTGTGCCTGCAAACCTGGCCAGTGATGGTCCTGCAGCTCATGGAGGACAGACCTGGGAGGAGGAGCTGGGAGAGACCCTCTGCAGCAGGAGCTGTGGGGTTCACATCCCTCCCAGGTCACGCCTGGCAAGGCTGGAGCTGTGCCAGGTCTGTGCCAGGGCTGCCCACGCCTCACCCAGGAGCTGGGGGACGTTTTACCCAGGGTCTCTGTGGCAGGAGTGGCTGATGGAAGGCAAATCAGGGTCCTGCTGCTGCCTGTTCTCCTCTGCTCCTGCTTTACTCTCACTCAGAGGCTGTGCTGGTGTTTAGGCTGGGCTTTCCCTCCACTAATCCTGCCTGACATGTTGGGTTTTAACTCTAGGATCCATCCAGAGACCCTGGATAGACTCGGGGATGCCCAGCACCCACCTTTCCCTGCTGCCACACCAGAGCTGAGCTTTTTTTGGGAGCACTCAGTGAGGCGAATGCACTTCACCCCAAATGACTGAACTCCCCAAAGCCTGGCAGTGCCCAGCCCAGTGCCAGCCACACTCATCAGATGGTTCCTGTTCCCAGCACTGCAAATTTGGGGAGGGGGAGAGCAAATAAATAAACCTCTCATCAATCTGCATTTGAATGGAAAGTAAAACACTGCGGGACATCCCTCCCCCTGCTCCTCCCTCCTGCGTAAAACCGCCTGGAAGCACTCCCTGGTGTGCTGGGAAAAGTAAGGCCCTTCTGTTTTGATTTTGGTAGATAATCTTGTGCCGTGGAGGTCAGCCGGGCAAGGCGAAGAGGTCGTGAGGAGAAGCAAAACATCCACGCTTAGCACAGCTGCTGGGAGGTGCTTTGGAAAAGCCAGGAGTTTCGAAGAACAGATCTGTGAGTCCCCAAGATGAGAAAAAAAATACAAATCTAAGGTGGGCCACACTTCTTCCTCTGTGTAAGTGAACATCTGGCCCCGTTAGCCCCTGTTTTAATTTGTGTCTGGGTGGGGTGTCAATGTACTGTAAGCACATGGCTCTATTTAACAAACTCTATGTTAGAACCACAGTGTAAATGCTAATTTAATCAGATTTGTATGTAACCAGAATTTTATATACCCGTGTGTCCCTTTTCTAATTTATGCTGTTTTATGTGTATAAATGTACTTATAGGAAGAGATATTAAACTTATGTCTTTGTACAGTATATACAGACTATTTTAACCCAGGCAAAGTATTTTTGCAGTGATATTAGAGAAGATGCCATTTGCTATGTTGAAAGACAGAATAAAGTCACAGTCTGTCCCTGGCAGCTCCTGCTGTTCTTTTTGGGGCCCTAAAGGTGTCAGTCTGGATTAAGTTTGGGGAATGGGAGGGGTTTTGGGGGCTGGGGTGAGTCTACACAAGTCCTCTTAGGGCCAAAGAAAGATCAGGGTGTGTAAATCAGAAACCAGAATGGTTTCAGAACACCCTCACTCAGCTGCTGAGAAGTCCCAGTGGTTTCTCAGGTTTCAGTTGCACCTTCATTTGTGCCTTTGCAGCTCCCCAGGCCTTTGCACCTGCCCAGAAATGGCCCCACAGGAGCTGTTTCACCCCATCTGTGCCTGCGTTGGGATCAGCACGAGCAGCTCCTCTGCCTGGAGCCCTGATCTGCTGGGAGAGCCCAGGGCAGGGGCCTCTCCCTGACCTCCCAAAAATCCCAGTTATACCTTTCTTTTTCCTGCAGAGCTGTGTGGAGCAGCCCCAGTTCTCTCCCTGCCACCTTCAGGGAACAGCCTTTCCCAAACCCTGAGAAGTCACAGCACAGTCCTGAGGCAGGACAAGCTGAGCATCCTTCCCACATGAACGGCAGAATCAGGGACAGCCCAGGACCCCTTCCTTAGACAGCCATGACCCTGCTAGAAACCTCAGCAGGCAGCTGGTGAGGCAGGTGCTCCATTCCCAGAGCACTCCCCTTGTGCCAGCCAGGAATTTTCTCTCTGCAGCCTCCAACTTTCAGGGTCTCTGCACCAGCAGGGCCGATTGCCCAGAGGCTGTGCCCCATTCTCCCTGCTGTGTGCTCCCACCAGCTGCTCCTGGAAGGTCTCATTTTAGAGGAAAACCAAGCAAATTTCCCAGAGGAATCCTCTCCTAAAGCCAGCTCTCACAGAAGGAAGTTTTAATCCAAGAACTGCCTCTTTCCCAGATAAAGAGCCCTACAAAAAGCCTTCCACATGCCCAGGGTCCAAAGGGGACCCTCTGTGTGCTTCCCCAGCTCACCTCCCTCCTCCCAGCATGGAGCAAAGGCAAAAACTGCAGCCTCCATCCCTCCCCATGGCCAACCTCCAGCCTGGAGTTTACCAGACTTGGGAAAGGAGCAGCCTGAGCAATTATTTGCTTAAAGACAAAGCCGTGGTGTTCTCTTTTCCACATGGGGATCCAGCCTGGCTCCGTGGCACCGGCAGCCCACGTGCTGCACGTTGCAGCAGGGAATTGCAGCTGGGTCCTGGGAATAATCTGCAACAGAGACATTGTCTGCTGCAATGTCCTGCAGAGCTTGGGCATAAGCTCTGCTGATCATGGGCAGCACTGCCTGGTACTCCCTGGATGCCACATCCAGAGGCTCCTGCTCCTGCATGTCACGGTCCAGGTTGAAAATGAGGGGTGGTTGGTGCTGCTCTGCCAGGCCAGTGCTGCCATCACAGGCCATGGCCCCTCCTAGAGAGGAAATGGGAGAAAATCCTTGGAGTCACAAGGGCCCCGGGATCACCTCTGCATTCCTCACCCACCCAGGATGCCCTATTCCAACCCCATCCCTGCTCTTATCCCAAGTGTTCCTGACACCAACCCTGGGCTGCAGCACCATCCTGCAGACACAGGTCGGCACATCCTTGGGTCTGCTCTTGCTTGAATTAACGTGACATGGTTTCCACCTGTATCTGCAGGGATCTAAGAATTCCAGAAGTCTTTTCCTAGCCTTCACAGCCCCCCTTAGGGACACACTACCTGTGGTGTAAAAAGCCTTGTACTGAGCCAGCCGCAGCGCCTCGATCTCGCCGACCTTCCCGGCTGCGCCGCTGTTGGGGTGGAGCAGAACCTGCAGGAAGGACACAATCATTCCTGTCAGCCCCTTGCAGGGAAAACCTGCTCCAGGAGACCTATTCCCTCCCCAGATGAGCCACATCCCACCCCTGCACACATTCACAGACATCATTCAGGCCCTGGACTCTGAGCAAGCAGCAGAGCTGTGATTGCTGAAGGGTGGGGTGATGGCAAAAGGGCCCCAGGAAACAGCAGCACCTCCCTTGGACCTTCCTGGCCCTGTAGGACCCTCCCAATTTACCTCCCAATTCTATGGCAAGAAAGGGATCCCAAAGGTGGGGGGGGGGGCTTTCAGCAGAGCAGGGCAGAATATAATAAAATCACAGGGAAGGGACCCCAAAAATCACAAGTCCAATCCCCTGCCATGGGCAGGGACACCTTCCACTGTCCCAGGCTGCTCCAAGCCCCATCCAACCTGGCCTTGGACACTGCCAGGGGTGGGGCAGCCACAGCTTCTGAGGATAACCTGTGCCAGGGCCTCACCACCCTTAAAATTAAGAATTTCTTCCTAACATCCAACCTAAATCTCCTGCCTTTTACTCTAAAACCATTCCCCCTTGCCCTGTGTAACATTTGGGAGCCAGGGTGGTCTCAGGTGCTCTGTGTCACCCAGCACCTCACCGGGTGCTCACTGCCCAGCCAGCAGTGCAGATATCCAAGGGAGCTGAGCCCCAGCCTGGAGCCAGCAGAGCCACGAGCTGAGGGTGAGCTCATGCGAGGCACAGGGGAAGGTGAGGTGCTGGAACATCACTCCCACATCCCTCCCGTCCGTCTGACTCACCCCGCTGTGCAGGGCTCCCTTCCCTGACAACAGCCAGGGAACGGGGTGAGGAGCAAGGCAAGGAGGGAAGGGTGGGTGGAATCTCTCCCTTCTGGTATTTAGGACACTTGATCCACACAGGACGGCTGCTCTGGCACTGGGGAGTGAGGAGACAAGTGAGCTGGACACTCCAGGGGCTCCTCTCTCCGATAACATCTGCCGCGGAGCCAATGCCTTCACTGAGGCATGAGTCACTTGAGGTTTCCTCCCTGCGATTTGAGTTTAAAAGTGATTCAAGAAATTTCCACTGTGCTAAAAATTAGAAACATCTGCTGGAGTTGTAGGCAGCTGCAGTGCCAAGTTTAGTAACAGCACTCGCAGCTGATGAGAGCAGCAGTGCCTGAGCAGGTGCCCGGCACGGAGCCCTGCCCCTCAGGGAGCATCCCAGGGATCCCAGGCACCCCGAGGTGTGCATCCCACACTGCCTGGCACAGCATCCCAGGGATCCCAGGCACCCCGAGGTGTGCATCCCACACTGCCTGGCACAGCATCCCAGGCACCCTGGGCACCCCGAGGTGTCCATCCCACACTGCCTGGCACAGCATCCCAGGCACCCTGGGCACCCCGAGGTGTCCATCCCACACTGCCTGGCACAGCATCCCAGGGATCCCAGGCACCCCGAGGTGTCCATCCCGTGCTGCCTGGTCCAGATGTAGCCACTGTCTCATGGAACCCCATCCAAGAAATGCCAGGGTTCAGGGTAGGGAGTGATTTCCAAATGCTCTCACTTTCCTTTACTGTCCTCTGTTGTAAGGTAAATTATTTGTTTAAAAATAACATTCTGGAATTTGGTTGGATCTTTATGTTTTAGGGGAAAAATCAGAAGGAAGTGGAAGAGGTGGTGCAGTGTGAGCCTGGTGCAAGGAGAAACTCTGCTGCAGAGTCCCCCTCTGCTGACACTCCTCGGGCAGGATAAAAGAGCTCCAAAGCAGGAATCAGCAAATATTCAAGGCCCTGTGAAGCCAAGGGACCAGGAACTGAAGCAATTCATCCGTCTCCAGCCCTAAAGCTCTGCCTACACCTTTAACAGCACAGCTGGGATGCTGCCAAGGGCACTCAAACCTCCCTTCCTACCAACAACCACGTTCCTAAACCTCTTAAAACCCCACACTTAGCAAATCTGTTATAATTTACTGCATAATTAAGGAGCTTGTTTTGATTCAAGAAACATTCCCAGGTTTGGAACACTTCCATTAATCCATGGCTATTATTTTAATAAATAAAAAAGTAGACAGGGGGGAGAAAAGCCTTTTCTCCCCTTAAAATTCATTGCTTGAACTTGGTGCTCTGGGCTATTCACATTCAGCTGAAGGACAGAGGGATTTACTGCCCCTGCTCCCCTCGGTGCTCCTTGGAGGATGTGGTTTGTTTTTCCTGCCAACAGCCCTCGCTCTCAGCAGGACCTTGGTGTCACCCCAGCCCCGCTCCCGGCTGTGCCAGTGCCGAGCTGGGACACTGGGACAGTGTCACACGGGGAGCTCCAGCGACCCCAATTAGGAATGTGTGGAAATTGGGCTTTGGAGTGAGCGAGGGAGCTGCTTTCAGGAGGATTGGTGTCAAGGGAAACCCTGCACAGGGGTCACTGTCGGCCGCTCTCAGGCAGGGCTGAGAGGAGGGGAGGGAGCGGGGACACGGCTGCTCCTGATCACCCCAGGGGCTGTGTCCCCTCCCAGGTCACCCCATCCCACGGCAGAGCAATCCCACCCCTTGGGGGAATTCCACACTGGAATGGCTGACACCCAGCAAACCATGGCTCCCAGCAAACCATGACACCCAGAAAACCATCATTCCCAAAAAACCATCACTCCCAACAAACCACTGCTGCCTGCAAAGCATCATTCCCAAAAAACCATCATTCCCAGCAAACCATTGCTCCCAGAAAACCATTGCTCCCAAAAAAACATTGTTGCCAAAAAACCACCGCTCTCAGCACACCATTGCTCCCAGCACACCATCATTCCCAGCAAACCCTTGCTGCCAGCAGCCCCCAGTGCCCTGCTCCAGCCCTGCCCGTGCAGAGCAGGGTTAATCCCAAGGAGCAGAGCAGAGCAGAGCACTCTGGCCACATCCCATCCCCTTCCCTGCTCCATCTCCCAGTTCAGCAGAGGGTTCCATAAATACGAAGCAAATACCAAACCCCTGATGGACATGGAAAGCAAATCCAGGATCCCGCTGGGAGCTGGCTCGTGGTGCTTGCAGGAGGGTGTACTTTAAAAGCAAGATCAGGATTTATCCCTGGCACTGCTATTAAAGCCTCTTTTTAAAAATTCCTTTTCTTTTGGTTCTGCAAAAATCTCGTGCAACTCTGAGGCAAACGTGTGGCCATCCTGCTTATCCTGCAAACTGTGGTTTTTGGGGTGAAAGGAGCTGCCAGCAGCTGGTTGTATGGACAGAGCTGTGGGATATGGGGTGGGCTGTCCCTATGGAATGTTGTCACCCTGGAGCTGGGAGAAGGAGGGGTTTGTTACGTCTTGATCTGGTGTGATAAATAAATGGGTATCAGCAGGTTTGGGATCTCCCTTTGGGATCTCCCTGGGATCTCCCCTCCCCCTCACTCACGTACCTTTTGGGACCAGAAAGATGCTGTGCTGGGCACTGCAGGCTGCCACAAGCCTCAGCATCCCTGGGATCACAGACACAGCTCTGAGGCACACAGGAAGGTGCAGGCTCAGGCATTTCCACCTCTAATCCCAGATTTGTGAATGAAGTACCGAACAATCTTCATTCACCCAAAGCCCTTTCACGCTCATATCCCAGGCCAGGGGCTGAAGCTCCCATGGATCTGCACATCCCAGATCCCAGTCTGAGCCTTTTCCCACCCCCTCTTACCTGTTTTAGCTCAGCACCTGCTGTCAGGAGGGGCTGTCACCAGGGGGTGGCTCTGCCTTACCTTGTGCCCCACATCTGACCAGCCAAAGAGAACTGGGGACACGTCCAGGCCATCGAAGCCCCTGTTTGGGGGGAGCCCTGCCCCAGCCAGGGCCACCAGCGTGGGGAAGATGTCCAGGACGCTGGGGAAAGAGGGGAATGTCATCACAGCAAGCAGGGAGGAGCCCTGGAGGGTCTCCCCAGCCTCACCTGCACCCCACATTCCTCCCAAGAGAGCTCCCAACAGCCTGTGCACGGCCTCAGCCACAGCAGAGCCCCCAGGGCTCACCTCGGACCTTCCCAGAACAGAGGGACACAGGGCAGGGGCAGTGACCCAAAGTGCCTCTGGCTCCCTGGGGGTGCAGACAGGGACAGTCCCTGCTTTCCCACCTGCTGCTGTGCCCCAAACCCTGGCTGTCCCCACCTGGCACATCCTTGAGGTGTGAGGGAGCTGCAGGAGGGGTGGCATGGGGATCACCCAGCCCCACTCCCAGCCCTTCACAGCCTGGGCACCCCTCCCCCTCTCCTGGCCATGTGTCCCAGAGGGCTCCAGACTGGACTCCAGTGGGATGGGAATGCCCTGCTCACAGCCCCCATGTCCAATCCTCACCCTCCACATCCTGTGGGGCACAAGTGTCCATCCCCCAGTGCCACCAACAGCATCCCTCCCTCACAGCTGCAGTCACAAGGTGACCCCACATCTCTGAAAGGAACCACCCACATCAGGGTGTCCCATGGCCCCAGGGGACAGCAGGACATCAGTGTGGCCAGGTGACACATCCCAGCACTGCCCTGGGGGACCAGGCTGTGGCACAGGAGCTGGCAGTGCTGGGAAGGCTCAACCCACACCCCTCTGGCTGCAAAACCCCAGTGCCAGCAGCCCAGAGGGTTTGGCTGGGGCAAGGAAAATGGTACAGGAGGCAAAAGCACCAGGAATTGGGGTCACCAGGGTGCTGCCACTGTGGCCTTGTCACCGTGGTTCTGCCACCACCATGACCCTGCCCCTGCCCCCAGCGTGGTGGCAGCTGAGTGAGCAGAAAGAGGAAAGAGCCTTGAGCTTAACAGCCCCCGGTTCTCCCATTGAACGAGTTCTAATTGAGCTGCTAAGAGACAGAGAGAACAAATAAGAACAAACACTGCAGCGAGGCAGCCCCGGCTGAGACAGCCCCCAGAGCCAGGCCAGCCAGGAGGAGCCCAAAAACACCCTGGCTCTGCACTGCAATCCCTGCAGGCACCTCGCTGGGGGCACAGCAGGTCCCCCAAAGCAGCAGCTCACCTGGGCAGCCTGCTCCTGGTCCCAGGGGTGCCCAGCACCTCCAGGATCCAGCTCCCATCTCAGGGCATGGGGGTGCTCCCAAGCAGCCCTGACCCAGGGGATGGGAGCTCTGGAAAGCAGCACTGAGCTGGGAGAACATGATTGAGGGTGGTTGGAGATCCCCCAGCCATGGGCAGGTGTAACCCGTGGAAAAAGGCATGAGAAATAGGATTTTGGTGGAAGTTGGCATCAAAGCAAAGGCCCTACCAGCGGGCACATCCTGGGAGCCAAGCTGGGGAAGCTGTGCTTGGGGGAAAGGGAAAGACACACTGCCAGCTCCTGCCCTGGCCAGGAGAGATGCCACACTCAGAGCCACTCCAGCATCCTGCTGCTGCCTGAACACCGAGGGACAAAGGCCTGGCAGTGCCCAGGGACAGCAGCTCCCTGCCTGTGGGACAATGGGCATCCCAACACCTCCACAGGACTGCGGGGGCACTGCCCTTCCGTGGTGCTGAGCATCCCAGCACCCCGGGCACGATGTGGCAGGGAAACACTGCCCTGCCTGGCCACGATGGGGTGCAGGCAGCTGCAGCAGCGCTCCCCACACCCCCAGCCCAGCCAGCCTGCCCAGCCCCACACTGCCAGCACAGCCAGGATGGTGCAATCTCCTCCTTCACCACCCTCCTGACCTACTTCTTCCATGCCCTACTTCGGGTTGGGGCAGGGAAGGGCAGAAGCACAGTGGGTGGCTCTGACAATTAACTATAATTAAGAAAAGCAGACGAGGCAGTTTTGTGCAGAGCCCAGCGTGCAGGTGCTGGTCTGTGGCGAAGCATCAGCATTTCTGTGCTGGCTGCAGCTCCCTGGCCCCTGGGCACGCTCACCCTCGCTCACCCCTGCGCTCCCTGGCCGGGCAGGACACGGAGCCACCCGGTCCTGAGCAGCCCCAGCAGCCTCTGTGCCCCAGCCAGGTGTTTCCATAACCCCAGGGAAGAGGAGGTTCCTGCAGATGGATGCAGGTGGATGAGGCCTTCCCCTGCCCGGCCCTGGCTCTTCCCGGGGATCCCACCAGGCTGAGATCCCTCTGGGAGTGCACAGGGCTCCCAGCCTCTCCTGCACACACATTTCATTCCCTTCCCAGATTCTCGGTCTTCCCCATCAGCTGGGGGGATTTTGACATCCCTGTTGCACATGCTCAACTTTGAGGGTGGTCCCCGAGGGTGACAGAGGCACAGAGAAAAGCCACCTGTCCTGTGAGCACCTCCCTGTCCCTCTGTGTCCCTGCACGTCCCCTGTCCCACCTCAGGCCACGGCTGGGACCACACTGGTGACATTTTCCATTGCTCACATGCCCCAGGCTGGTTCTGTGCTGCCTCTCAAAGAGGGGATGTCCCTTCCTGATGCCAGGGATCACCCTGCACAGCTGGGCACAGCCCCGTGGCAGTGCCAGGCTCTGCTGCACTGGGACTCCTGGGGAGCTGCAGAGCCACTTTCCAGGCACCTGGAGAGCTGCACGTGCTTCTGCTGGATTTCTGGATTTCCAGCTGTCCAACCTGTCAGACTGGAGCTGGGAAAGGCAGGAGATAAGGTCTTTGAGGAGATAATCAGAATTCCTGGGCTTGGAGGCAGGGCTGCAGGGCTGGTGGCACAGGGGGATGGGACGGGCACTGACCCTGCCCATGCTGCCCTGGCTGCCCAAGTGGGCAGGGGCTGGCAGCTCTGCCTCATTTCCCACGGAGGGCAAGGATTTGGAGGTGAAACCATGAGATCTGGAGGTGAAACAATGAGATTTGGAGGTGAAACCATGGGGTGCTACGTGCACCCCATCCCCTCCACCAGACACCAGTGACTCAGCTTATGGCTCAAACCTTCCCCTGCCTGCAAAAATCCAGCTCCCAGAGCTGCCCTCGGGCTGTGGAACGAATGAGTGTCTCCAGCTTATCTCACGGGCCTTAGAAACACCCAGCACTGCCCCAGGGCCCACCAGCCAGGACCTGCTTCCAGCAGCTGGGACATTCTTCCTCAAAACCCAACAACCCTCCAGCCCCACCACCCCGTGTGCTTCAGGGATGAAAGGACAGGGCACCCCAATGGCCAACAACCCCCCAGCCCCACCAGCCTGGCCCCCACCAGGGATGTTTCAGGGATTAAAAGGGATGAAAAGGGATGGGGCACCCCAATGCCCAGCAACCCCCCAGCCCCACCAGCCTGGCCCCCACCAGGGATGCTTCAGAGATGAAAGGAATGAAAGGGGATGGGGCACCCCAATGCCCAGCAACCCTTCCAGCCCCACCAGCCTGGTCCCCAGCACGCTGGGGATCCAGCAGGGATGAACAGGGACATTCCCCCTGCCGTGCCCCAGCCCCGGGGAAATGCTGCCAAGAAGGGCTGTGAGGAGAGCTGCAGGTTCCACACGAAGCAGTGCCAGTGCTGCAGGGAGAGGGGCAATCCAGCCCCTCCCTGCTGCCTCCCCAGCGAGGAGAAGCACGGGGGCAGCAGCCCCTGCCCTCGCTGCCGCCGGATCCCGGCCCCGCCGCATCCTGCAGGGATCGCCAGAGCCAGCCCTCCCCACAACCGCACCCTCCTCCACATAAAGCCATTCACAGACCACAAAGCCTGAGCCTGCTCCTTGGTGGGGAGAGAGAACATCGTCGTCTTTTAATTATCGGGAGGCCCTTGGCCACCGCGGCCAGGAGCACACGGAGCCCGGTGGCTGCGAGCGCCAACCCTCCAGCCTCACAAAAAGCCCTTTCAGCTCCTCTCTGCTGAAGCATTAAAGTCTCAGGAGAGGACAAAAGTACAGTCTGGCACGAGGCAGGGAATAACCAGCGCAGGCAGCTGCTGCTGCCAAAATCCAGGTGATGACCTGGGTCGCAGTGTGGGGATGGGGGCTCCTTCCAAATGGGGCCACCCCGCTCCCCGAGGGGCTCTCACCTGAGCAGGGCGTGGCTCGTCCTCCCGGCGGGGACACGGCCAGGCCAGTACACCAGGGCTGGCACCCTGTGCCCTCCTTCCCAGGTCGTTTGCTTCGCTGAGCTCCCACCTGCAGGAGAACAGGGCAGCGCTCAGCATCCTGCTGATCCTGGAAAACTTCCTGAGCCCGGAGTTTCCCTGGGAAAGGAACTGTTCAGAGGCAGAGATGGTGTGAATTACCCCAAGGGAGGATGGTTTTGCTGGGCCAAAGGGAGAAGAACTACAGGAGTTTTTCAAAGGGAAAGGGAAAAGAAAGGGGGCTCAGCTGGGCACTGGTTTGTGTTTCTCTGCCCAAGTGAGTGATGAGAAACTCAGCGGCTGCCAGAGCCATCGCATTTCCATCCACTTTTGATGCCAGGTGAGAGAATGGAGCAGGCAGGAAATGCAGGAATTTATTCCAGGGGCTTCTGTCCTCTGCAGGGCTCAGCACCAACAGCCCCCCCGCCTGCTGGAAACCCGCCTCATTAAAAATACCATCCTGCTAATAACCCTGCTGCCAGCTAATGAACCTGATCCATCCTATCCCTGACAGCACCCAAAGCATGCTTTGGACTTGAGATGCAAAGGGAAACTGCCCAGTCTCTTCCTCTATCTGGGATTGGGGTGCTAAGCATCAAAATTGGGGTGCTGAGCCCCGAAACGAGAGCACCGAGCATCAAAACGGCTGGGAGGTTGTGGGAGAGCCTCTGCCTTGGCCGCAGCCCAAAGGGCCCCAGGCAGCTGGAGGGGAAAGGGGCTGGGAATGGGGCAAAGAGAAAACCCCGAGCCGATTCAGCGAGCAAACTTCCCAGGAGCAGCCTTTGTGCGCTGCCTTTCAGCGTGCACATGGCAACGGCACTCGCCCCGAGCCATTTCCTCCGGGCACGGCCAAGAGAGTCCCTGCACCATCCCAGCCCTGCCCGGCCTCTCCAGAGTCACTGCCCGGTGCCACCGGCTGATCCGTGTCCCCAAACAACGCTGCTGTGCCCACAGGGACACGCGTGGCACAGGTGCCACAAGGACCAGCCCAGGGAAAAGGTTTCTGACCCTGGCACGGACCAAGCACATCCCCGATCTCTCCCATTCCCCACCCAAACTTTTGGTGGCTCCCCCCTGCCCTCAGACACACCAGGAAACCACAGCAATTACAGCAGTTAATATCAATCCCCATCTCTGCACACATATGACAAAACTCATCCTCCTGGGTGCAATTCCAGGGTTTTTCCATGCGTGGTCAGGGGTCTCTGGAAGGACATCAGAGGGATATTTCCTGACCAAGCCACCCCAGCACCTCTGGCTGGTCAGGTCAGAGCAGCCTGGGAATGAGGTCACATTAACACTTTGGGAAGTAAACAGGGCTGAAACACCCAAACCCAACCAGGGAATTTTCTCCAGAGTGGGGATGATGCAGCCCTGTTGCTGTGGGGACTTTCCAGGCTTTCCAGGAAAGCTGAACTGTGCATTCCCGTGGCAGGATGCAAACCTTGCTCCCACCACACACACAGCAGGTCCTCAGCACAGGGACACCAGGCCTGGAACTTCCCCAACCTGCCTCAAAACATGCCCAGCATCACATCCCCAAAATGTTTCTCTCTCTCCCAGTATCCCCCCCTTGCTGGACTCTTGGCCCCGAGGTGGGAGATGAGTTTTTGGGGTGGGCTGTGGGAAGCACAGAGAAAGGGGCAGCACACACAGATATGCTGCTGACTCCCAACTCCTGTGACCACCTGAAATCAGTGGAAAACCTGGAATTTAGGGTGGGACCCTGAAACGGAAGATGGAGCTACAGGAAACATACAGAAACATATAGAAACATACAGAAACACACAGAAACATGTAGAAACAGGTTAGAAACACACAGAAATATATAGGAATGTATAGAAACATACAGAAACATATAGAAACATATTGGAACACGTTAGAAATATGTAGAAACAGATAGGAATATGAATATCTAGAGCTGGGATCAGTCTGTCTTCCCCTGCCCTCCCACTCCTCGGGGGCTTTTCCCTGGCAGGGAACGATCCCTCCGGGCTGGGCAGGCTGAGCATCACCCCCGGCAGCCCCGGGCAGTGCCAGCCCAGCCGGCAGCAGCCCGGGCCGGCTTTCCAAACATCCGTGCAGCCACCAGCCGAGGGATTTCCGAAGTCACCCTGGCAGCCAGTGTTTACAGCCAGCTCGGAGCGCTCTGCCAGCCCGACCTCGTCCCCAGCCTCCGCCGCGGGCGGGACCCGGGTGTTTTGCAGGGCAGCGAGGGGCTGGGCAGGGGCCGTGTTTTGCTCGCCCTGTTCCCGAACGCCGCAGTTTCTGTACCATCTGCTCGGGCTTGTGACCGTGGGTTGCTCAAGAGCAACAACCCGGGGCCGTCAGCGGGGTTTGTTTACTAGAAAATTAAGGTTACGATTCCATCACGCGGGGCCGGGAGAAGGAAGGGCTCTGGGGATGGGACTGGGAACAGTTTGCCCGGGGAAGCGGCCGCGGTGCCGTGGTGTCAGGAAGCGGAGGAGGAAGCCCCTCGCTGCTGACCCCGGGCAGGGGGAGCCGAGCCTGGCACGTTAACACCGCGTAATACAAGCAGAAGTGGGAAACGCCTGACTCATGAATGTTTCTGGCTGCCCCGGCCGAAATAAACCCACCAAGCAGATGGCTTGGCCGGAAAAGGAGGAAGGAGTGAAAAAAAAAAATAAAATAAAACAAATAAAGAAAGAAAACTCGAACAAGACGGTGGGGAGAAAGAAAAGCAAAGTCCCGGGGTGTGGGGAGGGTGGTGGGTGCTCTGCTCAGGGTGGGATGGGACTGGGGGCTGTGAGACTCTGATGGGGCAGATGGCAACATCCCATCTCCAAATCAGCACACTCACCACAAGCTTCGGGGTCACAGGGACCCCAGCCCACCCCCCGCAGCAGTTTTGGGGGAAACTCGACTGTTGGAAAGAAAAAAGTAGCGCTGGGGTGTGTTCAAGGGCAGGGCAGCAGCCAGGGGAAGGCTGGGGGTGGAATGGTGCCCGTGTCCCCTCGATGGGCAGTGAAGGGCTCTGTGGAGCAGCCCCCCCTGTGCCCCCGGGGACTGGGACCCCCCCACGCTGCCAGGTTACCTCGCTGCCTCTGCCAGGCACCCACGAACGGCCCCAGGCGTCCTGCCAGCTCACACTTCTGTGCCCAGGGGCCATTGTCACCTGCAAGAGAAAGAAATGTCCCCATGAGAGACACCAGCACCACAGGGACAGCTCCACAGTGGGGGGTAGGCAAGGACAAGTGACCCTTCCATCCCTCCTTGCCACCCCTGTGACGCTGGTTGCTGGATTTTGGTTTTTAGCAGTCTGTTCGCAGGGGCTGGAGTGCAGCCAGGTCAGGGCAGGGGGGGCACGGTGCCACCAGCTCTGGGTGTTAATGAGCGGCCGAGCGGTTCCTGTCATCAGGAGCAAGACATCCTCATTAGGGAGGCTGCTCGGCGACAGAGAGCGGATTTGGGCCTCTTAATGAACGGAGGATTTGTGGTTTAATTAGTCACGGCCCCACCACTTCAGCCCCGCAGCCGGAGGGGGGTGGCAGGGTGGGCACCCAGCTGAGTGGCCACAGCAGCCCGGGACCCCCATCCCCACGCTGGGACCACTCCCCATCCACAGAGCAACGGGAGCATCGAGGGCAGGGGACATCGAGGGCAGGGGACATCGAGGGCGGAGGACAAACACAGGTCCTGCCCCCCTCCAGGTGCAGTCCCCGGCGTCCCCCCCAGCCCGTTTTCCTGCTGTACCTGTGAACCACAGGAGTGTGCTGCCCTTCCCGAGGCTGTCAGCGACCTCCTTTATCCGTCCCACCAGCGCATCCATCTCGCTCAGGGAGGCTCCGTAGACGCCCCTGCCCGGAGCAGGGGGCAGCGGCGGGGTCAGCGGGACGTGCATGTGGGACAGGGCCAGGTAGAGGAAGAAGGGGCGTCCGCTGTCACTGCACAGGGGACAGAGGGACAGTGTTCAGCCTCCAGGGGAAGGCAGTGGCAGGAGGGGTGGTGGCACTGCTGAGCCTGGGGACACAAACCACTGGCCCTTCTGCCCCTGTCCCAGCTGCCTGGGGGAAAACACCCAGCTGCAAACCCTCCAGGCACCCACTCCCCCCACAGGGGAGAGATTTGGCTGAGCTGAGCCACTTCTCCCCTGCTCCTGCATAAACCTCTCCCTGTTGTCAACTGTCCTCCCATCTGGAATCCCCTTCCTCCATCCCCAGTGGCCAAACACCCCACGCTGCTGCACCCACACACCTCCCTCCCCTCTCTCAGGGGGCCCATTTCGGCCCGTTGTCCCCCTCCCCAGCAAGTGCCCGGCCTCGCTGGTGCTGTGGGCAGAGGATTGGCCACACCAGGCACCCACAGCACCCCGGGCACGGCCTGGGCAGTGCCGGCAGCCCCGCACAGGCAGCGCGGCACGTTCGCCGCCGTGCGCTGCCCCGCCGCCTGCTCGCTCCTAAATCACCACAGGACACGTCCTGTTTGCTTGTTTACAGCTATATTTATCTGCTCCAACGAGGCCTGCTCTTCCTCAGGGACCTCGGAGGGGAAGGGTGGGATGGCCAGCAGCGGGGAGGGGCCGGATCCCAGGGATGTGTCCCAGCCGGCGCACGCGCCCGGTCCCGGCCGCCCCATCGCTGCCTCCTGGAAGCTCCCAGAGCCCTTCCAAGATGTGCTTCGGCACTTCCTTCCTCTGCCCGTCACCCACCTGGGGTGGAAAATGCGTAAACCCCATCCTGCCCGGAGCTGCTGCCTCCCCCCGTGGTGCTGGAGCCCTGTGAGGGGCTGTGGCACCCTGCCCATCCCTGCAGGACCCCGGGATCAGGAGAGCTCATGTGCCCCTCGCGTTCTGCCGCTGTGAGACCTCTTCCCATGGGATGCCACAGACCTGGAGCAGCGAAAGCTGCTTCCCCCTGGCTCTCATCCCACCCAGGAGCACCACTCCAGCATCCAGAGGGACTCGTGGCTGTGATGCTCAGCTGAACATCCCTCTCATTTGCCACACGGACACCTCGGGATTGTCCTGAAGATCGAGCAGGCGTTTAATCAATAACTGAAGACAGGAGTCCCTGACTTTTGCTCCCACGCTCGCTTGTGCTCGAGCAGTGCCACGTCTCACTGTCACAAATTGCTCAACCTTGGCTGGTTAAAAAAACACCGAGATGGCAAATCCGGTGTTCTTTTGTTGCCCTGTAATGGATGAGTCAGGCAGGGAAAACTGGAATAAGCCATCAAAGGGAAGGGGAGAGAAGGCAGGCACCTGCTTAATCCTGTTCTCCACGAACGCAGATAACCCAAAACACTTCTGGGAGTTGAAAGGTTTTTCCTATTAACCCGGAGCTTACACACTTGGCTTCACAGCCACACAGCACCCTGGCAGCCCGGAGGGCTGGGCGTTTGGCAGGAGAAGGGGTTGCTGCTGCCCCACAGCCCAGAGCTGTGCCCTCAGCATCCCACGGCCAATCCCTGGTACCCAAAGGGATAAACTACAGGAATTGTGCAACAAAACAGCACCCAGGTTCATAAAGAGCCATTCCCCCAGAGGCTGCTCCCTGCCCAGCCCTTCATTCACCTCTGTTACACAAACCTCACCCCAAGGACCCCCCTGCCCCGGGCCTGCGTTATCCCGGGATGCAGGCAGGGGATGGGCTCAGACAGGGCTGCCCGGCAGCGCTTCCTCTCCTCACTCCGCAGGGAGGCATTTTGCAAAGTCACAGCTCGTAATCCGCCAATAATGGGGATTAAAATTACACAACCCGTCAGCAGAGCTCGGGGGCGTCATTCGGAGGAGCCACTTTGCTCCTCAGGGACAAACACACCCGGGCTGTGTCCTGCGGGGCTGGGGGAGGCAGGTCCTGAAGCCCGGAGATCTCGGAGTGCTTTATCCTCAAAATGGAACCAACCCCACACCTGGGGCGTGTTCAAACACCTCTGCGTGCTGTTCTGGTCCCACCCTGGGCACCATTCAGGGCCAGCACTTCACACCCATGGAGGCACCTCCACCACCCCGTTTCCACCTCGTCCCCAGGGATGCAGGGATGGACAGAGGGATGGCAGCTTTGCCTCCCTCCCATCCCCACCAGCCTTGACATCCTGCACATTCCCCCCAGCAAGGAGGCACAGCCCTACTCAAAGGCTTTGACTTTCCTTAAAAATGCAGGTTTTAAAAACACACCACAGCACCCCTTTAGAGGGCACCAGGACAGCCTCAGTGCCTCCTCCAGCATGAAGCCAAGCCATGGACACCCCAAATCTGAGCCACGGGGAGCACCCATCTCCCTTGGCACTGCACCAGCGCCATGCAAAGGAGCCCAGCAGTGACCCAGGAGCTCTCCCAGCCACGGGGACAGCCAGGGGACAGTGGGTGGCCCTCACCTCGCCCTCTGGATGAACCGTGCTGCCTCCTCCGCGTAGCGCATGGCCAGGCTGCCGAGCTCCACGGGCTGCTGCACGATGGTGGTGTTCTCCAAGAGAGGCAGGGCCACCTCTGTATAACAGTCCTTCCTCGCCACCCTGCTGGGAAGAGCCACCCCAGGCTGGTCACTGGACCAGGCACAGAGCCTGGCTGTTCTCCTGGCTTCCAGAGAGCCGGGGAGGGGAGAACAAAGGGAGCGGTGCCAACGTCCCCATGGCACCCATGGGTGCTCCCAGCCCGCACCCTGCAGGGGAAACTGGGTGCACAGAGCGTGAGGGGAGGCACGGGCAGCCCCAGGGACACTGCTGCAAACAGCCACCTCCCCCTGGCAGCACTGGAGCCCCCGTGCCCCGTACCTGGCAGCGGTGCCGTGCCGCGGGCAGGGCGGGCAGGGTGGCACGTTGTAGCCAGGGCTGTCTGTGCAGCCCATGTCGTGGCTGTAGGGGATCCCAAAGTAGTAGTCAAAGCCTGAGAGGCAAGCGAGGGGGTCAGCAGGGTCGAGGTGACCACAGGGCCCTCAGTCCATCCCTGCTGGCACTGTCCTTACCACGGGAGTTGGGGTGATGGTGGCCGTGGTGTCCCAGGTGCCACTTGCCTGCGTGGAAGCCACAGAACATCATTTCAGAGGTGACACAGCTCTGGCCACCACCAGCCCTCACCCACGAGGTGCCCGCAGCGCTGGGGGCTTTAATCAAGCTACAAGGAAGGCTCCTTGTTTGTGCTGGCCGCAGTTCCAGAATGCCGTCTATTTTTGCAGAAAACCCAGAAAAAATGCATAAGGTATCTGATGCCTGTGCAAAGCAACTGTTTCCAGCCTTAAAAGGCTCTTTCATGTGTTTGTGCTTTGAGCAGACGGCTTCCTAACCCCTCCCCAACAGCCAGCTTCATCCTCTGACCTCCAGCACGCGCTTGCTCCCACCAAACACGCCGATCCGAGAGGGAGAACTGCAAAAACTGGGTGGGGTGGAGAAACAGAGGGATTTTCTGCCAGCACAACAGCAGGAGCTGCAGGTGCAAAGGGTTTGTGCTGCCTGAGGGGGACCCACAGTGACAGGAGGGTGCCCAAAGCCACAGGGCTAGTGGCCCTGCCCGTGGTGTGGGATGCAGGATGGCAGAGCCGCCCAGCACAGTCCTGTTCGCTCAGGAACACCCAGCACATTCCTCGTGAGGCAAAGCAACGGGAGATTAAATGGAGAAGTCTGGATTTCTGGCAGCACCATTGAAAAGGAAGATTTTAAGCTTGGCATTGCAAAATCCAAAGGGGATGTATGAAATCTCTGTCTCGTGACCCTTTAGATTCTCCTTTCACTGCCAGCCTTTCACCCAAGCACCTGCAGCCCCTCCTCTGCCAGGGCATCTTTGTCCCCCCCTGCCACCTCCCCAGCTGCCCCCTGGCACTCTGGGTGTTACCTATGGCCCCTGTGCTGTAGCCAGCCTCCCGCAGGAGCTCGGCCAGGGTGGTCTCGTTGAGGGGGAGGCCCCCGAGCGAGGCGATGGCGAAGTTGTGGGTGACCCCGTTGCGCACCCCCAGGCGCCCCGTGAGCAGCGAGGCGCGGGACGGGGAGCACGTGGACGCAGCCGAGTGGAAATCCACGAACCTGCAGAATGAAAAGACCCTTCAGCTCACAAGACCCTCTGTGCTCCAACACTGCCCTGTCTCTCCCTGCTCCCCTGCACGCTCCCCCTTTTGGGAGGATGAGGGTAGGGAGTGGGAGTGAAGGTTCCAGCAGGGATGGATGGACCTGCGCCCCAAGGTACCAGGCTCTGCTGTCCTCCCCATGCACCCAAACCCACACCAATGAAATCCCTTCACCTGCCAGTCCCACAGGGCTGAATTCCCCTTTGCTGCAGGACAGAGTAACCAGGGATGCTGGGTGAGGGCAGGGAAAGGGGACAGACATTACCTTGTTCCTTCGGCAGCCAACTGATCCAAGTGCGGGGTCTCCTTCGTCTCTGCCCAGTTGGCTCCCAGATCCCCCCAGCCCACATCATCGGCCAGGATGACGATGAAGTTGGGCTGCCTGCTCAGCACACAGGGAGCCCAGAGCCCCACCAGCACCAGGGTGAGCAGCAGCACCACCCACGGGGACAGGGACGGGGTCCCCATGGTGCCACACGTCCCCTCCCGCCCGCGCTGCGGCACCGGCGGCTTCGCCTCCCCCAGCCTCCCCCTGCTGTGTCCCTGGGGATGCAGCTGAGCTTTCCACGGGCTCTGTCCCTTCTCAGCTGGTCCCGTGGGGCCGGGCCGGGGGCTGGGGGTCTGGGTTTGCTCCCTTGGCTGCCGACCGAGCTGCGACACCTCCTCCGTCTTTCACACCCAGGCACAGCCGATATTCCCGAAATCGGCGCCAGCAAAGGTGTTATTCTTAGAAGTCAAAAAACACCCTTTGAAGTCACTGTCACCCTATTTATATCTTTCCTTCCTTCCTGGTAAATATCTAATTAGACACCAAACCGAAGCGGTATTTTCCCTTCCAGGAGTGGCTTCGATCTGCAGCCGTGGCTCCTCTCCCCTCACCACAGCCAGAGGGATCTTTGTGTCCAAAAACAGCTCCTTCCCTGCACACTGAGCCCCTCGGCCTCTGGGTGGAGATGAAACTGCTGGGTCTCTGTCAGTCCATCCTTCACCTCGTTACAGCATCCCCTGTGCAATGGAAACAAGGCACAGTCAGGACATGGGGAGTGCTCCTGCATCCCAGCCCAGGGCCAAACACCTTCTGCAGACACCACAGCTTCGCCTTTGCAGAGCTGAGTTCTGCTGCCTGGTTCACAATGGCCCCACTGGAAAGGACTGGGAATAAGGAGTGTCCCTTTCCTGCACCCACTGCACCACTGGTTTCCTGTGCTCCTGCCATCCCCTGCTCCTGCCATCCCCTGCTCCTGCCATCCCCTGCTCCCTCCCACTTGCCAAGGGCTGTCTCTGGAACTCTGCAGGGGGCACAGCACCATGAGGGGGACAAACAGAGCCCTGCCTTCCTTTGTGACAAGTGACGAGTGGAGCTCATTGCCTAAATTTAGTTCCGCTCCTGCTGCCCTAGAGGTGAGGGAGCAGGAATCCATAAAACTCCAGAATGCAAAGAATACCCAGAATTAAGCACATCCAGCTGCTCAGGGCAGGATTTGGCCTCCAGAGATGGAAAAGTTCAAGGACAAACCCCCCAAAGACCGATGGCAGAGACGGAGCTGTGGCAGAGCTCCACGGAGCAGATGGAGCTGTGGAATAGGATGTCTTGAACACAAAGTTATGGCCAAAGGGGGATGGAGCTGCAGAGATCTGCCAAAATCCTGCAGGGTCCTGCACCAGGAGCTCTGCACTGGCTGTGGGGATGCTGTGGGGATCTGTGCCTGGGTTGGGGATGGCCAGGACCCAGATGTCCCCAGCTGTCCCCAGCAACCTTGGGGCAGGAACGAGCCATGAAGGATGCAGCTCCCATGGGAAGGTCAACACAGCCAAGCAGGACATCATCCATTAAGGCAAAGAGAGAGAGAAGAGAAGGCAATACTGGGAAACAAAAGACAAGATCAGGACAGGGGGAGGCAGGAGAGGGAATAGGATGAGCCCCATCTGTAGGCCAAGAGGTTTGTAGCTTGCAGAGTAAATTATTGCCAGGTTTTGCTGTTCACATCTTTAAAAGATTTGGGCTGTCACTTGGATCAGCAGCTCCTGGGCTGTCAGCAGAGCATTGCAGTGATCAGAGATGTGGCTCCATTCATAATTCATGGCCCAGAGAGTTAATTTATAAAGCCTGGAGGCTCTTGGGACATCAGCTGATGGGGATGGGGTGGGTGGTGAGGCTGAGCTGTGGGAGGGGGCTCAGCTGTGGGAGAGGCTGCTCAGCCCTGCCCCAACAAAGCCCACGAGCTCAGGTCCTGTTCTGCACCCTCCTGCATCCCCACAGCTCCAACAATCAAGATTAGGTCTCTGGACACGTTTGATGGCAGCTAAATTGCCTTTATTTTCGAAACAGAAATTCCTTTGCAATTTCCTTGGATTTCTTCGGGGATGGGAACTTGAAAGGAGCCGCCCTGCTTGGGTCCAACACTCCCTGCTCAGGGGCTGAGCAAAGGACAGCACAGAATTGAGCCACCAACTTCACAGTGGTCAGGGACACCTCAGCTCCGTCCCAGCCCCATCCCAGTCTGTCCCAGCCCCATCCCAGCCCCATCCCAGTCTGTCCCAGCCCCATCCCAGCCCCATCCCAGCCCCATCCCAGTCCCGTCCCAGCCCCATCCCAGCCCCATCCCAGCCCCATCCCAGCCCCGTCCCAGCCCCATCCCAGTCTGTTCCAGCCCCATCCCAGCCCCATCCCAGTCTGTCCCAGCCCCATCCCAGCCCTGTCCCAGCCCCATCCCAATCCCATCCCAGCCCCATCCCAGTCTGTCCCAGCCCCACCCCAGCCCCATCCCAGCTCCATCCCAGCCCCATCCCAGCCCCCATCCCAGCCCCCAGTCCCAGCCCCATCCCAACCCTGTCCCAGCCCTCCTGTTCCCCATCCCAGCCCCCCAGCCCCATCCCAGCCCATCCCAGCCCCATCCCAACCCTGTCCCAGTCTGTCCCAGCCCCATCCCAGCCCCATCCCAGTCTGTCCCAGCCCCATCCCATCCCAGTCCCAGCCCCATCCCAGTCCCAGCCCCATCCCAGCCCCATCCCAGTCCCCTGTCTGGGGCTCTTCACAATGGAGCAGGATATCACCCTGTGCCAGAACTGGGGTGTGGGGGAAAATAAAGCATCAGAGTTGATCTGAGCTCCTCAGGCAGTTGGTGTTCAGCCTTCCTGTGAAGACACCACCTAATCCTGCCCTGGGGCACCTCCACTGGCACCCAGCCCCTCCCGGCCCCTCCCAGGCTGAGCGAGGTCTCTGTGCCAAATCCCAGCCTCTCCAAACATCCTCCCAGCAGCACCACCCCAGACCCATCCTGCTCCTGAGGGGTGGCCCTGCACCCCACAGCGTGCCCCAGGGACCCCCCAGCTGCACCTGCAGGAAAACCCACGGAAAAACCCAGCAAAGCTCAAAGGAGCCAAACCCAGAAACCTGTGCCCCTTCCGCTTACTGTGGGCAGGGATGCCAGGATGACACAGCCAACAAAAAACAATCCAAACAATTTTCAAAGGACACTCTCCCCTCCCTAAATTACAGGGACAGGCATCCAGGGCTGAAATTCATGCATTAGCATCAGACAAAACTTCTTGATCCCTGATGCTCGGGGGCTGTTTGAAGGCACGGCCCGTGGAATGTCCACATCCAGACCACATCCATGAGCGTGAGGCATCAACTCCACTGCACTCTGAGCCCTCTCCGACCCTTTCCAGCTCAAATTCCTGGTGAGTCCAGGCTGTGCTGGCTGTGCCCAGGCCCCATGCTGTGCACATCCCCCTGGAGGAGGTGGGAACCTCCCTGGGATGAATCCCAGCCCCTGCTCACCTCTGCAGCAGCACCTGCAGCACCTCTGCTCCCCTCCAGCCCTGCTGCAGCCTGACCCACCCGGAGCTGACCGAACAACTTTTAGCTATTTTTGCAAAAATCAAAATGACTCAGGAGAGATTCTCCAGGCTGCCTGTGGCAGGAACACTGCGGCACCTCGCCTTGTGCCAAGCAGGAAACACTGCACAGGTGGCTGCAGCTGGATGAGCTGCCTGGGAGGAATCGCTCCCAGGATCCAAGGCCTGCGGAAAACCGGCGCTGGCAGCGAGCTGCTGAGCTGGACAGGGCGCACCTGGGCGTCACAGCACGCACCTTGCACCAGGGGAGGATTGAACAAATAAATAACCTGCCTTTTGCAAGCCAGCTCACAGGAATGGCTTCGCAAGGCGGTTCACAGGAGCCTGGAGAAGTCCAAACCAGATAAACCAGTTTAGAAAAGCCCCAAAGCCTCTGGGAGCAGGACAGCCCCGGGCCGGCCCCGGTGCACAGGAGGGGGGATGCCTCTCTGGGATGTCACTGCTGGCAGTGCCACCACTGAGGGGTCACCCGAAGGGAGCTGGCAGTGTCTGTCATGTATTTATTACACATTAACCAGAAAGTTTACAAATCTTGGGGCCAGTATGATCACTTTCACATTTTTCACATTCTTTCACATTTTCATGCCTGCCTGGAGAGCAAAGCAGTGGCTGGAGCCCAGCAAAACCTGCTGCCCTTTGAAGTACACCCAGCTGTGCTGAGCTGCACCCTGCCAGCTCCTGGGGCTCACAACCCACCCGGGGTGTCCCAGCTCTGATCTCCAGCCCAAACCCACCCAGTGCCCCTGCTGGAAATCCCAGCAGGATCCCCATCCCAGCCACGAGGAGCAGGGGGATGAGGACACAGCAAGGGATGAGAAATTCCAACTGGAGCGGGTACCCCCTGTTATCCAAGGCCACTCCAGGAGCTCCCAGTGTCACCCCTTGTGCCAGCTGGGGTCAGGGAAACTGAGGCAGGCAAGAATAATGATGACTCAGGCTGTGCTGACCCCACAGCTGCTGAGTGATGCGGGATGGGGACATGTCCCCATGGTGAGGCTCCTGGTGCTGACCCCATTGAGGAGTGTGCAGCCACAGCCTGCCTGGGGCACACAGGCTTTAGGGGCCAGAAAAATAAGTCTGTGTTTTGTTTGCAATTTAAGCTTGCAGAGATATTGATTCAAGCACAAAAAAAGGGCAGCACGTACCTGCTGAGGGGTCTGTCCATGGGGCAGAGGGGTAGGAACTCTCTGTCTGCCCCTTTGGGCCTCCCCAGTGCTGACATGTTTACCAGCAAAGCTCCATTCCCAGCACCCAGCACAGCCCTCCTGACAATGCTCTGAACACAGTCAGGACTTTATTCCAGGAAAAAGGTTTTCTACTGGAATAGTTTGCACCAGTTCCCCTCACAGAACAAGCAGCACCGACAAAAACATACTTCTGCAGATTTACCAGGATTTCTGCCAGCTCCTGGGACAGGAGAATGTTTTTCACCCATCTCACTGCTGGGTCTTTCAGAGAAAACATTTCACATGCCGAGCAGGGCTGGGCAAACCCCAGCAGAATAAATGAACTGGAAGTCCCTGAGCCATCCGGCGCTCGGCGCAGGGGCCCGCGCTCCCCTGCTCTTCCCAGCCCGCCCTGTTTTCCAGCTCCAGCCTGTGATTTATGCTCACAGACAGGACAGGACGCTTGCTCTGCTTCCCTGAGGATTACAGAGCCCTCCAACACCAGCCCTGCTCTGGGCTGCTGGAGTTCCTGGGATGATGAAGAGCCACGTCCTGGTGCCAGCGCTGCCAGGCACGGGATGGACCCACAGCAGATGTGCCGGGGAAAAGGATCCCAGCAAGCCAAGCAGCAGGGAAATCCCCCCAAAGTGGGCAAAAAATATGGGGAAAAAAGGGTTTTACAGCGGGTCTGGGAAGCTCTGGGCTGGAGAGGCTGCAGCCACCATCCCTGTCCCCTCCACAGGGCCCCTCCAGCCCCCATTGCTCCCCTGAGCCTTATTGCTCTTGGAAAGCCCAAAGGAAAGGAATGGGAAGGTGAGGCAGAGACTGATGCAAAGCACTGACAAGAAATACCAAGGAGCAAATCGCTCTGGATTTTTCATGCCAAAGATATTTGCATTCTTATTTCTCCCCTGGAGGCACAAACCTCTTTTGTTGTCCCACAACCACTTGCACTGTCACTGCCAGGAGGAATTTCAGCACGGGGAGGGTGACCCATTCCCAAGGAAAAGCCTGGTGTAACAGAATATTGGCTCTGTGAGGCCAGAGGGGTGCTCACCCTTTATCTGCACCCCCAAAAGGCAGGGCATGCATAAAGGACAACCACCTCAAAGGGTCCCTCAGAGGAAGGGGTTTTCCTGCAGGACAGGGACACTGAGGCTCTCAAGGACTCACAGTCCCATGGCCGAGCACCTGCATTTCTGATGGATTTCTGATGGATTTCTGATGGATTTCTGATGGATTTCTGATGGATTTCAGTTTGTTCAGGATGGGACTGTGAGGAGTGAAGCTGCTGAAACCTCCCTGAGAGCACCAGCACTTGTTGGAGGCAGTGGCTGTCAGACCAGCATTGCCAAGAGAAACCAGCAGCAGCTTTCCCAAAGTTCCTGAGCAAAAGCAACAATTTGCCTCATTTTGGGGCATTTGCAGAATTTTGCCCCAGCTGCCTGCTGCCCCCGGCTGTGTTATCCCATCAGCAATCTCATTGTGACAAAGGAAGGGAAAAGCAGGAGAAGGAGTTCTGGCCAAACCAAACACAGCAGCCTTTGCAGTGCAGGAACATTTTAACCTGGGTACCTTTTCCAGGATCAGCAGGTTCCACATTAACCCAGCACTCTGTGGTGGGGTCCTGGGCCAGCACGGGGGGCAGATCCCAGGGGGGCAGGTGAGGAGAGGTGTGGTCACCCACCCACTCTGCCCCCTCTGCTGTTCACTGAGGGCAGAAGTCACTGACCCACGAGTCACAATGAATGGTGCAAGACTCCAAATCCTGCTGGCAGCCTCCATCTGTGCCCAGCACATGGGAAACAGGAGCAGGATGCAGCAGCAGCAGCAGTGAGCTGAGGCTGCCAGGGCTCCAAGAGAGTTTGGACAAGGCTCTCAAGGACAGTGTGGGATTTTGGGGTGTCTGTCCAGGGTTGGACTTGATGATCCCTGTGGGTCCCTTCCAGCTCAGGATGTTTTGTGATTTTAGGATGACTGAACCCCTGCTCCTTCCCTCCCCATCCCTGTAGGTGGTGAGTCGGTCTTTGTTTGACTCACAAATCCCAAATTTTTAAGCTTCCTACACAAAGGACATGTTTTCCTGTACAAATGCAACTAAGGGAGTTGGTTTCCCCTAGAAATGCAACCGATGGAAGTGTTTTCCCCTTAGAATTCAACCAAGGGATGTGTTTTTCCCCTAAAAAAAAAAATGCAACTGAGATGTTTTTCCCTAAAAAAATGCAACTAAGGGAGTTGGTTTCCTCTAGAAATGCAACCAAGGGAGATGTTTTCCCTAAAAATGCAACAAAAGGGCATGTTGTTCCTTAAAATTCCAAATAAAGGAGATGGTTCCCCCCAAAAATACAGCCAAGGGAGAAGTTTTCTCTTAAAAATGCAACAAACAAAGGTGGTTCCCCCTAAAAATTTAACTGAGGGAGATGTTTTTCCCTAGGAATGCAACTAAAGGAGATGTTTTCTGTAAAAGTGCAACTAAGGGACAGGCTTTTCCATAAGAAAAAAAATAGCAACTAAGGGAGATGTTTTCCCCTAAAAAACAACCAAGAGAGATGGTTCCCCCTAAAAATTCAAGCGAGGAAAATGTTTCCCTTAAAAATGCAACCAAGGGAGATGCTTTTCCTTAAAATTGCAACAAAAGGACATGGTTTCCCCTAAACATACAAGTAAAGGAGACGGTTTCCCCTAAAAATGCAACCAAGAGAGACATCGTTCCCTAGAAATGCAACTAAAGATGTTTTGTCCTGAAAAATACAAGTAAGGGGCATAAAATCGCATCATGGGCAGCACCCAAAGCTCGGAGGGGACAAACACCCTGTGCCACCCCCAGAACCAGCACCGGGGGGGCTCCGGGATGTGCTCCCCGCATCCCACCCGCATCCCCTGCGAGCCCAGCCCGGGGATGCTCCGGGCACCGCATCCCGGGGATGCTCGGGACCCCGTTCCGGTGGGGGCGGCCCGGCACCTGCCGGAGCTCCGGTTGCGGGGCAGGTGCGGGCCGGGGGCTGCGGGGGCTGCCCGGGGCTGCGGGAGCCCGCGGGGCCGCCCCGCTCCGGCCGCGCTGCACCGCCCCTCCCGCACACGCGGTGCCGCCGCTGGGCGAGCCGGGCCCGGCGCCGCGCACATGGGCGCTGCGGAGCCGCCGGCGGAGACCGGCTCCAGCCGGTATAAAAGGGCTGCGAGCGAGCACCGAGCAGCAGCAGCCGCCGCCGCGGGCAGCGGGAGCAGCAGCGGCCGGAGGCCGGAGGCCGGCGGGCAGCGGGGCCGCCTCCTCGCCGAGGGTCGCCCGCTCGCCCTCCCGGGCCATGGGCAGCCCCTGACCCCGCCGCAGCACCGGGTGAGTGGGGCTCCCGCCCGGGGATTCCGGGGGAGCTGGGTGGGGGAGGGCTTTGTTTCCCGTTTTTTAATTTTTTCCCCCTTTTTGGGGCGCTTTTAAACATAATTTTTTCGTTTTTTCCAGCGTTTTCCTTCCCCACCTCCCCTCGCCTGCATCCCTGTATTTTTAGCCCGCGGCCCCGGCGATGCAGGAATCAGGGCTGAAATGTTGGGAAAGTGATGCAGGGAAGGGGGGGCCACGCCGGGCCCCTGCGCTCCGGTTTCTTAATTTTCAAAATTTTTCCCCGCCATCATTATTTCTTTTAATCTTTAAATGTACAAAACACACGCCCAGGTTTGCGGTTTCGCAGGGCTGTTTTTCCTTTTTTTTTTTTTTTTTTTTTCCTTTTTTCTGTTCTCTAAGCGTGCTTCCTCCCCGATTTGCTTTTCCCCCGTTCCCCCGTGCAGTGACACAGGAATTCACGGCAGCCCCGTCCCCTCTCTCGAGGGGTCTCCGGGCACTTCCCACAAACTTCGGGCGGCCGCCGGGGGGTCCCGGCCGTGCCCCTCGCCCTGCCCGGCTGCAGCAGCGCCCGGCGCGGGCAGCACCGCAGGGATGCAGGAGCCCACGCCTCGCTCCATCCCTGCCGGAGAGGATCCCCCGGGAGCCGCGCACCCGCCATGCGGCACCGCAGGAGGGGCTGCGGGGCGTGGGGACCCCCCCTGCCCATCTCGGGGACCCCTCGCGTGGGCTCGCAGCCCGGCTGGGCTCCCGCGGGGCCGCGCCGCCGCTGCCGCGCACTCGCCTGCTCCGCCGTGCGAAGTTCCCCGGTGGGCTGGGGCGGCGCGGCCGGGGCCGCCCGGGCTCCCCGAGCCGAGAGCGTGGTGCCGAGGAGCCGAGTCTAAAATGGAGGAGGGAAATGCCTGGTGGCTGCCGGGGACGGCGGCGCGGGGGGAGCGGAGCGCACGCCCGAGCCGCAGGTCCGGGCGGGACGGGGCAGCGCACGGGGCGGCCGCCCAGGGTCACCGCTCGGTGCGTGCCGGGGCGGCTGCGGGGACCCAGCGCCGGGGCTGACCCCGCTCTGTGTCCCGTGCAGGTGTGCGGGGCTGGCTCTGGTGTTGGCACCCCCCACGCGGGTGTGGCGGTGACCTCAGGGCTGTCGCCCCCAGCGCGCTTGTGGCGGTGACCTCGGCACTGTCCCTCTGCACCGCTGTGGCAGTGACCATGGCACAGAGGACCCTCCTGCAGGTGTGGCACCGAGCCCAGGACTGATCCCCCAGTGCAGGTGTGGCAGTGATCCTGTCACTGTCCCCCTGCACAGGTGCGGTGGTGCAGTGGCCTCGGCTCAGTGCCCCCCATGCAGGTGTGACAGTGACCCTGGCACTTGTCCCCCTGCACAGGCGTGGGGGTGACCCTGGCACTGTCCCCCCCCAAGCAGGCATGGCAGTGACCCCAGGACTGTGACCCTGGCACTGTCCCCCCTGTGTGGGTGTGGCAGTGACCCCAGGACTGTGACCCTGGCACTGCCCCCCCCAAGCAGGCATGGCAGTGACCCCAGCACAGCGTCCTCCCCCTGTCTGTGACACCGGCACTGTCCCCACCCTGTGCAGTCGTGGCAGTGCTGGGGTTCCATGGGGAGCCCCATGTGGGACCAAAGCCACCCCCGCACACCACACAGCCCCCGGGTGACACGGAGCAGGGCTGAGGACACCCCATTTCTTATGGGGTGATCCCGTCCAGCTCCCCCCTGCCCCGGGGGGGTGGCAGTGGTGCCAAGGGCTGCAGGGGAGCTGGTGGAAGCGGGGGTGTCCCCACCACCCGTTTTGAGGTGTGGGCAGCCCTGAGCTGCCATTTTGGGGACAGCCAGGCTGGGGAGGACGAGTGCCCCGGGGGTTCCTGCAGCTCCAGCAGCCCAGCCCGCGCTGGGTTCCGCGGTGGATCTTTCACGAACTGCATCCATCCGCCCCCGTGCACTGACAGACAGATGACAGCTCCCAGCTCCCAGGCTTGGCTGCTGGGAACAGCTCGCCCGGCTGCTGAGCCCGGAGTTTCTGGTGCTGGGCAGCAGCAGGAAGGAGCCCACGGAGGGACAGAGGCAGAAACATCACCCAGCTCCTACTGTTAATCCCTCAGCAGCACAGGGTCCGGCTCACGGTGCCTTAGTGGTGCTACAGCTCCCAGGCTGTGCCTCTTCCAGCAGAACTCAGCTCAAACTGATGCCTGGCTCCCTCTCCCCTCTTTTTCCAGATCCAGAATGACGGTCAAAGCTGTAAAGATGCCGTGCACCTCTGCAAACGTTTATACTAAAGTGCCTGACGGAGGATGGGGCTGGACGGTCGCCTTTGCGTTCTTTGTGGTGGAAGCCCTGACATACGGCATCATAAAATCGTTTGGAGTCTTCTTTAACGACCTGATGGAAAGCTTTGACGAAACCAACAGCAGGATATCCTGGATAATATCCATATGTGTGTTTGTACAGACCTTCACAGGTAAGAGGAGCTGGGTGCAGGTGCAAGGGGCGGTCGTGACGCTGACTCAGCGTGCAAGGATCTGGCACCTGGGACTTTTGTGCCTCTAATGGCTCCATTATAAATTAAATCATAGCCATAAAGCTCAGAGGCTGCACCTCAAATGCCAAGAAATGTGTGTCTCAGCCTGGCAGTCCCTTTGAGCCCTAGTTCATGTTCTCGGGTGGTGCAGGGTCATGGTCTGTGTCGCTGAGTCTGACCCAGTTGTTCAGGTCTCTCCAAGGGGCAAAAATCAGAGTTTGCAAACCAAACTCTGCAGCGAAAAGGATTAGAAATAACTTGAGCCTTGCTGAAATCCAGTGGTGTCCAGGCATGTGGCTGGAGATTTATCCCAGGCTGCCACATGCTTGTCTGTTCTGGTGATCTTTTAGCACGTCCTAAGCGCTGTGAGCTGTGCAGTGCTCCCTGGGTGGCTCGGGGGTGACACTGTGCTGTGCAGGGAGGTGGCACCTCACAGGGCTATGAGAAGAGCCTCTGCAGGAAATGGTGGCTGTGAAGCTGCTCAGGTGGGTGCTGACCGTGGCTCTCCCTCTGCAGCTCCTCTGTCCACGGTCCTCAGCAACCGCTTCGGCCACCGCCTGGTGGTGATGGCCGGGGGGCTGCTGGTCAGCACCGGCATGGTCATCGCCTCCTTCGCCCGCAGCGTGGTGGACATGTACGTCACCATCGGCATCGTCTCCGGTGAGCCACCCTCTGTCCCCTACCTGTGCTCCTTCCTGCAGGGCTTTGGCTCCTCACACACGGGCTGTGCTTGCTGCTGCTGCCCCTCCTGAGCTGATCCCGCAGCAGGGATGGGCCCCAGGCTTGGCTTTCTGCCCTGTCCCACCCCGGGCACCACCCTGGCCTCAGCCCTGTGCTCACCCCCGTTGCTTCTGATGGGCTGGGATCACTGGGGAGACCAAAGCTGCACCCAGGATCAAATCCTCCAACACTCCCTCTCTCTGGTTTCTTCTCCTGATACTTTTCCCCCTCTCCAGCCTGGCCTGGGTGTCCTGCTCATGTCCATGGCCAGGAGCTTGCCTTGCTTAGGGGAGCAGTTGCTACAGGCTCAAATACTTTAAGCAGATGAGGTCCTCAAAGTGGGCCCTGTCGGCTGTTAGAAGGCACTATCTAGCAGGTTTGGGAGGCTGGGTCTCTTGGTTTGGGTTTTTACTTTCTTTTTTCCTTTTTTTTTTTTTTCTTTTCCCCCCTCCAATTTACAAAAAAATAACATTCTGGTTTCCCCAATGATTTTCTTCCAGGGTGACTTGCTGAGTTGGCCGAAATGATACTGTAATGACCGCCGGGAAAGCCGACTTAACGTGTTCTTGCATCGGTGTTTCCCCCTCCTTTACTTGTTGTTATGGCAATTTTTGGCATTTATTCACAGGCCTGGGATACTGCCTCTCCTTCCTCCCGACTGTCACCATTTTATCACAGTATTTTGACAAAAGGCGCTCGCTGGTCACAGCGGTGGCATCCACAGGGGAATGTTTCGCTGTCTTCTCCTTCGCACCAGGTACGGCACCCACGTGCTGGGGGTTCTTACAGGAGTGCCAAAAGCTCAGTGCTGCTGCCATCCTTTCCCCCAAGCAAACAGGAGTTGGTGCCCGTGGCACTTGTGCCCTGCAGGCAGAGTGAGCAGCAGTGCCAGGGCCGGGTGTGTCAACGCCCGAGCCCCCCCGGTGCCCTGTGCCAGCACAGGACATGCCTGGCTGATACCCAGCCCAGCAGGCTCCCTATATAGATCTGGAGGCTAAAAATACCCCGAGAAACTTCAGCTATTTAAAATACACAGTGCACAGCACTGCTCCTAAAGGTTATAGTGGGCTTGTGCTCGGCACGGGCTGCCGAACTGCTCCAGCCTTTTGGGGACCTGTCCCCAGATGTCACGACCCTGTCACCGCTTGCCCTTGGAGGTTTATGTGGTGTGCTGTGCTCGTGTGCTCTGGGCTAATACCCCCTGCAAAGCTGCTTTGGGTGCAAATGAAGGCTGGTAATTAGGCATTGACGTGCACCTCTGAGCAGGGCTAAGAGACTTCCTCTGCTGGCTGGTTTCAGGGTGGGGGCAGCTGAGAAAGGAAACTCAAGCATTAAGGTAGCTCTCCATCACTAAAAATAACACCCCCTTTTGTCCCCAAACTTGCTGAGACCTCAAAAGAGGCTACCTACAGGGTGGCATCTGCTAGCCAGGTGGTAAACACAGCTTTTAGCTTCTGTCTGCTGCAGCAGAGGGGAGGAAGGTGAGGGAGGAGGAAGGGACCACTGCTCAGCCTTTTCAAGAGGCGCCTGGAACCCTCCAGTGGCGAATCTCCAGTCACTTCCCTGGCTGTAAATTCAATTCCTTGGTATGACTACAGGCTTTCCCAGTTACACTTCTCCTCTTCCCTCAGCAATCACGGCCCTGAAGGAGCAGATTGGCTGGAGGTACAGCATGCTGTCTGTCGGGGTGCTGCAGCTCGGCATCACCGCCTGCGGATCGCTGCTGCGCCCCATCGTCATCAGAGAGCAAGAAGAAGTGAAAGCACAGCCTCCAGAGGAGTCCACGGAGACAAAGTACATGCTTGAAAACGAGCAAACATGCACCTCAATAGAGTCCATAGACTCAGGAGTCGATATAACTACCTCACCCAGCAATGTGCCTGGAAAAACCAAAGCAGAGCCGAAAAGTGAAGAACCAAAGCAACACGGACAGAATCCCGTTGAAAATAACAGCACCCCTCCAGAACCAAAAACCAAACTACTGGACTTCTCTGTGATGAGAGACTATAGCTTTATCTGTTATGCATTCTTTGGCCTGTTTGCAACCCTGGGCTTCTTCGCTCCCTCCCTCTACATCATCCCCCTGAGCCGCAGCCTCGGCATCGGCAAAGACCACTCTGCCTACATCCTGTCGGCCATGGCCATCGCCGAGGTCTTCGGGAGGATTTTTGCAGGCTGGGTTCTCAACAAGAAGCCCATCCGCAAGATCTACATCGAGCTCATCTGCGTCGTCCTGCTGTCAGTAGCGTTGGTTGCCTTCCCTTTTGCCTCTGGATTCTGGGGCTTGATGATATGTAGCGTTTATTTTGGGTTCATGCTCGGCACGGTGGCGGGCACACATATTCCCCTCCTGGCTGAAGACGACGTGGTGGGCATCGAGAGGATGTCCTCTGCAGCTGGAGTCTACGTCTTCATTCAGAGCTTAGCTGGGTTGGCTGGACCACCCCTTGCAGGTAACCCAACCTTGGGCCTTGGTTTTTGTTTGACAGCTGTTGGCGCTGATCTCTGTCTAGAAAGCGTTGTGGCAGCACTGATCACAGCACTCCCCTAAAAGCCCTGCAACCAGTGTTGGGAGTCTCCCAGAGCCAGAAGACTGCAATGCAGCTCTGCAGAGTCCCACGGATGAGGCACTGAGGAACCTCAGAGGGAAGGGAAATACTGCAGTGCTACCCTGATCCTGTTAGAAACCCAGAGCTGGCATCACTTCAGGCACAAGCAGAGGCGAATCCCTCTCGCTGTGCCTGTGCCATGCACTGCAGAAAGGTGAAGTCTGGCAGAACAAACAAATGCCTGATGCATCTCAGGCTCAGCATCCCTGCGGTGCTCAGGGGCTTCTGACTCGCCTGGAGATGACACTGTGTACTCCAGAACACAATGGGTTTAATTTTTAACATGGCATCCGCTTGTCGCTGAGTTTTGGCTGCAGATGAAAAGCAGATTAAAACCCTCCAGGAGGGCAGGGAAGGGCAGGGCAGGGGGGGAGTGGGCTGTGGCTAACTGCTGTCAATGTTTTTTGTAGGTGTCTTAGTGGATACGACAAAGAACTACAGCTCAGCCTTCTACTCCTGTGCTGCTGGCATGGTCCTGGGGGCCGTGTTTCTGGCCCTGGTGAGGCCGTGCAAGACTGGGCTGTGCCACCACCACCAACAGCAGCAGCAGCAGGTGGAGGAGAGCACGGCGGGGCCACCACCAGAACTACCAGATGACTTTATAGACATGGATATTGGAAAAGCAGAAAATTCAGGAAAAGGCTCTGACAGCGTGGTATAAAAAGCCCTGTTCCTTCTCCATCTAATGTACTCAGTGTAAGGCTGGGGGAAATGTCAGCTCTGCTCCACGTTTTAAAGCTCCATTCTAAAGGGAATGTGAAATTTTAAATGTGAACAGTTGCTACCAATTTTTTTTTTTTTAATATTAGACAGAACTTTTTTAACCAACAATGGAAAGCTCCATAGAAAATACGGATAGTCACATAAGAATAACTTCTGTCTAGCATGAAGATGTGATGCACACTTGCTTTCCTGATAACAAGCATAGGTAAAAGGTCCAACTGACCCCATAAATACTGACAACAGCAACAGCAGAAGCAGCTCAGCCTCTGACTGTCACCCATCCCCTACCACAAATGCCACGCAGACAAGAACCTGATGATACAAACTGGAGATGAGCATTTCATACACCACCTGTAGCCACCTGAATCTTCTGGAGGGATAGAGACTCAAGTCTTAGCTTGGAGGAGGAGGAGGAGGCTAGGCTAGATAGCTGACAATTAGAAACCATTGCTAATGATCTTAACTTGAATGTCACAAATGCTGGGAAATCAAAGGCTCCGTGTGTCTTTATGGCCAGTTATTGCTGCACATATTTCATGAGATCATTTTTCTTCTCCCGACTGGGATCCTTAGAACTGTTTTCTGTTGATAGTCAGATCTGATGTACTGTTTCTAATTTAACTAGTATTTATTAATTTATTCTGAGATTGTTAAAGGAGGTTTAGCTTAAATTACTGGAGAGGAAAAATGATCTTCTGCATAACGGAAAGCTGTCTTTACATCAAGCTCTTCAATGCCTATCTTGTATTGCTTGTGAAATTGTTGGGAAAATTACTCTTACAGCATAAAGTGTAGCTGTTTTTAATAGGTAAGTCTTAAGTAACCCAGTTATTTTAAAAGGAAAAAAAAAATTAATGAACTACAGATCCAGCATCTCTTTCCATGGAAAAAGGCTGAGCTGGTGCCCACGGAGCTGGCACCGCTGCCGGAACCAGCCCTGCCCGCAGGGAGGATTTGGCCCAGGATGTCTTAATGTACCCGAAACCTTCACTCACAGTGCACAAGGAAATCTCTGCTGCAGCCCCAGCTGCCTGTGGCCGCCCCCAGGACCTTCCCCTGTCACTCTGCTCGCCACCCCTGCCAGCCACGGGGTCCTGGGGTGGCCGGGCTGAGCTGCACCCCCTTCCCCAGCTCTCCCCTAAAGTCAGCAAGGGGCTTTTTATTTTTTGCTGCTGACTTCAGTGAGAATTGAAGTGGAGCCTGTGCATGAAGGGGAGGATGAAAGACAACATTTGAGCTGTTCATTCAGTCTTAATGGGAGAGATTTCTGCTCATGGTGACACGAGCTTGCTTACCCCACCTATATGCATCTTCTCGCCTCTAGGCAACTCAGGGGGACAAATCAAACAAGTCTGTTCTGGTTTGGGGGAAAAAAATTACCCCAAACCACCATTTCTGTGTATTTAAGTGGAAGTGACATCATCCATTAACTGCTATGCTGACCTGTCTGTGTTTTACCAGCCATAGAAATGTGGGACAATCTGTAAAAGAAAAAAGAAGAAAAAAAAAGAAGAACAACCTCTTTTTGGGAAGGTGCTTGATTTGTTTTTTCTGTCTTAGATGTCAAAAAAAAAAGTAAAAAAAAAAAAGAAAAATAAAAGAAGAAAAAAAAAAAAAGAAACAGGCACTCTTGCAACCAAGTGGCTGGAGCAATTCATCCTCACTGCCCGGGACCTGCGGTCTCGTGTCCTTCCTCTGCCTCAGCACTTTATCACGGCCAGCAGAACCTCGCTGTGTTGCACCCAGGACTGGAAGATCCCTCGCAGAGAACTAGAGTTGTGTGAATCGGTGATCAGTGAACAAATAACCGCCTTGCATTACGATGTGCTTTTTATTTATTGTTAATTTATGATACTTCAAGCGTTCTGGTAAATGTTCTGTAGCCTATCCTTGTAAGGTTATTGAAGTCTTTGTGATACGAGACCTCACTACAGCACTTTGCTACTACAACTGCTTGGAAGTGGAATTAAGGCCTCCAGGTTTTGCGTGTGTGTGGAAGCTCCCTGTTCTGCAGATTTGCGAGGTTCTACTGTATTGAGTTTGGTTTTCTCTTTTTTTTTTTTTTTTGTTTTTTTGGTTTTTTACCAAGTTTCCAATACAGATCAAACACTCGGTTTGTCACTGACCTCACAGTCCGTTTCTGTTGCTGTCTGCGTCGCGGCACGAGCAGGGGAGCGAGTGGTGAGTGTGTGTGTGTGAGGGCACAGCACAAGCAGGATTTACTGATTTGTTTGTAACGTTACCGAGTGGACTCTGGAAATACTCTTTAAAACACTGAGATTTGCAATAAACTTTTTCCTTTTTTTTTTTTTTCCTCTCTCCTCTCTGTTTCTCCCTTTTCTTCTTTTTTTTTTTTTTTTTTTTTTTTAAATAATAAACACAGCGAAGAAACTTCTCCTCCTTTCCCTCTCCTCCATCCCTGGGTTTGCTGTGGGAAGCTGTCACATGCCACTCCTCCAGCCTGAAGTGGCCCTTTCCCTGCACGTTGGGCAATCCCAGCTCTCTAAATGAGCTGCCTGGAAGCTGTGGATTAGTGCTGACCTCAAGGGTGCTCTTGTAAGCCCTCACCCCGGGAGCCCTGATTAGAGGGAGCCTTTTCTTCTCCTGAGTGGTGCCTGAATTGGTGGCACTTGGGAGCGCTGCCCTCGTGTCTTCACGCAATCGTGTCATTATTTTATCATCGCTGAATTGCTGAATACTTTCTCCGTGCCAGGCTAAGCAATTTGTGTATCAGAAAAATCTACTTGAAAAAGAAAACCCCAAAAAGCCACTACATGGCAGATTAGTTGCACTTAAGGGGAATTTTTCTCTCCCTCAAACCTAATTTCTTGATACGCCCTTCCCTGCTCGCCCTGTCCAGCATCACCGAACCCTAGGAGGAGCAGTGCTGCCACGTCCCAAATACCACTGCATGCATTAGGTTTGCAAATGCTCTGCTTGCTGAGGGAATCATCACGCCACTGATGTGTGTTAAGTACAAGCTGTTTCCATTCTGCTTGCAAAAGTCCTAGAGCAGAGGTGAGCCGTGCATGCGAGCAGAGCAGGCTTCAACGCCAGCACCAAAGTCCAGGGAAGATAATCTGCCTCCAAATTCGGCTCTGGCTGGCTTACAGCAGTGAACAAACAGCATTTGCAACAGTTCCCTCAGAAACAGCCCCCCCAAAACAGGCGTTACAAAGGCTGCACACAGTTCACGTAAATAAAAGCACATTTAACTGGAGCATTATCAGATGTCTCCCTGCACAGAGAGATTTTAAGAGTCGTTTTTCCCACCTGGTTTAAATTAATTGCCTGTGACCTTCTCTGTCATCCTGGTACAAAGGCATTAAAGCCAGAACAAAATAGGATAAGGACATATTTATTCGGTAGCACTGCACATCTATTTAGCAGCAGGGTAAACAGGAGAATGTGGGGCAGGACGTGGCTCAGCAATGCTCGGTATTCCTCTCAAAAGGGGTTGTATAAACTCTTGTAGTCAATGAGGCCAGTGCTGGCCAAATGTAAATAGAGGAAATTACACAAGGTCAGCTTGCAAGAGGCCAGAAGCCCTCAGACCGTAGGTATCTGTCCCTTCTGAGGCAGAAAGGAAGCTGGGCTGCGGGGCTTTGTTTGTTTTTCTGGGGTCTTTAAAAAAAAAACAACAAACCCAAAACAACACAATCCCAACCGACCAAAAAAGACAAAACCGTTTTTTTCCATCTGAAATTAAAAGGAAGGGGAACCTCTTGTTCTTTTTTCACTTATTTCAACAAGATGACACCAGGTTCTTCAGGGGACAAATGAGCCCTTGCAAATAGCCAAACTGGGTTTGGAAAGAAAGCAAAGTAGGTGCTTACAAAACAGCTTGAATGTTTTAACGCGTCCTCTCAGATGTTACTTGTTACCATCTGAGATCATCGTGTTCCAGCTGCCTGTAGTAAACATGACCTGAATTCTCACAGTGATGCAAACCCAGCAGCAGCCTGCCCTCCGTGCCTCCTTCCTCCTCAAAACTCATCCTAAAGATGCTTCACAGGTTGGGCTTAGGAAAAGTTTTGGGTTTAGGAAAACATCCCTTGAACTTCTGGCTGTGTTTGATGCTGAGGGAGCAAGCACTGCTTGCCCAGACGGGTTCCTTTACGTGTAATGGCCATGCTAAAAGGCAGGACCCTTCAGGAGGAAATTCGGGAAGAATTTTTCCCTGGAAAGGGTGGTCAGGCATGGGAAGGGGCTGCCCAGGGAGGTGTGGAGTTCCCATCCCTGGAGGTGTCCAAGGAACCCAGTGCTCTGGGCTGGTGACAAAGTGGGGATCAGTCAAAGGTTAAACTCAATCTTGGATGTCTTTTCCAGCCTTAATGATCCCATTCTGTGATCCCACAGCTCCCACTGGACACTGGACACACACGGAGAGGGCTCCTGGGCATCCCCAGCTGCTGTTGGTCCCCAAAGCTGGCTGGCAGCCCCAGTGCCTCCCGCAGATCCAGGCCTCCCCCTCTGGACATCGTGGCAGCAAACCACGGAGTTTCCCCTCCCCATCCCCATTCCCATGGACTTTTACTTGCTGGATTTGCAAATCCACACTAGCACAAAGCTCACTCTGCAAATTGCACTAAGTCATGTAATAAATCAGCTGCAATCCCCCCCCCCCCCCCTTCCTACTGCAGTCGTCGAGCTCCAGTTACAACAATTTGTGGTAAAATATTACTCACCAGCACTTTGGCCTGTGTGAGCAGCTCTGCCTCGGCACAGACAGCCCTTAAATCACAGCTTTGTCACAGAAGCCACAAGCATAACCAAAAGTCTCATTACACGCAGACACTCTGAGGAGAAGGCCAAGGAGACAATAGTTCCCCTCGCTTCCTTTTGTCAGAGCTTTCATTAATGTTGTGACCGCTTTTTTCTGCTCCATCCACTGCCACAGGGTGCTGGCCACAGGCAGCCTGGCACAGGAGCAGCCCAGAGCGGCCCCAGAGAGCCTGGGAGCAGCGAGCTGGGGTGAGTGGGGTGAGGGCAAACCGGGGTGCTGAGCATCACCCCGTGCTCCTGCTTCCGTGACCTGCTCTCCCAGCGGGGCTGGTACCTCCCCTCTGCCTCTCTGCTCCACTGATTCACTTTAAATCCCACCAGTCTGGGCCTGGGCTATGGGAAGTTATCACAATTAGGGGTTTTAAGCACTTCTGGGCTTTTGCCTTTTGCTGTGATGTGATGGGTATTTTTATATTTCACACGTTGCAAAATGAGGCAAAGACCCAAATTCTGCAACAAAGAGCAAAGGCTGTTTGTGAAGTTACACCTGGGGCTTGAGGATGGCAGGGGACAGGCACAGGGGGCAGAGGACAGGCACAGGGGGCAGGGGACAGCCTGGGGGTGCGGGGTTTTCCATTCCCATTGCTGCCCATGCACAGGGTCAGGGGGATGCTCCTGCCTGAGCTGAGCACCCTCCTAAATCCCGCTGTCCTGGGGATGGAGGGATCAATCCAGCTCCCCTCACTGTGCCCTGACCCCCTGGCTCCACCTCCGTGCTGAGGGGAGGGGAGGATTCCTTCAGTGGTTATAAACTAGAAATAAATGACCAAACAATGCAGTGATGGGTGAAGATTCACAGACAGGTCCAGTTGTGACACTGCCGCCGGGACAAACGTGCCGCTGGAGCATTTTATCACAAAACCCTTCCCCTCACAGGTCCTTGACCCCGCTTCCCCTGCTGGCAGTGACCATCCCGTGGCTCCGTGTCCCGGCCGGAGCCGGCCCTGGCAGCCGGAGCGCAGCGGTGACACGGGGACACGGTGACACTCGCGGCCACTGCCGCTCCAGGGGCTGCGTGCGCAGGCAGGAGCTGGCACGGCACCGCTGCACCTCGGCATTCCCACACCGGGAAACAGGAGGGAGAGAGAGCTGGTCCTGCTGGCACAGGGAGGAGAGGAGGGGAGAGCAGAGCGAGGGGCTCTTCACACCCTGGCACCGGGAGCCGGGATCGCTGCGGGACGGGATGAATTCCTGGGGATGCGGGATGGGATGAATCCCTCTGGATGCAGGAAAGGATGAAGCTCTGGGAATGCAGGACGGGATGAAGCCCTGGGGATGCGGGACGGGATGTGCCTCTGCTGCTCCCACAAAAGCAGTGCAGGGGGACAAACCAGCCCTTGCCAAACACTGCAACGCGGGGAAACTGGAAACAGGGAGCAACAGCTTGGATCTGAACCCCACAAGAGCCACCTCCTTCCCGCAGGCTCCCTGCCTGCCCTGAAATCACTCCCTTCCCCTCCTCCCGCTGCGGGCCCTGAGCTCACCATCCCCGCACCCAGCACAGCCCCAAACCCTCCCTGTGCCAGCGTCATCCTCACAGCCCAGGGCTGCTGCCACAGCCTTATCAGCCGCGGGCAGGCACAGCCCTGCCCTGCCCTGGCCGCCCCGGGGCTATCGGGGCCCGCAGACCCTGCTGAGGGGTGAGAGTGGCGACAAACACGGCCCTTTCTTGCCCAAATCAGCTGCTCATAGCCCAGCCAGGGCTGTGCTGTGCCCACTCAGAAATCCCCCACCTGCCTGCACAGGGACTCACTGCTCCTGCACAGCTCCCCCTGCTCGGGCACTCAGCAATTCCCCATGCTCAAGAAAAATAAGTTAAACAAAGTGTATCTTGGAAAGGGTCTGCAGGCACAAAGGGAATTCCTCTGTTTCTTCTCCCCTTTGCTGCCCTTCTCCTCCTGCCTCCACTGACAGAGGTCAGAGCAGTTCCCACTTCAGCCAATATCACAAAGAACCCACCAGGTGAACCCACTCCCCCCTCAGCACTTACAGCAAACCCTGGTGCAAACAGATCACCCAAAGACTCAAACACAAAACCCACTTTGAGATTTAGTGCATGAAGTGTTTTCATGGAGACAACCCCAGAGCCACACGGGCAGCATCACATCTCAAAGGTTTTCATTCAGCCTCCTTTGCACGGCTTTGAGCGAGTCAAGAATTCCAACCTCAGTGTTCGTCTTCAAGGACGAGCCCCTGACCCTGCAGCCTGACCTACCTGTGGAGCTCTCCTTGGTTAAAAGCCCCTTGAGCACAGCAGAGAGGCCAAACTGCTCCGTGTGTGAAGTGGGAACTGGACACAAACCTTGTCTCTGTGTCAAATTCTAATTTGTCAGCCAAGGAAACAATAGCAGCAGGTATTAAAATGCATCAGTGGCTCCATTGCAAAGGAGTAATTTTTCAGATGCACATAGGTGCACTCTGGAGTGGACTTTTAATAGCAGAATTCACGTGCTTTAGAGGAGTTAATTGCTCACAGCGTGTAAGGGCAGGAAGGGAGGACAAAAGCAGATCTGTGGAGCTGAGAGCAAAAATTAGCCCTGAAAATTGTGCACAGTGGGAAATCTGCCCCAAATCAGGATTTGGGGCCCAGGTACAGGGGAGGCAATTTGCCAGCACAGAGCAGGAAGTGTCCTACCTGGGAGAGGTGAAGAACGGAAACCTGCCCAAATCCTGGCTACAGCAATTACAAGTAACATCCTGACACAGGAAATTAAACCTCTCACACAAAGCACCCATTAAAACTGTGAACCTGACTAAAAAAAAACCAAAAAACGGGGTGGAGGAAACTAAGTAAATAACCTGGATTAAATTCAAGGCATTTTGTCGTGAAGATCATGAAATATCTTAGATGCAACCAGGCTTGTGTGCTCTCCCTTCTGGGGCAGATCCCACAGCTCACAGCACACCCCAGGCTCGATTTAGGAGCGTTCAAGAGTGATGAAGACAAACATTCCTGGATACAGGCGGCTTCAGCACAGACCAAATACTGAGCATCATGTTAGCAACCGGAGTCAGCCAAGAGATACAAACATTAGCTTTCCAGAGAAGAATTTTTAGTGCGCTGGTAGTTCCTTGTCAGACAGTAAATTTTAAAATAGTCCGCAGTAAATGGCAGAGAGTAACCCTTTAAACACGCAAGGGTTTTCCATATATTTTACTTCAATCCTGCAGCAGCACCTCGAGGTGTTTTAATGACCTCTCATGGTTCTCCTTGAACACTTGTAGGGGTTTTGGTGAACACATTTGGGGTTCCTGCCACTGCTCCACTATCGTCTCTGTGCAGCCCTTGATAATAAAGTTTTCAAGTTGTAATACACAAAATGAAAATGAAAGGAGAAAGCGGAAGGATTTTAATCTTCATGTTGAAAGACCAAAGAAGAATCCTTCTCTCTCTTGCCTGCATTCTGCTTCTCATGTCTGAAAACAATGATTAACACTGGTGAAAAGGTTTTGAACCTCTGAGCAACCCAACCCTTCTCCTCTTTCCCCAAGTACCCTCTGTAACACCTGCTTCTACTTAGCAAAACAAATAAACAGTCACTAACCACAAGTGTAACTCTCCACCCCTGACATTTCTTTGCATGTCTGAGACCACAGCTTCCTTTGCAAACCCTGAACTTATGGGCTTCTACAATTTTTGTGTCTGTAAGGTCGTAGAAAGAAGAGAAAAACAAGCAAACACGCACAGGCAGAAGCTGGTGGTATCTACAGCAACAGAGACACAAAGCAAGGCAGGGGTTGTGAAATGCATCCTGCAGAGAAGTCAGAAACCAGGGCTGGCTGATGGGGATGGAATCCAGTCTCAGGTGTGAGGGGATGGCTCCCAGGCAGGGATGACACCAGCAGGGGCCAGGTGACTGCTCCCAGGGCCCAGCAGGTCTGGGACAAGCACACATCAACACACCCGGCCAGGCATGAGGCTCCAGAGAAGCAGAGCGGCCAAAAACCCACCCAGAGCATCCTGCTGATCCCACTCTGGGCTCCGGGAGGCTTTGGGAATGGGGAAGCTGCTGGCTTTGGGATGTGCTCCTCACAGCATGGCACAGGTTTCTGCAGGGCAGGGACAGGGCTGTGCACTGGGTGCCCCAGCACGGGCACAGCGCTGGGGAAGGGAGGAAGGAAGAGGTTGGGTGCAGCTCGTGTGACTGCCCAGGCTCCCGGCCCTGGCTTCTGTGTCACGCTGGAGCCAGTGGCAGCCTCAAACTTGCTGTGTCAGGCAGGGTCAGGCTGGAGATCAGGGAAGGGTTCTTCTCCCAGAGGGTGCTGGGCACTGCCCAGGCTCCCCAGGGAATGGGCACGGCCCCGAGGCTGCCAGAGCTCCAGGAGCGTTTGGACAGCGCTGCCAGGGATGCCCAGGCTGGGATTGTTGGGGTGTCTGTGCTGGACTTGAATGATCCTTGTGGTTCCCTTCCCACTTAGGATATTCCATTCCATTCCATTCCATTCCATTCCTTGTGGTTCCCTTCCCACTTAGGATATTCCATTCCATTCCATTCCATTCCATTCCATTCCATTCCATTCCATTCCATTCCATTCCATTCCGTTCCATTCCTCACGCAGCCTGGGCAGGGTCCAGGGATGCCAGGCCCATTCCTACAGGTGGCTGCAGCCTCGCATCCCGCCCCGCATCCCCCGGCCGTGACCAGGACCGAAACCATTCCCGGTTCCCGAGTCAGGAACGGACAAAGAGCCGGAGTCAGGGAAGCCATCGCCACCTGCGTGTCCCTCTCCCCCGGACATTCACACCCGCAGCGCTGGGCTCTCACCTGGCAGCACCTGGGGCGATTCAGGGCCGGGGGAAGGGGCCGGCAAGGCGGGGCAGGGGAGGGGATGGTACCCGTGTCCCCTCTGCGTCCCCTGCCCCTGACCCCTCCGTGTCCCCCCCATGTCCCCCCCCATGTCCCCCTCCATGTCCCCCTTCATGTTCTCCCTTGTCCCCCTCCATGTCCCCTCCGTGTCATGTCCCCTCCGTGTCCCCTGCGCTCCCGCAGCAGCGCCCCGGCAGCGCGGCCCACGCGCGCCCCCTGCCGGCCCCCCCGGGGGCTGCGGGACAGGGACAGGGACAGGCGGAGCATGGGGACACACGGACAGGGACAGGGACAGGGACAGGGACAGGGACAGGGACACAGGGGACAGGGACAGGGACAGGGACAGGGACAGGGACAGGGACAGGGACAGGGACAGGGACAGGAGCATGGGACACACGGGGACAGGGACAGGGACAGGGACAGGACAGGGACAGGGGGACATGGGAACACAGGGACAGGACAGGGACAGGGACAGGGACAGGGACAGGGACAGGGACAGGCAGGGACATGGGGACACAGGACAGGGACAGGGACAGGGACAGGGACAGGGACAGGGAGGACATGGGACAGGGGGACAGGGACAGGGACAGGGACAGGGACAGGGACAGGGACAGGGACAGGGACAGGCGGGGCATGGGGACACACCGGACAGGGACAGGCGGGGACGGGGACACACTGGACAGGGACAGGCGGGATAGAGACAGGTGGGATGGGGACACACGGGATGGGGACAGGGACAGGCAGGATGGGACATACAGGGTAGAGACATGCAAGATGGGGACAGGCGGGACAGGGACACACAGGGACAGGGACATGCAAGACGGGGCAGGTGGCACAGGGACATGTGGGACGGGGACAGATGGGATGGGGACATACGGGATATGGACACAGAGGATAGGGACACGTGGGACTGGGACACACGGGACAGGACACGCAAGATGGGGACAGGTGGGATGTGGACACGTGGGACCACGACATACAGGATGGGGACATGCAGGACAGGGACAGGGACACACGGGATGGGGACACAAGGACTGGGCGTGCTGGACTGGTTTGTTCCAGAGTGGATTTACAGCAGCATTGCCATTATTAATTTAAAATGTGTGCACGAGAGAGATGGAGCATATTTTATTAATCCTGCTCATTTAAAAGTTTTAAGAGACCTGCAGGAGAGCAGCAGCAAGGGAAGGAGAACTTTGGGGTCCTGGTAATTGGAGCATCAGGCTTTCTGGAGGAGATTTTGGGTGGAATTTGTAGAACTGGGGGGAAAAGCACTGTGAGTGACAATGCACCATGAGCACACTCTCAGCCCTGAGCTGAAACCCTCAGGGAGTTGCCTCCTCGGTGTATTTTTCCCAGGAAACACCATAACCAGAGGCATTCTGGGCTTACTGGTTTGTACAGGTGTCTCAGGAGCAGCATTTCCTCAACACACCCTACAGCTCTTTGGGGTTTTTATTCAATCCAAAAAAAAAAAAAAAAAGCTCCAATATTTACACTCGTGTGATGCTTTTTGTGTTCAGAAGCTTTCACAAACACTGGTGAGGTTTGCTGGGAGAGGACAGGAAGAATTTAGCCCATGGCTCCAATATCTGTAAATGAATGTTCTATTTTCCACCCTGATAATTCCATTACTCTCTCCAGCATTTCAAAGAGACATAAACCAGGGATAAAAGGGATTCTGGAATTCTCAGGAAGCGTTGCTAACGTGGTGATGGAGGCTGAATTTCACACCTCCCCTTGGGCCTGCTGGACCCAAAGCTGCTGAGCAAGCACAGCTGCTATATTTAGTGTTCCTGGGTTCCTGGAATCCATCCTGTGCTCACATCATGGCACAGGACCACGAACGTGGATCATGGTCCTCCCTCTGCCTCTCCAGCTCCTCCACAATGGTTTGCTCTGAAGCTTCAAACCGACACAGGGCTGATACAGAACTGGCTGCAGACAATAATCTTGACATGCCAGTCAAGCAAACATCTGTTTCTCCCACTAATACACTCAGTTCTGAAGTATTTTTTATGAACATTGCATTAGGAGCTCTTCCCAAACAGCCTGGGACATAAAGTTGGGGTGACATTCATGTCCCACAAACAGAAATCCCATCTGACCAGAAGATGGAGGGAAAAAATCAGCCTGTGCTAAAGAAACGTGAGAGCCAAAGAGCTCCAGCTATGGAAATGGGAAATGATGTTCAGTTTTTAGTTTCATTTCAGACGTTTTTGTTGTTCTTTGGCTTTACAGGAACTCTAAATATGTGGGGTTATGTCCCACAGCACTGCCGAGGGCTGGAGTTATTTAAATGCAAACGTTTGTGAGTGTTATAAATGTGAACACGGAGATGGGATGGGTGAAATCCTGCCACAAAGGGGACCTGAAGGGCCCTGCTTTGAAACCCCCCCTCAGCAAGAACACAGTCTGGACCTTTCCTGCAAGGATCTGAGTGCTCTGCACTCTCACCCTCACACCACCCTGCCTTTTCCAGGGAGCTGGGGCACAAAGGTGTGGGGTGGGGGTGGTTTCACTTCCCTGTCAGTGCTGGGCCGGGCACATCTGGGAGTGACTCACCCCACTGACCTGGGACACCTTCTCAGGATGAGGATTGCTCTCTGCAGGTGCTTTTCTCTCCCTCCCGGGAGTTGCCAGCTCCCAGGACATTCCCCCCACGTGGGCAGTGATTCCCACGCAGGGCTCTCCCTGCTCGGGGAATCACCAACCTCCCCCTCCTCGGAGAGCCACGGCAGGAAGGGAATGTGCCAGGCTGGGTTTTCCTCCTCTGCTCTCCTTCCCTTGGCATCATCACAGGCATTTGTCTTGCTGCAAGCAGAGGAGAAGGGGCAGGGAGACAAGGAGTGGGAAGCCCGGCTCCAGAGGAACGGCTGGATGGCTGCCAGGTGCTTTCATATCCCATCCCTGCTGCTGTGCAGAGGGGAAAAACAACGCTTTACCTTGCTAGCCCTTCAGAGAGGAGCTCCCTCTGGCAATTCATTTGAATAATAAATGTCTAAATACTCTCCATATATCAAACCTTCCAGTTCAGCCAACGGGGATTGCTTTTCTAAAGGGAGAATTCGGAATTGTGGGATGGTTTGGGTTGGAAGGGACCTTGAAACTCATCCCCTGCCGTGGGCAGGGCCACCTTCCCCTGTCCCAGGCTGCTCCCAGCCCCGTCCAACCTGGCCTTGAACACTTCCAGGGATCCAGGGGCAGCCACAGCTTCTCTGGGCACCCTGTGCCAGGGCCTCCCCACCCTCCCAGGGGAAGGATTTCTTTCCAATATCCAATCTAAACCTGCTCCCTGTCAGTTTGAAGCCATTCCCTGCGTCCTGCCCCTCCAGACCCTTGCAAATAGTCCTTTTCCATCTTTCTTTCAGGCTCCCTCCAGGGACTGGAAGACCACAGTTAGGTCCTGGCAGTGGTGTCAATCAGCTGAACACAGAGCCAGCCACGGACCTGCTGCTTCTGCACATGCAAAAAATGTTCCTTTTCGCAGTGACATCCCCAAAGAACACCAGAGATGACTCTGCACTGCTTCATCACAGGGCAGTGAAAGCCAATTTTTCACTGGAAACAAGAGGGGGATTTAGGATTTGCCACATGCTGGCGAAAAAAAAGTGTTCAATAATATTTCACTTTGAGCACTGCAGAGGTGAGAGGAGGAGCAGCAGAAGGGTTTCCTGCTGTGGGAGGAGATGCAATCCCATCAGCAGGGAGGGACTGGAGTGGCTTCTGCTGCAGTCTCAGGCTGGTGGCCCTTCCCCCAGCAGCTTGTGGAGCACAGCAGAGGATAAAATGAGAACTATCCCCTTTTCTCCTCAAGTTCTGTGAGTGGGCATAGGAGAGAGAGGGAGGGAGAGTCTGCCTGGGTCGTCTGCAGGAACAAAAGAGGAAGTTTCCCCCTTAATTTTAGACAATTTTCCAGCAAATGCCAGATGTGATGTAAGAAGGCTGATGCTGCTGGAGCCTTGCTCAACCTGCCCCCCTGTAAATCCTGATGTTAATAATGCCTTGAAAATGCTGATTTCACTGAAGTTCTTTTGTTTGCTTTCCTTTTCTTCAGGGAAAATGGGGGCTACAGCAGGAAACAGTCACCAATTCACAGCTGCTCCCACCCTTAGACTTTGGATCAATATAAGAGAGTCAGCTCACACAGAAAAAATGCAAAATATTCTGCCTAGGCAACCCCAGAAAGATCTGTATCACTGAGAGATGTCGGCTTTCCTTCCAATAAAAGCTGAAAACAGCAAACAGCTCCCAGGCACAGGCTGGGGGTGCACAGAGGAGCTGAACCTCATGTGGGGGTGGTGATGGCACTGCAGGGACAGCTGGATGCAGGGAGTGCTGGAGTCTCTGGAGGTGAGTTATTCACAGCTGCTGTCACCCCCAAACATCACTGACACGGATATGGTCAGCTTGGAAACAGTCACTCAGCCCCTAAGCAGCACAAAGGGAGTCTGGGGGAGTGGGGATGTTAAATTAATGTTCTTCTCCTTTTTTTCCACTGCTGCTCCCCCTCTGGATCTGATAAAGAGGTGGCTTTTTGCTACGTCAGAGAAGTTGATCGTGTTCCAGGCTGCAGAGAGGACAGGACAGCACCTGCAGCCTGGCTGAGAGCCACCTAAGGTTGGCCTGGTGCTGGACAGGACAGAGATTTGGTCATCAGGCAGGGATTTGGGCTCTAAGGTGTCACCTGCTGATGGGCAGAATCCTGGGAAAGGCATCAGCATCTTTTACACAGGCAAGATCCACTATGGAATACTGGGAGTGGGAAAAACTCTCTTTGCATACTGTTGGGTGCACAGGATCTCGTGCTTCCTCCTGCTCTGCAAGCCCTAAATTAATAAAAACCAGTCTGCACTGATCAGCATCACCTTAGTGGGTCACCACGTTTCCAGCCATCCGGGCAGAGGAATGGGGTTTATTCAGGTCCTGGATCTGCTGACAAACGTGTCCCTGCCTTCCCCTGCAGTGCTCCGGAGCCCTCCCTGCCCGAGGACCAGCGAGCACGACCCGCTGCTCACAGCCTGGGAGGGCTCAGCCTCTAAACATCCACTCTGCATGGAGCTGCAGGCACCGTGGCAGAGCTCGGCTGTCCCAAATCCAGGTTTGTCACATCCAGTGCTCAGCAATTAATCAAAGTCTCGGCTCCCTGCGCAGGGCTGGGCAGAGGCAGCAGCTCGGCTGCACGCAGGGGCAGGGGCTGGGGCTGCTCTCCCCTCCCATCTCACCGGGGATGTTTGGATTCCTTATCCCCGACTCATCTGCTGCCATGCAGCATTGCACAGCCTGCAGCAGGGCTGGCTTGGGAATTGCAGGAGCTGCTCGTAGCAGTGACAGTGAGCAAGAACGCCAGAGCCCAGGGAAACGCGGTGTGGAAGCTGCATTCCAGCTGGAACCAATGCCTTGCCCCTCATGTGCGTAAAAGCAATCCAAGAGCATCTGAAGTTAGGCACAAATAAAACACCACTGCAGAGCCTTGTGGGACTCAATCCATCTGGATCCTTCCTATCCATTTAATCACGTAATTCCCGCTTCACATACACGGAGACAGCTCAGCCGCTGTGGACACACGAGTGGTCAGTGCACCAGTGCCGGGGCCAGAGGCACCTCCCTGCCATCACCTGCTCTGGTTTAGAGGGCAAAGCCAGCAGGGTCTGTGCCAGGGCAGGCTCCTGCCCCATTTCCAGCCGGATTCCCCTCGGGATCCCTCCTGGCAGCCGCTGCTCAGCACTTTGCCCTCCCTGGTCCCGTCTGCTCCCGGAAGGGACGGGGCCAAGGGCAGCTCCCGCTGCCGGGGGCAGCCAGGGACGCTCGGGGCACAGCCCCACTGCGCTTCGAGTCCCTGCCGGCAGTTATTGCGCAATCACCGAGCTGCTTCAACAGGAAGGAAGAGGCTCGAACACTCGACCTACATCCAGCGCTGCAACGAGGTGTTTTGGTAAATCAAAAGTGTTGCAAACGTGAGGAAACTTCTCTTGCCCCCATAAATCCTGGAACGCGGTCTTTTTCCCACTTCTGCTCTTCCCAGCACTGCAGCCCCCAGCACATCAGCGCAGCGGGGTGAGCAGAGCCCAGGGGTCGCTGCTGGATGGTCCAACACCACGAAGCCATTCCTAAGGAGAAATTGATAGTTATTTATGTGTTATTAATTATTCCACAGAATAATCACAGAATGGTTTGGGTCAGAGGGGACCTAAAGTTCCCCCATGGGCAGGGACACCTTCCACCAGACCAGTTTGCTCAAGGCTTTAGTCCCCAAAAGCTTCACCAGGAGCCCAGGTGAAAGTGATGCAATTACACTTGTGATACTTGGATTATAAAACCCAACAAACATGACTTGTTAAGCTGAGTTCCAGATAGGTTTGGTTTTAGTCCTCAGGTGGCTTCCCAGGAAATGGGATGCAAAAAACAAACAACAAAGACAACAAAAAAACCAACAAAAAGCCCCAGAAAAAAGGTTTCAAGAAAAGCTGGATTTCCAAGTCAGAGGAACATCAGAGTTCAGCGTTCAGCTGATGTGACTGTTCCAGAGTGAAAAAGGGATGGGCAGGACCTGGAATCCAAACCACATGGAGCTGAGCTAAGTTCCAGAGCATCTGGCGGTTTTGAACTCGTTTCAGTGATCAGAGGTGGCTCCTGAGAGCACCCACGCTCCGACTCACCCACGCTGAGAATTCCTGCAGCTCCTGTTAGCAGGCCCAGCACACAGGCTGAGCTCTGATCTATAAACAAGGATGACCTGGGCTGAGCATTTCTGGGGATTTACTGTCCACAGCATGCCAGCCAAATCTGAGGGCTCTTGTGGAAAATGAAGCATTTCAGGCCTATAAAAACTGATGAGAAATCAATGTTTTGCTGCAAAATTCCGCTTCACACTGCAGCCAGTGAGCCTCTTCTCCAGGAGGCAGAGGCTGGCTTAATCAGAAAGAGCTAAAAAAAAATTAAATAAATCAACTCTGCTATATCAAGATCCATAATTCATAAAGGTTTGTCGCAGAACACACCCGAGTGCCATCAATATTTTAAATACTGAGCACAAAATTGGCTGTCAAGTGCAAGTCAGCAATTTCCTGGTGCCTCCCTGCTGGGGACAAAGTCATCAGGCCGAGCAGAACCTGGAGGAGCCTTCTGAGAGCAGAGAGTTTGTTTGACTCTGTTATATATTTTATTTGAAACACAAGATGTGTTTGCAGGAGCAAACCGACCAACAAAAAGAGTCAGCTGGCTGCCTCTGCTCGTTATTAAACAGAAAAAATGATTTCATCACACCAACATGAGGCTGTATATGTTTATTCATCGTCAGTAATTTTTGTACACAAGGCAAATATTAATAGCTGAAAGGCAACACTTTTGGAGAGTATGTACAGAGCAATGTACAAGCAAGTGGGAGAGGTTTGAAACTATGAATCAATTTAACCGTTTTATAAAAAAGAAGTGATACTTTTTCTTCTAAGACCTCCCTTAGAAATAATTTATTGCCAATCTTAAACTAAAGCGAGGAGAGGAAAAAAAAAAATTTACAATAAAAAGTAGTCCCTGGAAAGTTTATAAAAAGTTAAACATATAAAATTGTAAGCCACAAACATTTATACAAAGCTAATACAAATCTTGGTTTTGTTAAAGATCTATGAGGTTGTTATAAAATATATTTTTACATAAAGGCTTCACGTAAGGTAAGCTCTCACTGCTACTGAAAGCGCAGGAAAGCGGTTTTAAATAGTCTGCAATTCAACTTATCTTCAAGTACAACGCAAAGAAATTGCAAAATGGCACTGTATTGCAATGCTGTGTAATTAAAAACTACGTTAATGGTACCATCAGAGAGACAAGACCTGTAAAGTGAACTGGTGAAGGATTTGCAGGAGACTTCCCGAGGGTGAGAACAGGAGTGGTGCTGGAAAATGAACCTGCAAGTGTCCTGGGAGAGGAACTGCCAGGGGATGCTCTGCTGGCCTTGGGCATGAGGGACACACGAGGGACACCTCAGGCTGGGGCATCAGAGCTGCTCCTGTTCCACCAGGAACACCCCAGGCCAGGGTCAGGAACACCCACCCACCCCATCACTTTCTGTAATAATGCTGAATTTAAAGCTACTCACAAACCAGCCCCATAAACCTTTGAGAGCAACCTGACTTCTTCTTAAGAGCAGTTATTCTAGAAGAAAGCTGAAGTTTCACACAAACTGATGGCTTATGCTCCCACGTACAATATATAGGAAAAAAAACCAGTAAAAATTTTAAAGCCCTGATGAACAGCCACAGTTTTTATGCATCAATCATCCCAGTTGAACACTCTGCAGCAGGGAACAGTCACTAAAACACCAATTTCACCTTCAAGTACAGCTTGTACAGGACAGTGGTTTATCTCCATAGGGTCAGTGATCTTTAGAACACAGCTCACTCCAGCAAAGAGAACTAAGGAATCTTGGGAAACTTGATTTTCTGGAAAACTTCACTTTTTCTACTTGCTTTCCCACCTTCACTAGGAATACATCCCAACCTTGTACCACAGATGGGTTTCCATGAGGAAGCTTCACTCTCACCAGCAAACTGTAATTCTGGTTGCTCTGGGACAAAACTCAGCCTGTTCAGAGCATCAACCCTTCAGCTCTTGTACCAGATTTACATCCTGCTATGAGCAAGTGATACTTAGAAACAAATCTAACAGGAAATACATCAGTCCAAGGTGTGCTCCGTTCAGGGAGCTCATGAAGAGTGAGCCTGAAGATGGACAAGGGCTGTGATTTGGGGTTTTTGGCTGTAGGATAACACAGGAACCATGTAAACAGGAACATCCAGGTGTGTTGCCTCACCCCTCTCAAGAACTGGGAGTGGGAAACCTGAGTGATTTGACTCAGTTATTTCATTAAAACAATTCATTTCTGCCTGAGATTCATATAGTGCTTTATCTACCGGGGCCTACAAGGGACCCAGCATTGGGGTCCCCCTCGCTCTCCTACAGGCCCTGGGCTTCACAGGGAGAGTGATCTGAAAGGCTTCAAACCTGGGATTTCTGTGGTGGTTCTGGGGAGAAGCTGCTGAGGATTTCCCCCAGTTCAGCTAAGTCAGAAGTGCCCAGTGCCTTGGTGATCCTGGCTACATCCTCAGACTGACATCAGTTTTGAGTAAATCAGCAAGTTCCACTGACAAAAAATTCATCAACACTTCACATAAATTAGTTTAGACAAATCCCTGGCACTCACCCTATCATCCACTACCAGTCTTTAGTCTTTTCTGCGATCATCTGGTCTGACACCCTCCAAAACACCTACGGCAGACCTCTGCAAACCAACTGCTCTAATCAGAAATAATCTGTTCTGAAAAGACCCTTGTTCAGACAACTGTCAGCAAAGGAAAAAACAACCCAACTCCTCCTCCTGTTAATAACCAAGAGCATGGATTTGTTTTCTGCTTTTCAGGACTGGACTTGGAGGCCACCAGAGGTTTGTGTCTGCTCATGGAGCATTTATAGCGCAGCCACATCAACCAGAATCCTTCTCTGAACAGGGAAAAGGAGAATTTCTGCTCCCATCACAGGTGTGTTGTCCAGTCCTTTGGACAGCCTTACCAGCCTTTCCTGAGGTCTCTGCTTCATCCTCCTTCTTGAACTGCTCACATATAACCTGAACACACCAAATCAGAAATAATCCATGTCCAGTAGAGGCAAAGTCTACATTAAATATCCCCATCCAAGATTCTATTAACCCTCCTGACATCAGTGCTGCATCCAGACTTTTGGATTATGTTCAGACTCCGCACTGTGATTTCTCCCAAGCTCTTTTCAGAATTCTTTCCTCCCCAACCAGTGCCTGATCACCAGAATTGCAGACTAACCTATGACTATTCACTGGATGATATAAAAAAATAGAGGTCTTTCAAAGCACCTAACTAAATAAAAATACACTATTCCCCTTCTACTGCCAGGAGAACGAGGTACAGAGATGTTAATACAACTTACAGTCACAGTAAGTAAAGGCTAAGTTCAGGAGACAGGCAGCTTTCCTATGTCCTGGCAGGGCCACTGCTCCCAGCAGTGACACCACCGTGTCACCCCCGCTCGTGGGATGAGAATAAAAATCTATTCAAGGATTGGCCACCAGCATGATCCACAGGAACTGGCCAATTCCATGGGGAAAAGTGGCAGCTGAACTGCCCACACCACGCTACAGCCTGGGGGAAACGTGGGAGGGACACTGATTTTTATATCACAATCTCACTCTCTTTTTGCAGTGTGCTGTGGGGTACATCAGGATTGCTTTATTTTCACTATTTTTCATTATTATTATTATTATCATTTTTTAAAATCACATGGCAATGCTAACAACTCCCCATAAGAAAAATAAACAAAACTGCAATAGAACTTTGGGTAAAACAGTCACAAGCAGCACTCTGGGAGATGCTGTGCAACCTATTTGGCTCAAGTACACTTAGGATTGCTTAGACCCAACTGGAAAGTCTCAGAAAGAACCTCATCAGCTGAAGCACATTCTGCTGGGACACTTCTTTCATTTTTTCAGAAGGAAACATTCATCTGCACGGTGTCAGCTACACAAGGCCTCTGCTGGGAATTCATAAGGCCACTGAAAATGCCAGAGGAGGACAGAACACAAGGAGGCACTTAGGGTTTGCAAGTCCTTCTCTCCATCACCCAACGCTCCTGACTCAGAGGAGGCACTCGGGGAGGAGGCAGGGAGTTCAAATAAACCAGTGCTAAGTTAAAGCACTTCCAGAACAGGTGACCCACAGGTAACATCTGTTACCTCCACGTAACACCTGGTCAGTGAAGATAAAAAACACAAGCTGGGCTTGCTCCCCCCTCCCCACACCAGAATGCCAAGAGGATTGATCAGAGTGCTCTGTGCTTTGCCATGGCTCCAGGACGTGTGGATCCGTGTGCTGTGTCAACCACTGATCCCTCATCACTGGACTCAGCACTTCCTGACAGGTATCTCTGAAACTCCTGATTTTATGTATTTTTAAGCATCTCCTACTCCAACCCAATGCCATGATTTACACTTAAACAGGAAGTACGTTCCACCCAGGAACCCACGCTTCAAAGAGATGATTCCAGCAAGGGATTTGATGGGGTTTCTAACCAAAAATAGACCTGAGAAATCATAAGTCAGCTATGGTATCACAGTCTTTACAATGAAGTTAGATGTGAAAAGTTTCTCTCTCTCTCCCCCCACACACCTTAAATTACTGCCACAGTCTAATAATTGCAACGATTTCATTGAAGTTTGGACTTGGAATTCTGGATTTTCTAGAATATACATGTTGGTAAAAGGTCAAATTTACCACTTTACAGGTAACTTAGACACAGGTCTGCTATAAAATTACAACTTGAGTCAACTTGAAGCTACACTGGAAGAGATTAAGCCTGAATTTCTGCAGAAATTGGCAATAATGTGTTCAGCAGCAGCTTTTAGCCACGTATCAAGAAGTCTGACAGGATCTGGATTTCTCTACTCCTGCTGTAAACTTCTAGTTAAAAAAAACAACACATGAGAGTTACTGAAATAAACCAGTCTTTTTGCACATCACTGTAACATCAGCTGCTTGAGGTTGTCGTGCAGGATGGTATCCTTAACATCACGGAAAACTAGCCGGATGTTCTCTGTGTTAATAGCAGTGGTGAAGTGGTGGTACAGGGGCTTCTGCTGCTGGTCCCGGCGTTTCGTGCGAAAACAATCCACCAGGAATTTTTGGACATCTGTTAAGCAGTGGGGATCCCCTTCAAACTCTGGGAAATAGTCTTTGATGCTGACTTTCTGTACTTTCTCCTCGAGCAAGTCCGTCTTGTTTAAGAAGAGGATGATGGAGACGTTGCTGAACACCCGGTTGTTGACTATTGTTTCAAAAATGTTCAGGGACTCGGTGAGGCGATTCGTCTGCCGGTCCTCCATGAGCACTTGGTCGAACTCGCTGGAGGACACGAGGAACAATATCGAGGTGACACTGTCGAAGCACTCGAACCACCGCTTCCGCTCCGACCTCTGGCCGCCCACATCGACCATCTTGAAAGGGACGTTTTTGATCTCAAAGTCGTACTCGTGAATCCCTTTGGTGGGCCTTCGTGCCAGCAGGATGTCTTGCTGGGAGGGAAGGTAATCCTACAAAAATAAGGAGAGTTTTCTGATTAGGATATGAGCATGGCTGTGGGCACAGCTGAGCTGCAGTGGAGAGAGCAGCTTGCACAGGAATAGCACAAGGTTTTCAACAAAAAGACAGGGGTGGGGATTTCCATGCTAACACTGGAGCTTTTGGGAAAGAGCTGGAGTCCAAAGCAGGAAATACACGTACCCCAAAGAACTTCAGCTTTCCCTTTGCCACTTGACAAGGATCCATACCCAACCTGGGAGGTGAACCAGCAATTTCTCATGCCAATTTCCCTCATTCTGGAACACTTTCTGCTTCCTTCATTTTCTTCCCACAATGCTGGCTGCCAATACTGCAGTGCAGTAAATGGGTTCTAAACCAGGTTTCTCAAACCAATAACTACGGGATATCCCACACCAGCTGTGGGCTCTCCATTCCTCCCGTGCTCTCCTGCAAAGTGCATGACTGCTCCCAGAAACAAACCAGCTGCTCCACTAAATAACTTTAAAGCAATCAATTATGCCTGAAAACTAAAACCTAAGCAACTTCCTGTGTTTGTGCCATGCATCTTTGCATCCTGGTGGATCAGTGCACACTGGTGAGCTCACACTGCCTGACTTTGTCCGAAATTCACTGTGCAATGAGTAGAACAGGGGAAGAAACTGAGAGCTGGGGACAGCAGTGCCTTTCCAGCCTGGGGGGGCCACAGACAGCTGTATCCTGAAGTTCTCCAGCTCACCTTTCCCCAGAATTTAAGAGGCATTCAAGAGACTACTTTTTTTGATTGTTACATGAACATCATCAACGGATGCAGATGCTCCAGGAAGAGGCATTATTATTAGTCAGCTTCTGACAGCATGAAATTCAACACTCGGACTGGGGATTTCTTCATTCCTAGAATTACACTTTTGTCTACGGTCCAAGTCTTTCTGCTATCTGCAAAGTGCATCTCTACCACAGCTGCCTGTGCTGGACCTTAAGACCTTGTTGTTCACTTTTTATGGAAACTCTTCCTCACATTTTTCCAGCATTTCTCACAACTTCAGAGAGCGTGATTTAGGTTTTGGAATTTCAGTCTCTTCTCAAGAAGTGAATGATCTATGATCTTCCTTTGACAGTGCCAGTTCCCACACTTGGAGCTTTTATAAAGATGTGTAAGACCATGGTTCAGAAAGTCTGATTCAACCAGGCAGCTGGGTGGAGGAACAAGCACACAGCACCGTGGCTATTTCAGTACTTGTATCCCAAGTTTAAGGCAGCTGCGCAAGTTCAAGCTGCAAAAATAAAATCTAAAAATCATGAACTTGAGGATCGCTTTCCTTTACCCTGTAAGTTCCAAAGTGAAACCCGAGAGAGAGGGCTTTGTCTGAACTCTGGGTTCCTTTTTCCGAGCTGCCCATGACTAAGGCACTGATTTTTATCGTGGCACCAGTTACAAAGCAGCTCTGAAGCACAGGCTCCCCACCCTGCAGCCTTTGCTGTTACACATCCAAACCCCACAGCACCGAAATCTGGAGGAGAGGAGAACTGCTAAAGCAACATCAAGTTCTCTCCAAACTGAGCAAAAGAGGTGCTGTCACCCCCTTGTCTGGTTAATTAACAACTTGAAAGGGTGATAAGACTTTTCCTTTTATTAAATATATCTTGGGTCTTGTCTACTGAAATTATAGAGAGGAAAACAAACAGCGGGAGCAGTGCAAGGACTGTATGAGATGTCACTGGGCACATGTGAAGGGATTTTGAGCACAGCTGACTGTCAGCTGTAGGCAAGAGTGTCACAGGTTCAACATTTACTACAGCTTCCGAATGGGAATGTATATTCTTTTGTTTTCCAGGAAGTTAGTATCAACTTCTCAGAAAACCAAAAAGTCTTAAGAAAGTTCAGGAGTGACTGAAATTATTAAATTATGTAAATAAATAAAACCAACTAATATAATAGGCAAAGCCACATGCACCTTCAATATTGAAACAAGGGCACAAAGCAAACTCTCCTGGGAGTTGGCCTGTAATGTTTATTCAGTAAGGCTTTCAAGAACAAGGAGCTTATCCCTAGAATTCCTGGAGTACTATTACTCATTGAAAATTCCTTCCACACTTGCAGCCACAAAGAGAATCCTTTCAAGTGCTTTCAGTTTCTACACGCACAGAAGACCTATCACAGAACTGGGTATCTTGAGGGTCCCTTCCAACCCAAACTATTCCATGTTTTATCCTGGATGTTGGCTACTCTGATGCAACAGGCAGCAAACGAGGGCTCTGTGAGTTCAGTGCTGGTATCCAGGCACCATCTGGCTACAGGAAACCAAACACAACAATTCCCAGGAACTCTCCCAGTATTTTAGTTATATTTTTGAAGGACGTTTATGTTTTCTCCCTCATGCCCAGATCCCTGGAATACAAGCAGCCTGTCCCTTTCTCATTGTTGATCCCATTCTCCGTACCTGAAGACTGCAGCATCAGGTGAGTATTTTCCCTGGATGGAACTGAGTATTATTTTCCAAGTTCTTTCAATGTTTTGCCATTGCCAATAAGTGTTTTTTTCCCTCAAGCACCCTCACGTTGATTCTGATTTGGAACACGTGCTTTCTTCCTGATTTTCCTATCTCCTTTCCTCAAATTCCCTGCAGTCTGCTTCTTCTAAAGGAGTTCCTTTGGTTATCAGTAGCTCTTTTGGCTATCACATCACTGTTTGCCTAGTCCAAATTACAATTTAAGGCATGACTAAGATCCAATCACAAGATGGGAAGCCAAGTCTCGCTGGGAGGTATTTTGGATACATACAGTCTGCACTGGCAGTTGAAATAGCAACACAAGTTGCAAGGAATCCAGGAGATCCCACGCATGTCTGCCTGTCAGATACTCTTATTCTGCTGATCTGATTAAATCTGAACATTAAGTTCTTTTCCCTCAGTGCTGTTATCAGCTCCCTCTTGGCAAGAGGCACACGAATTGCAGATCTATGTGTTTATAAGCAATTTAGTTGCAAGTCAGCCCAGTTGCATCAGATAGGAACAAATACTTTTATTTACAATTTGGGGAAACAATCATTAGACAATCTTGCATATAGATAAGAATAAACCATAAGAACCTATAAAATCTCTCACTAACAGAACTTAGCTACTGCTTTTTTCCTCAAAGATGTGACATTTTCTACAACTGCAGATCCTGATGAGTCCCTCTGATTCTCAACACCATTTGGTCCAACTTGAAGCCAGAAAAGCTGTCATTCAGAGCACTCCCACAGCAATGCCAGACCTGCAGTAAATCTGTGTATGTATAAAAGTATTTTTAAAAACCCAACTACTGACTAAATTTCATACTTTAATCAAAGAATGGACCAAAGTTTCTCCAAGAAGAACTTTGAAATGGAGTTCCAAAACTCTACTCAGTTGCTGGGGAAAATGCCAAGCCCTTTGAAACTCAAAGGCAGTGGATTTGAAGACCACCACACTGGCAGAGAGTTCAGCAGTTCAATAATGTAAATGCAAGTCTTATAACTCAAAACCAAATCTAAATTCAAAGAACAAGTGCTGCTTTTCTCAAGCCAGAGATCTGGGAAGCAAGACAATCATCAGTGCTCTGGTTGGAACAATGATAGCTCTAAACAAAAGCAGAAAAACAGTCTGTTTTAGAATTTAACCTGTTAAAAAGAAAAATGAAATTAAGCATGATGTAACAGGGTTCCACTGAAGTGGTTTGGATTCCTTCATTTGTTACCATCAACTGGGAATGACCATGGAGAAACCGCCTCCCCACAGAGTTCAAGCACCATATCCCATTTTAAAGGCAGTTTTTCCACATGCCACTCCTGCAATCCACAAATGATGAGCATCAGCAGATACCTTCATTATTCAAGTGCTAATTAACAGTTAAAAAAAGTATTCTACAGAAAATTCAGGGTTTTTTTCCCCAGAGAAAACACACTTTATTCTTTACTGAGTTTATGTTAAAGTAGATATTCCTGGAAGGTACTGCTGACCTGTGACTGATTTAACTCAGAGTTCCTAACTGGACACGTAACCCCAAACCCAGCTGTTTTTGGATGTCATTTAGTGTTGAAAAGCTACTTTAACAGTCTCCTGACTGGGCAAGCATTTGTAACTTGTTTTTTTGTTCAGTTTTGACAGAAGGTTTATTTCCAGCAAGTCTCCTGGCCCTTGCATTGCCCCGTGTTTTTGACATGTCAGTGATGAACGGCTGAGATAATGCGACAGTCCGAGCTAACTAAAGATAAAGTTATTGGAGTAGACACTAATTACATTTCATCTATTTAAAACCCAGAGATCACAAAGACTACTTAAAATTCAAGACTGGAAAGAAAAATAAAAAAGGACTTACTTGTTCTCCAAGTTTATCCAAGTTGTCCAAGAAATACTTTACAGATTCCCCCTAAAAACAAATCAAACAGTTATTTAAATAAGCGACGTCCTTGATCCCAATAGTTTACATTCTGAAGTCCAGATAATTTATCGAAACCTACATTTAAGTGTTGTAAGCTTTAATCACTGCCATTTTTAAAAGCAGCTATCCTAAGAACACAACTGATGATTTATTCTTAGGCCAGTTAATATTTAAGCTTAAAAGCATAAAAGGCACATTTATAACAGTCACATTCTTTCCAAGTTTAGACTTGATAAATAAATCCAAGTGTTATCCACAGGGAGCATCAATGAAGCAGCCACACCTTCGTTATGAAAAGAAACATTCAATTCCTCTGAGGCTTTGCAGAGTGTGCACACACAGGCATTCAGGTACAGGGATTAATCACCAGAGAAAGTTCATTTATACTGCAGTGCCACAGGACTCATTCCCACAGGTAATTCCCCAGAGTACAGTGAGTGATGAGCAGAACAGAGGATGAGAAACCACAACAGACAAAGCATTTTACTCAAGTTTCCCATCAGACACCAAGTTGGACCAGAACTTCTTACTCTGAGTGATGAGCAGAGCTCCAGGCTGCTGTACTGCAAGGTATCCCATTTATTATCCAGGTTATCCAGTTTATCTCCTGGATTCAAGTCATCCCTGTCCTGGCACAGAGTAACTGCAGTTTTTAATCCCTCCAGTAATGCGGAACTAAAGATTTTTTCACGGTAAACCTGAACCACAGTCAACCCTGCAGAACTCCATCAGGGTGCTGGGATTAAGGAGGAATTCTTCCATGGATACTGCTGCACCTGAGTCCACTAGCAATAGGAATGTCCTGATGGAATTCACTGCAGAGGAAAGCACCTTTTTAAGGTTCTCAGCATCCTCACAGAAGCACAAATCTTCCTCTTGGAAGCTCTTAATTACCAGCTGTAACTTATTCATTTCACACTAAGTGCAGGAAAGCAACCATCACTCTGCAGGTGGAAGAACAGGAATTCTGACTGAGTTTTCTTGATGAGAAAATCAAGCAGCATCTGAGGCCGGGGTGACTACACCTAATCCAGACCAGTGAATTAGGACAGGAGCTACACCCTGATAAATGACTTCCCCTCCTTCAATCTGAACTCTGCAAACTTATCTGGGAAGAATATCAAACCTCACTATTCAGCTGTATCATCCAAGCATTGACCCTGAGCAGAGTGGGGTAAATAACAGGCCAAAAAGGGTTCTGGCAGACACATCAGCAAGGCACCTTGGCAAGTTCTCCAGGCAGTAAAATAAGTTACATAATACAAGGAGATACCACACCTTTAAGTGTGCAATTTGAACATCAATGTTTAATGAGGCAAGACTGGGGCTCTGGTTGGAACATGCCCTGTGCTCGACACACCTGCAGGGAGAGAGCCCAACACACCTCTACCACCTGATTTTACCTCCTGTTTGGCTCAGCTGTCCTGATTTTCTCTGGGGTGACAAATTGCAGCAGTAACACCATTTCAGTGGCACACAGCAGCAAGTGCTTGCAATGACAGCAGTATTGTGTCTTTTCCAGCATCCATTCTAGCCTCAATCCTCTAAGGTGTACAGGGAAGAGCATTCCTATTTCACAGAAAATAAACAACCCTGATGCACAAATCCATCAAGTTTCTCAAGAAGGAGTAACAGGATCAGAATTCAGGCCTTCAAAGTGCCAAAACCACTGTCTGTAGCTGAATATTAAAGCAAAATAAAATGTAAGGTCAGATCTAACTTTTTTTTTAGGTACCAATAGGAGCTGGCAACCTTCCCACAGGGTTGGCTACATACCAATCAGGCAGATTTCAGACTCAGTTAGTGCAGGTATTTATCCTGGAATACCTGGGCTCAGAGGCTGTAAGTATCTGTGTGTGTGTGCATACAAACATGCATTCTCATCTCAGACAGCTTTTTAATACAACTTACAGCAATACCTACTCCCTGAAGAAGCATTAATGTGCAGTTAATGTGGAAGTTACTACCTCTCCTTTACATCCCAGGGCTTGCTGCTACTGCAATGGATTGAGCAGCTGGAGCAAACCACAGCCTGGAAAGGTCACAAAACATCCCCACAAGCAGCTTTCCAAAAGAGGGGATTTCCTGAAATCACAAATGCAAAATACACAGGCCTGCAGTGACAGCAACACCCCAGAGCCACAAATCCAACAGCAAAGTCACTGCAAGGGAACACTGAGGTGCCAACTCCTCTTCCTGTGCATCACCTGCCAGAGTCAATGGCAGACTAACACCAAGGTGGCCATGCTGAAACTCAAGAGACTGAACTATTCAACCCATCAGTTGCAACATAACACAGCTCATAAGGCAGACACATTCCAGCTTCCCTCCTCCACACCATCGGCTCAGCTGCTTGGGCTCTCCCCTCATAAAAATCTGTTCAGACAGCAAGTGCTGCCGACACGACTCAACTCCGTAACCAAGGATAGAAGTTGTTCAATCACTGTTTTTTACCAATCTGCATATCAATTAAAAACCTAGAACAGCTTCAAACTCCTCATCTCTTCTTCCATCCCCTTCCAGCCACCCATCCATATCACAGAGCCACAACCCATGGCCCTGACCAGTGGTAATTTTCTGTTTGCCCTGGACATGTTGCTATCAGCTGAGCTCTGCTAACTACAGACACTCTTGAACAGCAAACTACCTCGCTGAACAGATTGTTATCAGAATGCACTACTGCAGAACCAGAGAGTTTTGACCCATTTAAACAAGCTTCAAAGAGGCAGCATTACAAAGCAGCCAAGTTTCAATCCTTTCCCAAAGGGTCAAGTTCTTTATTTTACCCAATAATGAAGAGAAACACACTGAAAAGCTCAGCACACAACAACCAAGCAAAGCCTTAATGCCACCTATTTTTAAAAATCATTTAGAAAAGGATCCATTCACATCCCTGAACAACAACAACTTCAAAGAGTTTCTGAGGCTGCTTTTTCTTGGTAGATACAGAACCAAATCCCACTCAGTAAATCCATGACATATTTAAATAGCTGTATTCAACAGCTGTCACCTAAAATTTCCCTTCTGACAAACTGTAAACTCTCTGGTTTACCCAAGATGAGTAGAAAAAAGAAACTGGGTTTCCCCACTGTGTCCCACTAACTCCAGTGTGGTTCACCATGTCCAGCCCTGCCACGTGGCTGCTCAGCAATCAATTTGCGGTACCACGCCACAAAGCAGCCACACCAAGGGCAAAACCTAGACAGAAATGAGAAACTGAAGGATCTGCCCCCATTAAAACCCCCACAGTTCTCCATTAAACTCCTGCTGTCTTCACACCCACGTTCTGTGAGCACACTGGACGGAAATTTAAAGATTAGCTAAAAATACAGTGATGTCCCCAGCACAGGAAGGACCTTGACCTGTTGGAGGGAGTCCAGAGGAGGCCACCAAGTTGATTACAGAGATGAAGCACCTCTCCTAGGAGGAAAGGCTGAGAGAATCGGGATTGTTCAGACTGGAAAAGGGAAGACTTTGGGGTCACCTAACTGTGGCCTTCAGCAGCTGAAGGGAGTACACAGGAAAGATGGGAAAACTATTTACAAGGGTCTGGAGTGAGAGGAACAGGAGGAATGGCGTCACACTGACAGAAAATAGGTTTGGTTGGTTATTAGGAATAAATTCTTTATTTTGAGGATTCTGTGGCACTGGCACAGGTTGCTCAGAGCTGTGGATGCTGCATCCCTGGAAGTTCAAGGCCAAGTTGGACAGAGCTTGGAGCAATCTGGGATAGTGGCAGGTGTCCCTCCAAACCATTCTATGGCTCCATGTGATGGTCGCAAACCAGTCCCAGGTGAACCTTTTTTAAATGCAGATGAACCCTTTGAAGTCATTTTTACGGTTGAGCAGTTTGGAAATGCAGATCTCTGAAGGTGAGCAATGACACTGCAGGAACCAACCATCACAGGGAGGAGCCCAGCTCATCCCCTGCCCCTACAGAACAGCCCAAAGATGCCAATACAAGGGACAAAATCCAGCACAGGCTTGGGCACACATCTCATACGAATATTGAGGTACTGCAATAAAGCAAATTTCTTGAGCACGCCCCAACACAGCAGAATGAACAATGAACACACCACCTTCAAAGACCTTCTGGTGTTACAGGAGTGTGTTTTGGCTGTTTTAAACTTCATTAAATCATATCAGGATATCAGATTTTTAAGCAGTCCCTTTTGAATGCTTGAGAAAGATGCCCTTTTTTGTTCAGACGGAATATACGTGTCTCAGCTGCGGCCCTTCAGCCTCCTCCTGATTCAGAAATGCATGTAAACCACAGGAAGTTGACTGTTAAGTAACTTTATTCATAACTGTCAACTATTCCATTTTCAGAAAGGTTTGAGTCAAACCAGCCCGTGTCTCCTGGAGCCTTGTGATCCTCCCTGAGAGAGCCAAGTCACTTCATCATGAATGTACAAGAAAACACCGAAATCTTACTCCTATCCAGGTGCCTGACGTTACCACAACAGCTTCCCCTACAACTCTGCACTGAACTACTTGTCAAATGAAATATCTCCAGTTTTCTAATTCACTCTTTCTACAAAGAAATGGTTACAGCACAGTTGGTCATTCAGTTGTAGGCCACCACCTGCTGGTGTGGTTATCTGCAGTAAACCAGAGCAGGTATCTTTTATAAACAAAACACAGCACAAACATCACTGTCTGCTTACTGCCTAAAGCAAAGTAACCACAAAAATATTTTTGGGGGAGGGAAGAAAAAAAAAAAAACCAAGACTACATGAAATACACACCAGATGAACACATCTTTTAAACCCAGGAAGCACCAATTTATTTGGTTTCCATGAAAACAATGTCAGCAATCTAAATATGATTTGTTGAAACCTTAGCATAGCCAAATGGCTTTTTAGCTCTTCAAGGGGATCAGGGACACTGCATTTTTTCCACCAGCAATTGCTTAAAAAAGAATAAAGAGATAGAGAAAAAGCATCAAATAAAGATTTAGCCATCACAAGGTTTAAAGAAAGAAGCAATTTATCAAACCATCTAGGTTTGGCTGCAAGTTCAGTGGAACATACTGAACTGACAAGGCTTATTAAGTATCTGAAATAATAAATCAGATATTTTAAGAAAATAGGAGATGTAACGTAGTAGCTCTATATTAGAACTTTAAGAGCCACCAAACATTTTCTCTTCCTGACCTTACTTGAATTTCTTGAAAAAGAGAAACAAATATTTCCTATTTTATTTAATTAAAAACCCACAAAAACACAAGGAAGAAAAACACCACCAAAATGAAGCTTTTTTACAAGCCTAGTTTAGAATAAGAACAGGTAACTGCAGTGTTTTTAGGCTGGTGTGTACTTGCCTAAATATGCAAACCAAACCATCCATAACACTGGAGAATCAGCTTGAAGGAAGATGATGGAGAAATGGGCAGAGTCTGAAAACTCTGCATTTTACAGCACCCTAGTAATGCTTCTAGCACACACTTCATTATGTACAGGGTGTTTTCCTGTTAGAGGCTTAACCCAAGAAAATCCTTATCTGAGGATTTTGGCCAAGGAAAGAATCTCCAACAACCTTTATTTTCTTGCCACCCCTACCCTAAGCTGATTCAAAAGAAGACTGACTGCAAATCAATAGTGCTGCCACTGAAGTTTGAGCAGATGTCTTCTGAAATGACAGTAATAAACAGAGGGATAAATAATGAATGGAGAAACATTTCAATCAAATCAATCAATGCAGATTCCCAGTGGGAGGGAGATTAGAGGGCACTACTTCCTCCACCCAAACAAGGAATATCCACAAAGGAGGGAGATGATCCAGATGATGTATTTATGCCATGAATGCATATCCTAATTAAATTAATGAGCTCAAATCCACAACTGTCTTGATTGTTAGACCAGCAGGTTCAACCAAGTCTCATGTTGAGACATTCAACTGGTTTGGTCTCTTTTGCTGGTCTCAGACTTGGAGGTAAATGAAACAATCTTGGTTCCTTCAGAGCTTTCAGGTTTCCATAATTTCTCTTCCCAGTCACTCCTCCCAGTGCTTTCTGAAGAGGACTCCTCTTTCAAACATGCCCCAGTCAACAGAATAGGACAAAACTTCCCCGCATTCATACCTAGAATTTGTTTACTCAAGGAAACTTTAAAAAGATACTTTCCCTGTTTTATAGCAGCAATCCAGCAATTTGATTGGTAAGTCCTAAGGTGAGGGGAAACAATTTATTTCTGAATTGCCACTCCATGCTCTACTACTTGATATAACACTCACTCTTCAAGCAGTATTAGCAGCATTTTGGAAGTTTATAATATGTATACACAATAATTAATTTTAATAATGGTGCTGAAGGTATTTGGGGAAAAGGGTCCAGGTAAGCAGTAGTATATTTACTTCCCAAACTGCAAATCTGGGTCAAAATATTTAAGTGTGCACTAACACAAAACACATTTCCCTGCGACAGGCTTCCTTTCTCTAAGTGTTAATTATGGCCAAAGTTATGTTAAAACCAGGACAAGCTGGCACTCCCACCAAAGCACTGCAGTCCCCGTTTATGCCCACATGAGCATTACTGTGGCCAAGTGCAGAGCAGCCAACTGCTCTGTGTGAAAGTAATCCCAAACTCCCCAATAACACAGGGCAAACTGCTGGAAAATGGTACTGCTGCCTGTGGGAGCATGAATGGAGCAGCCTTAGAAGGGCTGAAGCACAGATAGTGTGTGTCAAGACCAGACATCTCACATCTCCCAGCTTCTTTCTCTCCAGCTCAACCATTTGAATAGCCCTTTAAACCTGATCTGCCCATTTCCAGAGATAAAATTCAGCACATTGGGATTAATTCCTGTTTCTTTGCAAGAACAGAGAGTTCAGACACAATTGCTGATACAGGACAACAAAATAATGCTGCTCCTCATCAATACACATCACAAATGCGTCACAGCTCAGCCCAGCTCTGAGGGCACAGACCTATTTCCCCTTTTCAGCACTCGCTGTGTGCAGCTCGAGCCGTGTTTGCCTTTTCTCAGAGCCATCAGAACTGCGTCATGCGGGGCAGAAGTGAAACCTGCCTCGTGTTTGGTCACACAAACTGAGTATCTGTCCTAAAAAAAGGAAAGGTTCAAGTCCTGACTCATAGAAGCCACCTTTAGTAAAACCTTTCTTGGTGGCAGAGCAGAATTTGTGTTTGCAACAGCTGGATCAGTTTGGCTGGAGGGTGCTCCACTCCAAGAGCACCAAGGGAGGAGTCACACCAAGCTTATTTCATGACTGACATTTTTATCTTGCGTAAAGGTATTAACACAGAAAGGTGAAGGGCTTTAAGAAGGGGTTTAACCCAATAATATCCCTTTAATCTATTATCCCCTATTTACTGTGTAATCCAATTAATCCATAATTCTCAAAATGTGCATAACAAATGGAGGGAGACAGAGTACGCCAACCTGAGGGCCCGCACTGCGACACCCAGGCAGCACCTGCGAGCTGGGGACATCTGCCATCTCCTGAGAGTGACAGAAGGATGTCACCAAGCCAGCCTGGAACTCAATACTCCAAACAAGGCTCCAGCATCAGCTGTTGCTCCTCCTTGCACCCAGTTCAGCAGTGCTCTCCCTTCTAAGTGCCAGACTCACACAACTCGTCCAGATTGTCTCCCATCAGTACAGCATTTCCACAGTTTCACATATACCATGCCACTCCAATTACATTAATTAAAACATGATTAAACTCTAAGAAGAAGTTAATCTGCATACTAGTATACCACAGAGCAAACTGTTCCAGTTTTCAATTACTTTCCTAAGAGGGAAGAAATCCATTTCAGTTTCCTCAGTTAGGTATCCCTCCCCTCTCCTGGTGGAATTTAATTGCCAAATTCTTAACAAGACTTGATCAAAAATATGCAAAATTTCACTACAGCTTGAAGCTAGGAAACAGCATTCCACTAAAGCATACAGAACTACAATTTCTTCCACACCAGGCATTCTGTTATGGTACTTCTGATTCTGAAAGACTGCTTGGAAACCAGGATGTGCCATACTCTAGAAACAGCTGAGACTCCTTCCAGCATCTAAAAACCCTCGGAGTGCACAGCATTTATCCTGGACTGAAGGAATTCTTCCCTGTGAGGCCCTGGCACAGGTGCCCAGAGAAGCTGTGGCTGCCCCATCCCTGGAATGTCCAAGGCCAGGCTGGATGGGGCTTGGAGCATCCTGGGACAGTGGAAGACTCGGAGAGGAACAAGATGAGCTTTAAGGCTCCTCCATCCCAAACCGTTCTGTAATTCCATGATTTTCCTTAAGATCACCAATGTTTTCAATAAGAAGCAAACTCAAGGCTGCTGCAGCCCCTTCTGAGATCAGAGCCAGGCTGAGGAACACATGAACTGGTACATGGGACACACCACAGACCCAGAGCATCCAACCAAAAGGCTGCTGCTTGCCAGAACCTGAACAGAAATTAATCCATGAAAGCAAGGATTAGGTGCACTTTGTTTCTTCAAAGATCTTTTTACTCCCTAAGTAATTACAATCCTAACTCCTCTTCCAGAAAGTTTACTTTGGGAAAGACACCAATACTTTGCAGAAGATTTTCAACTTTCATTGATGAAACCAATCCTCCAAGTCCCAGAACACACAGACCTAGAAATCCTATGAAAACATGCACTGACCAAGGAGAAACTGCCACCTCCCAGTTACTATTTACACTCTGGGCAGCATCTCTATAAACCTCAGATGTTTTGCACACAAAACAGACTGGAACCAGACTGTAAACATTTGCTCTTCTTTCAGAGCACTGACCCACTGGCTCCATGACTTCATGTGTTTGCAACTCCAACTGAATTTAATCTAACGCTGGAGCACTGGTGAGTCTGCAAATCTGCCATCCATCATTTAGAGCTTTACTTGCTTCCAAGTTCTACAAGACCAGCAAAGGCTCCCAAAAACATGACAAATATTTGGCATGTGGAAATGTATCAGCACTAAAACTGGCCATACTGAACTTGAAGATGCTTGAAAAGTCCATTATTGCATAAACTCTGCACTAAATCACAACATTTCAAAATCAGAGCCCTGAACTGGATCCCAATGCATTTCTCTAGGATTCAGTTTTAAAGTACATTTGGTTCTTATTTCAGCCTCATGAGAAATCCAGATGAACAAATGCTTTTTAGCTCCTTCCTCTGTCTCAATTAGAAGAATCCATTTCAATTAAGTTCTGGTATTTCTGTTTGCAGCCAGTGATGCACTCATAAACCAGCTCTTGTTCCAAGCTATCTGACAAGATCCTGGGGTAATTTACTGGGTCTTGTGAAGGATCTATCTGCATCATTAGCTGAATATTGGTGTTTTTAAAAATTGCTAAAAGTTGTGTCTAAAAGAGCTTAAAGAAACAATAAAGTACACAAGACTCCCTAAACAGCAGCAAGAGGCTGCAAACATTTCATGTCGTTTGTAGAATTTCATACTATAAATTAACTAAAACTAGACAGAAATAAAAATTTATTACTAGAGCAACCATGTAACTTTGCTACACAAACCAATTAAAGTCCCATTCCACCCACACGTAAAATTTAAGTAATCACCCTGCATTACATTTTCCCCCCACAATTTTGTGTAGATATTTTGAAATACAGATGGTACCAGTGCACTGTTTCCACCTCTGGAAATTCAGCATCCTCTTGATTTGGTCACCAGTGGGTGATAAAATATCATCATGTGCCCAAAGAGAGAAGTGCTCCCAGGCTGGCTGCAGAGATCCCAGCATTTTGTTTAAAATCATTTCCCCAGCATCTTTAAACAAAGGAAAAAGAAACAGAAATTCATGTGGGATTACACATTCCTGTACCACTGATGCATAAAAAGAATTTGGGGTTTTTTCAGTGCCTTGGTTAATTCTCTGAAGAGGAGCATGATATTTCACTTACTTAAACTGAGGAGACTCTGAAGGAAAATAAATTTAAGGCAGGAAGGACCATGATGGAGAGGTGTGCAACCATGGTACAGTGAACTGAGTGCAGTAAAAGGCAGCTATTACTGCTCAAAAATTTTCTTTCCTGAAATGGTTATCAGATATTGTGCTGATAATTCAGGGTGTTTTCTGTATTTAAAATTCCTCAACTTTTTCAGCTGTATTACCTAATGTTTCTTGTTAATGCAGACATGCAAGTGAAGAAGATACTGGAAGTAATTTAGGACCTTCTTTAGCTGCTGATGTAGCCTTAAACATTTTCTTTATTACTCTTTAAATTCAACCCATTAGACAACTCTGGGATAAAATGTAAACGTTAGTCTCCAGGATTATACGTATTTTTATTCAGATTAAATACGTTTTATTTAAAGTTTGATGCTGCCAAGTTAACAAATAAGGTGTTCTATGACCCATGTACTCACCATTAAGATATAAATAAAGGCTTCATACTCCAGAGTAATACAAGACACCACTTGGTATCAGGTGACCTCCATCAGCACTGTGAGCATACATCTTGTTATTCTGTAAAAGGGCAGGTTCTGCACCCTCTAAACTTTTCAACTGAATTTGATAATTCAGATTCTTAGCAAAGGAAAGTGCCAGCAGACACAATGCTGGCACAGAGATTATCTTGCTTTCCCACAACTACAGTTATTCTACTGCTTTTCTTACGTAGTCATGTCAGCTGCACTTGGGTTTTCTCACATTTTCTTAAGCAACTTCCTCAGCTGCCCTGAGCTGAAGTTTCCTACCCCTTTGCTAGTTCTGAGTCAGAGGTGTGGCCTGGACTCAGAAAATATCAAAGCATTCATCATTAACTGAAGTTTGGGACAATAAAGAGCCAAAACAGTCACCCAATACAACCAGAGTGTAATATGTGCTTGGTGAGAGCTGACTTCACCAGCCTCTAAGGCTGAAGCCTTGTTACAGTAAACCCAAATTAGGGAGCAGCAGCACAAATTACCATTGCCCCTGGCATGGCACCTCAGTCCTGAAGGATCCCATATTTACACATGAAAAAAATCCCTCTCTACTCTTTGCCTCAGGTGCAAAACACAGTCATGGAAGATGACACTGCATTCACACCACACGTTTTGCCAGCACAGAGATTTGCTGACAGCTACGAGTCCTGGGACTGCGCAGGGTTTGTGTTCAGGAAGTCATTTCTACATGGACACAGAACAGTGCAGGCACCACTGTTTAAATTCCAAAGGCTGTAAGGAGACAGCTCTGCAGGTACCAACATGTAACACCTTGCAGGTGAGTAGTGAGCACGGAAATGAGCTTGGAATGAGTGTCTGCACCAAGGGCTCACGTTACACTGCACAGCAGAAGTAGCTAAAGCTCCTCTAACACATCTGCAGAGATTTAAACCAACCTGTTGAGGAGAGCTTCACACACTCAAGATGTGAATATTCATATTCAGAAGGGCACTTGTATTTTATATTTGTTTAATTACAGCTTGGTTATAGAAATCCATTTTTTTCAAGAAGTAGGTCACCTTCCAATCTTCTGCAACAAAATGTTTAGGAAACTCAGGCACATGACTATCAACACAACACAACTTGTTGGAGACAGAATATGTATAAGAACACATCCCTCTGCTCCCACACTGCATTGTGCAAGTCTGCATTTTAAAAGCAGTGGTTCCCCATAAACAGGTCCCAGAATCCCAAAATGGTTTGGGTTGGAAGGGACCTTAAAGATCCCCTTGCTCCACCCCCCTGCCATGATCAGGGACCCCTTCCACTAGACCAAGTTACTCAATATCTGGATTAAGTTTGAATTAAGAACTCCATCCTCCGAGATTGCACTGAAACCATGTAGAAAATACAGGCTTGTACAAGCCAAGTGTGGCACACAGGACTCCAAAGGCATTCCTGGTTGGAAGACAACTCATCCTGCCTCAGTCTGGCACAACACGTTGACATCAAGACAGCTCCTCTGAAAGACCTTGCAATTCCAGAACCACGTTTGTGCTTAATAGTAACAAAAAATAAATATATAAAAAAAAAATATAGCAACATTCTGAAAAATACACGGAAAATATGTTCTACAGCAAAACCAGACCATCAACTGGCAATAAAGACCAGTCCACTCTCCAAACACTTCAACATCTTGCTGCTAACAAGGAAAGTCAGCAGGCAGGAAAGGAAGAGTGGTGGAAAGGGAAGAAGGCCCAGAAACAGCATTGCAGCTCTCAGAGGCTGAAACAGAAATCCTAATCCCAGCTTGGAAAACAATTAGTATAAAAATTCACCTGAAGATCATTCATCTCAACTGAAATATTACAGTCAATCCCCACTACCAAAGCACTGCACACACTGAAGGGTTTTTGGCCACAAACCTGGAGTAACACTCAACCCTCTACTGCTGGACTCTGGAGTTAATCCCTATAAAGAGTCTTATTAATACCAACTCAAAACTAGCATTATCTTGTCATTGGGGCTGGAAAAACAGCGAATCTTAAAAAAATCCAAGTCTCTTTTGAGGATTTGAATTACTCATTTGAAAGTATAAATTTCTAAAGCACTATTCTTTCCAGTTTCAGCAACAATCTTTGATAAATCCTTTTCACCTTAAGACCACAGGATGGCAAGTAGCCCTTTCCAAGGGCTTTAAGGACTCATGCTCACTGTGCAGAGGCCATCCTATGATCTGATGTTTGGCACAGTATTGATTGGGGAAAGAGGGGAAAAAACTGTTCATATTTCAACACATTATAAAGCAGTAGCTTTTTGGGTTTCCACACGGAAATTTAAGCAATATTCAGTGTAATTACAACACTGTATTTCAATAAACTAACCCTGAATTATGTGATTAAGTGCCCAAATAGGCACTGTTTAGAGAAATGCTGGGTGACTGGATCTCATGTCTGTAATGAAGATTCTCCTGTCAGTCTCAGAAACCTCCTCCCAGCAGTTTAAGCACTCAGCTATATCCTTATAGAAGCACCTCCTGCACCCTTCAAGCAGAGAGGGATAACTGAACACCCAATCCCAGATCCCAGAGGAAAGCCATGCCTAGTTCCCAACTTAGGGGCGTGGGGAAGTTAAAGAAATGAACACTGGGAGGAAAATCAACACATTACAGAAGCTTCTGAAACGCTTCCAAAAGTCACTGCCACAAACACAGTGCAGACACTTCCATGAGTGACAGGTAAGACACTTTTTCCAGGCTCTGCACTTGTGACTTCAGAGGGACTTGGTGCCATGACCCCACAGCTGTCCCACAAGACGGGCATCCATCCTTCTAAAGTGGAAGACCTCAACATCTGGCAACTCAGCCTGGATTCACACACAACTGACCTCTGCAGGATCCTGCCCTATAACCAGGCACACTTCAAGATGTGTTGTCTGTGCACCTGACAGAACATTAAACTTTCCAATACTCTGCAGTGTCCATTTGAGGACTCATCATTTCAGCAGAGCTTAATTAATGTTCCTGTGTGTACAACAGCCCCACTAATATTCAGACAGAACCCTGAAAAGCCCAAGCAGAGTAAGACAAAACATAATACAATCTCCCAGTAAACTGAACAATACTTGCCAAAAATACTTGTTTGCAACAGAAAAATGCTACATGGAAGCTGCTGCAAAGCTATCAGTGTAACTTCAAGAAGAACACGCCTTTTCCTGTCTTCTATAATCTGATCTAGCACTTGCAAACGTGTCACAGAAAAAGTTGTGATTCAGAGGTGAGTGCATATCCTATAATCCTCACTGTATCCTCTATGTTGGCAGTTCTATGCAAATATGGACAAAAATAAAGTATCACCTCTTCCTCTGCAGCTTTCTGGCTTAAAAATACCCAACAACAAACATTCAGTGTAACTTGCAAGCAGGGCAAAAAGTATCTGTCTGAAGATCAACAGTTGCTGGTAGCAAAGATCAAAACCCATCCAAAAGTTACCTTTAACAAGAACAAACCCTGAACACATTCAAAGATTATCACACATCTGAGCAACTCGGCTCCATCACACTCTTCCACTCTCAGAGAATGTGGAGAATCCTGGAGAATACTTCAAAATGCTTCTCTGTTAACAGCTCTCACGGCAAGTTCAAGCAATGACTGACGTGAGGGCAGAGTACAAGGCTGCTCTTACTCCCAGGCGCCTTGCTCAGTGTTCCACAGCACCAAACACTGCTCAGCTGCCAGTGCCTCGGAGCAAACCCCGGGGAGAACAGCAAACCCTTACAGCCACACACTGAGCAGCTCAGCAGCACCAACAGAAATGCTAGGAAATGCTCAGGTGAGTCAGTTTGCATGCTGCAGAGTTAACAGAATGGCTGTGTTTACACAAGTCATTTCAGGAGATTTTTACCGGAAATCAAGCAGTGACGGGAAATGTGAAATGTTAATGAGGTGTCAGAAGGTGCTGGGCTGATTCAGACTAAATCTGTAACTCATCCGTGTCAGCCACCTGAGAGGCCAGAGCAGAAACGAGCCTGGGGGCTGAAGAAGAGCCTGAGGATGACCAGAACCTCCAGTGTGAGTTACAGAACTGCCTCAGCTACAGAGCCAGCACAGTCTGCAGTTACCTGAGCTAGAGGAACAATCACCTGAATGAGTCTGGTTTGTAATAAATGTCAGGGATTATAACATTAACCACCTGGAAAGCACTGAAGTGGCACATACTGCAATAAGCTGTAATTAGCTCTTTCCAGTTTTAAAGCACTACATAAGCATGACCTAATGAATTTTCATAAATGCTGCTGCTACTGGCCAGAAGGTCTCTATTTTTATACCAAGGAAAATAAATCATACGTGCTACCCCATGACCACTTGAGTTAACAAAATGAGGAAGGACACTCCAGTGAACTAGACATGGAAATGCTGATTCCTAATTCCATTAAAATACAACCAAGTTCTTTCTTTTTGCTGCTATAAAAAGATCACATTGTTTCCTTAGCCTCCCAACATGATCTGTGGCAATGTCAGTAAAAGATCCTGGAGAAAAATGAAAAAAGCAAGAGCAGCTGAACAATCTCTCAAATATACATGTATGTTGTACATACATATTGAAGTTTTAACCATATTCTTAAACTTATTGCAGAAACTTCAACCTTAAACCCTTTTTCTCTGTACTTCCTATCTGCCCATGGCTTCTACACTATACACTCTTGCTGCCTTTCCTCCAGAATTTATATGCAAATTTTGACATTTTTCACTCCTTACCCATCACTGCTCCATTTTTCATTTGCTCACCTCTACCCCTGTCCCAAAGTGTCCTATTCCCATGGCAAACAACACTTCCCCAGTGCTTCTGTCTGTGCTCTCTTAGCATGAGCCACGTTTTTCAGTGTAGTATCAAACCTGGTCCAGTGAAAAGTTAAACTCACTCAACAGTCTGAAAAGAAGTTAGAGCTGACACAGTCCAGAAATGCTTCTCTACCATGTCAGTCCCAGCACTTTACACTATTTTTGTGCCACTTTTCCCTCTCTCCTACTCATCTGATTGCTGCTGCCTCCCTTTTGGTTACATTTTTTTTTGCCACAAGCAGCTGAACTGGAAGTAGAACAGTATTTTCCTCTTTTTCCCCATTCTACAGCGTTACAGATCTTCAGTCTGGAGCCTTCACTTCAAGAGTCAGTACTTGACACGCCTGAACTGTCTGTCTCTCCCAACTTCCCCCTGCTCTACCTCCTGACTGGGACACGCCTGTCACTCCCTCCTTAACCATTTATGTCCTCCTTCCTTGTCCACAGCACAGACCTGAACTCTCTGAACACTCTCCTGCAAAGGCTGCAGCAGGTACAGCAAAAATCCACCCTGCTCCAGGAGCTTCCCTCTGTTCTGCCGCCCACATGGAGCTCTGGCAGAACTTAAGCTGAAGCTTACTGGGGTAAAACTGAGACTTCATGCTTGGCCAGCACAGATCACACTGCCTGCACTCAACACAATGACATCATTCAGCTGCCTTTTTTTTTTTCTTTCATGTTTATAACTCGGCATAAATATGTCCAGCTGAGATTTTGAAAGGATTTAGGAAATAAAGGAATATAAGTTTAAATAAAGCAGTTACCTTGCTTTCAAAAATAATTAGGCCAGTACTCAACTATTAAGAGCACCTGAAAAATGTGCCTGAGTTCTGCCTAAAGCACAGCACGATAAATACATATTTTTACAGAGAATTACACAGATTTAGGGATTTACGGAAGAAAGCAACAGGTTTTTTTTTGTAAGACTCAAAAGAACAAATTCTTCACAACCCACTCAAAGTGAAACTCTGCACATGTTTCAGTTATGGAAAGAACCCACTTCCCAGAGCCTCAAGATGACAGAACAGTAATTGCTCCCTTCCCTTCGCTCCACAGCCTCAAGTCACTAAACATGTTTAATCGAAGACAAAACTGCTTTATTGAACAGATTTTAGAGCAGATCCCTCCAGCACAGCAATTATACCACTAAGGAGTCACATCTGCACCAGAATCTTGACTACAGAAGAGCAATTACTCTTTTATGATCACTTGAAGGTGAAACTCAAGGAGCAACAGGTCTCCTTAGGAACTTATTTACAGAGCTCAGCCCAGGGCTGGGCAGGTGATAGGCCACTGCAGCACCTGCCCATTCTGCAATCTCCAGAAGACATTCCATGATCAGGGCAATACATATTTATAGAATATTTACACAATCTCTTTAAGTCAGGCTATGATTACACAACCATTCATAATAGCTCAACAGGAGACATCATGAGCTATTGTTTGGATTCACACTAACACAAAGGTTATTTTTAAGACATAAAAACACAAAGCCACTTATGTTTGAGAGACCTACAAGAACAGATTTAATCTATTTTAAGGTTCTTATCCCCCACCTCCACAAAACCCTATGCCACTGGCAAGTCTATGAACCAACAATCAAATTTAACTCGAATTTTTCATTTCTTTTTGCAGCATTTGCATGGGAATGGAGCAAAGGGAGTTCAGCTGGCACAGACAGTTCGAGCTGCAGCTCAAGAATCAAGAGGTTTCTTTTTCCTTTCCAACTCCACTACTGAATTGTATACTCCATCTCTACCCCACTATTAAATTGTGTATTCCATCTTCAGCTGAGAACTTTAATGTAAGAAAAACCTCATTACATGAGTATTAACACAGACATTCAAAATTAAACAGGAAGTATACAGAGGGAATGTTTGCTAGATTGCTCAAACTGGAATAGAGAAGGGAGTGGTTTTTAAATTCTTCTCATTAACCCATGCATATCTTTTCTTTAAAAATCACATTACTATTAAGCCTGCCTTTATTGCAAACCATTTTTTTTGTTTGGCTTAGTTTTTTAAGTTGATGCACCAGTTAACAAAAGGGTGGCAATAATCATACGGTAAAAACACCGTGCAGGCAGCAGCTTTGTTACAGAACTTAAAAGCCCTCAATACCTCAGCTTTCCCACATATGAAATGAGAACGATTACGTCAGAATCTCTTTTATTATTATTATTATTATTATTATTATTATTAAAAAAAGGGGTGGAAGTAGCTCAACGCAGCTGTGTGCAACACCCCAGAGTAACAGCCAAGGAAGCATCCCAGTCGGTGTTTCACAAAGAAGCAACACAGGAACAAAATCACAGCCGGGCAGTTAAAGGCACTGAAGGGCAAATCTTACCAGCTGGAACTCTCTGCGCCTGTCGTACGCGTGCTGGATGCCGCTGTCTGCCCACAGGGCTCGGATGGCCGGCAGGTAGTCCAGAAAAACACCGGTCTCCACCATGCCCTGCACCACGGTGACGGCGCGCGTGTCGAAAGCCATCACCTTGTCGCCGTTGCTCTGGTTGGCAGGGTCCCCCCAAGGGATATGGAGTTTCTCTCTGGCGTCCACGAGGACTCGCACACCTGGAATGACAAGGAGGAGCACTGTGAGTGAAGTTTCTCAGCATCTACTGTTTCACCAGCCCGCAGAGCTGCACAGAGGCAAACAATGCAGCCACTCTGCACAAAGCTCAATAGGAACATCCACCCGTAGGGAATCAGGAAGTGTCCAAAAAACTGACTCAAACCACCACATTTACAGGTAATATCAAGCCCCAGATTTGCTATCTCAAGAACGTGACCACAATCAACAGGGTAACATCCGCAGGGCAAGCTGAACTCTTGAAAAGGTGTTATTTTTAGTTACTAAATCTTCAACCTGTGCTACCAAACTCTTTCACTTGGCACGAATATAAGAGAGATAAAGTATGCTTAAAAATTTATTTCAAAATATGTTAAACCACTTGATGTCTTGCTTAAAGGTTCTCTAGCTTTTGTGTTCTTATCAACTTGGTATCCAGTTATATCAAATTATACAGAGAATCTCTATCACTGAGAATATTTCTATCACTGCCTTTAATATTTTCAGAGATATTAAGACATTTACTACAATCACTGTACTTTCTAGAAGTATGTTTCTATAGCATAAGTGCAGAAGGAGTTGTACCAACTAAAGGCTTCCCTGCACTTTTGTGGCTGTTTTGGCAAAATATTCTTTAAAAGAAAAAGAGTAATTTAAAATTCTTTTTTAAGTCTTTCTAAAGGATTTAAACCCACTGTGCTCATATTGATAAGGGAAATGATTTCCAGTACTAAATTTACTGATGAAAAAATAAAAAGAAAATTCCAGAAAGAATAAGCAACTATAATGATATGGGAAAAGATATAAGGAAATTAAGATGTGGCAACAAATGACTATAGTAACATACACACTCAGTGCCAAAGTGTTTTGTCAAGGTTCACTCCCTTTGCATGGCTTTTGTCTCTGTCAAAGGCAGGCATCTGTCAAATCTACCTGTGACTGCTGGAAAACAGCCTCCCAGACAGACATGCAGCTCCTACGTGTATACTTTCACAGAGTATGAAGTGGCTTTAATAAACTTTAACCTGGCTGACATACGTGCTCGTGATTTCTACTGCTTTACTATCAACAGTTTTCCCAGGCTTGACTCATAAGCAGGTTTGTAAAACAATTCTCTTTGAGAATCGCTGGATTTTCAGGGGCTGAGGTCTGGCAGCACTTTGCTGTTTTGAGAAACTTCATTAAGATTTTGTCCAACTATTACACAGCACAAACTGAAAATCCAACGAGCGATTTAGATAAGAGAGAAAACGAGTGAGGATGACCAATGAAGTCAGGATGACAGCAGTGAAATCAAGCGTCCACTCCCCTAAACCATGTGTGGAGGTTTTGGCAAAGCATCTATGAAGAGAGGCTCTGCCTGCGGGTTGCTGTTAATTGATGTGTCAGCCGAGTTTCCAACACAACGGCAGCGATTCTTCCACTGCAGCGAAATGCTGAGAGCACAGGGCTGGGCTCCTCCTCACGCACTTCCAGGTGCATCTTCCCCCATCCATTACCGCTCATTACTGCGCTCGCATTACCAGGAAATCACAGAATCACGGAATCAATTAGGCTGGAAAGGACCTCTGAGATCATTCAGTCCAACCTATGACCGAACACCACCTTGTCAACCAGGCCTGCCATCAAGTGCCACGTCCAGTCTTAAACACCTCCAGCGACAGTGACTCCACCACCTCCCCAGGCAGCCCATTCCAGTGTCTGAAGTGAAGAAATTCTTCCTGAAGTCCAGAATAAACCTCCTCTGGTGCAGCTTAACACTGTCCCCTCATCCTATCGCTGGTTCCCTGGGAGCACAGCCCGACCCCCACCTGGCTACAACGTCCTTCCAGTGGTTGTAGAGAGCGATAAGGTCACCCCTGAGCGTCCCGTTCTACAGGCTGAGCCCCTCCTTGTGCTCCAGCCCCCTCCCCATCTCCGCTGCCCTTCCCTGGCCTCGCTCCAGCGCAGGAGCAGCACGCAAACGCCGGGACCTCCCGGGCTCAAAGCGCTGCTGCCGGGGCCGGGCGCCGGAGCCGCCCCGCGGGCCGCACCCGGGCGGCGCGGTGACAGCCCGGCGGGCCCGGAGGGGCTGCGCGCCGGCCCCGGGGGAGGCTGAGGCGCCGGACAGCGCAGGAGGAGGAGGAGGCGGCGGCTCCCCCGGCCCGCGGGACCCGCCCGAGCCGCCTCCCCCCGCCCCGGCCCGGCCGGGCCCGGCGCTCGCAGAGCGGCCCGTCCCCGCCGCCCTCACCCACCCTTGATCACGTTGCTGTAGATGGTGGCGCGGAACTCCTCGCGGGCCGCGCGGTCCCAGTCCTGCCCGTGGATGATCCGCATCTGCTTCAGGAAGGTGGACTTGCCGCTCTCGCCCGCGCCCAGCAGCAGGATCTTGACGAGGCGCTTCACGTAGGTCTTCTCGCGGTTGAGGCACTTGTCGATCTCCTTGGACTTGCGCTGCTGCTCGGCCTCGCCGCTGGTGAGGAGGCAGCCGGGGAAGCAGCCGGACAGCGCGGAGCGGGACGGCAGGAAATCCGCCATCTTAGCGAGCGCTGCCAGCGAGGGGAGCGCCCGCCCGCCGCCCGCGCCGCGCGCGCCCCGCACCGCGCCTGCGCGCCCCGCCACGCCCGCCTCGCGCGCTCCCGCCCGCCCGCCGCGTGACGCGCGCGCCCCGCCCACAGCGCGCGCCCCGCCCCCGCCCCGGCCCCTCACAGGAAATGGCGGGAGCGGCGGGGACGGAGTCACCCTGAGGGACCCTCAGGAACCCCTGCCCAGCACACCCCACCAGGTGCCTCAGAGCCTTGTCCGAGCTCTGTTCCTTCTCTGTTCCTCCTTTTAACCAGATTGGCGATTTACTCGTAAAACTCTTTCTGCCTTTCCTCCAGAAATCCCCCAAGTCGCTTTGAACTTGAGCTTGAAATTGCGATTTTCCAGCACCGTTCCTGGAGGAGATCCTGGCTGTGCCTCCTGGCAGGTGCCAAGCTGCTCACGAGGAAACAGCAGTGAAAGAACATTCAGGCACAGGGCGCTACTTTGTAATGGAGTTAAAGGTTTATTGATGCACATGATCAGCATTTTAACGTGCTTCATAACGGAAAATAAAGTTAAGGTGGGGAATGACTTTACGGAGTGATTAAGGTTTGGAAGAGACCTTTAAGATCAAGTCCAGCCATCCACCCAGCACTGCCACTCACCACAAAACTGCATCACCCAGCATCAGGTCTGGATCTTTCTCCAACACCTTCGGGAATGGTGACCACCACCTTCCTGGACAGCCCCTTCCAATGCCAGACCACCCTAACAGTGATTTTATTTTTTCCTAATCTCTAAACTGAATCTCCCGTGTCTCATCTTGAGGCTGTGTCCACTGGTCCTCTCATTGTAGGGCTAAATCATAGAAATACGGAATCAGGTTGGAAAAGACATCTGAGATCATGCAGTCCAGCCTGTGACTGATCCCCTCCTTGTCAACTGGACCATGGCACTAATTGCCACATCCAGTCTTTCTTTAAGCACCTCCAGGGTGTCTCCACCACCACCCTGGGCAGTCCATTCCAATGTCTAATTACCCCTTCTATGAAGAAATTTTCCCTAACATCCAACCTCAACCTCCCCTGGAGCAGCTTGGGGCTGTTCCCTCTTGTCCTGTCCCTGTTCCCTGGGGTAGAGCCTGACCTCCCCTGGCTGCACCCTCCTGTCGGGGGTTGTAGACAGCCAGAAGGTCCCCCTGAGCCTCCTTTTCTCCAGGCTGAGCCCCCAGAGTTCCCTCAGCTGCTCCTGGTGCTCCAGACCCTTCCCAGCTCCATTCCCTTCTCCAGTCCTTCAATCTTGTTCGTGAACTGAGGGGCCCAGAACCGGACACAGGAATTGACCCAGCCACTCCTGTCCCTGTCTTTATCCTCGCTCCTGTCCCTGTTCCTGGCTTCTCATGGGTGTGTTTAGTGTAGAGAAGACTGAGAGATCTCATTAATGCATATAAATATCTCCAAGGCAGCTGCCAAGAGGATGATCCCAGATCCTTTCAAGTGGTACTCAGTGACAGGACGAGGAGCAGTGACCATAAACTAAAACACGAGAAGTTCCACCTCAACATGAGGAAGAACTTCTTTCCCCTTGAAGGAGCAGAGCCCTGGAACAGCTGCCCAGGGAGATTGTGGAGCCTCCCTCTCAGGAGACATTCCAAACACACCTGGACCTGTTCCTGTGCCACCTGCTCTGGAGGACCCTGCCTTGGCAGGAGGGTTGGACTGGATGATCTCAGGAGGTCCCTTCCAACCCTAACGATTCTGCGATCCTGTGGAAATGAGCCCCAGGCTCAGCTGACCCCGTGGCTGCAGGGAAGCTGCCGGGCGAGCGGCCTGGGGAGGTCAGCCCTGGGTCAGGGGGGCAGGATGGCGCTTGCCAGCTAAGCAGGTTTTGTTCTCGGTGCAGAAAGAGTCGTTTTGTTAAAACACTTTGAAAAATTGGCATGTCCTTCCTCTCCCTGCCTGGCTGAGAAGAGATTCCTGGTACTGCAGGCTGAGCAAACACCCCGGGTCCGGCCTCTCACAGGGATGTACAGTGAGCAAAAGAGTGGGAACCTTTATCTGATATTGAGTTAAAAGGAACAAAGACATTATTTTCAATGGCAACTCTTCATGTGAGGGGTAGAACAACTCAGGCTGAGGGACTTGGGAGGACTGAAAATCCCAAGGATTGAAAATCCCACACTTCATTCAAGCACAGCTGTTCTTTTAGTCATTTGTTTAATAAATTAGCTTTAACTAACATCAGTTACACCACCATAGTGCAAAGATTGCATTAAACATTTGTCTCTCCTTACATCTCCTGGACTTGGATATCTGCTGAGTTTTCCTCTCCATCTTTTTCTGCTTTTTTTTCTCCAACATTAATAATAACTTAGGAAAAGGAAGAAATAAATGTGGAAACTGTGAGGTGAGTTTAGAACAAGGAAATAGCACTTGGCTCCAACTGGAAGAACCCTAAAAATCTGAAATGGGTATCAGTGTTCTCACCTTAGGTTGGTCCCACATGGAGACAAACTGCATGGGAATTATTTAACAGGGCCTTAAAAAAAAGTGTTTCTCATAGAAGAACAGGATGTGGTATGAAATTAATGCAGTGATCCAAGAAGCACGTCCTGCTGCTCTTGGTGCTGATGTGGGAGCCAGTCATTCCTGACCTCTGGTGTAAGATTTAAAACTAAGTTTTAATCTTTTTCACTCAACTCTCATCTCACCTCCCTAGCTCCAGAGGTTCCTGAGTTTCTACAATCGAGCCAGTTAAGTGTTGGGGAGTCCTTGACCTCCCCGTTCCTCTGCCCTGCACGTGGGGAGCTCTCCAGAACCCGCAGGTACCCATTTTCGTGTCCTGGCTCTGAGTGTGCTGCACGGCGGGAGGGGCTGTTCCTGCCCTGCGTGACGATGTTCCCTGGAGAGGGCTCGGCATCATCCAGCTCAGGTGTGGAGCCAGCTGCATCCTCCCACGCCAGCAGCCGGCCTTCATCTCCAAGGCAGGGTGCATAAGGTCTTTCCCTGCTTGGCTTTTTTCCTTCCTCTTTGCCACTTCTTTCCTCAGCTTTCCTGGAAAGCCCAGGAATGACGGGAAACAAATGCTGCCCGTTGGCGCTCACAGCTCTTCCCATGAGGCTGCTAAGGAAGCGTCTCGCTTTGAGTGCTTGTGCCCCACCAGGCAGGACAATGGACTCTGGAGATATTCCTTTAACCATTTCCTCACCGGCAGACCTGAGGTTAAGTCACACCTCTCTCTATGCCACCCTTTGCACAATTTTTTTTTTTTTTTTTTTTGTGTAAACTGCTTTGAAATCTTCCTGGAAGGAACTGGGTGCTGAAACCGAGCCTCCACTTGCCACTTGCTTCACTTACGTTACCCCTTCCTTCCCCTCAGGGCTGTCCCCAGCTTCCTTGCATAGAAAGGTGGCTTACTCACCACATGCCTTTTGTGCTGGATGATTCAACTTCTGATGTGTGAAGAAGGGGCAACCACGTAGGAAATGTGACCTTTTAAAGGCAAGGGGGGGATTCCCTTGGCAGTGCTTTCCACAAGAGAAACTCTGGAGAATTCAGAGTGGGTCTGTTGAAAAGATCACAGCTTGTGGGGCTTCACAAGGGGACCAGAGGGATAAAACCCAACTCTCAGCAGACCTTTCCCCAGCCTGGACGCTCTGTGTGAGGGGCTGGCAGGGATCTGTGGGCTCTGGAGAGCCCATGGGCACTCACCATTGCTCTGTGGTGTGATGACCACGTGTGTATGTCCACTGTAGCATCATTTACCCCCTGCGTGGGGTATGAACACACATGGAACCTTGCAGCTACATAAGTGTCACTGCATTTACTGTATAAAGCAGGAGGTAAAGGGAGCTCCCCAGGGAACGTCTTTCTGCATTTTCTGGGGGGCAGAAAGGCCAGGATGAACTTGTGGAGTCAGAAATCTGGAGGGAGCTTGCATGGCTGCTGCCAGTGCCCTCCACCACTCTTCCTGCTGTTCAAGTCCCTTGTTTTCCTGACCAACAAATTCACACATCAACCAGCCAGGAAGTGTCAAGGACTGCAGAATTCTTTGCTTTCCACAAGTGTGGGTTTCGTGATTAGAGGCCCAGGAGCGTCTGCCCTAGACAAGCCTCTATAATCTGATTTAAATGCCTCGTGCTTCACGTGGCAGATCTGCCCAAGAGCATTACCTGCTGGAGTGGTTCACCTGGGCACAGGTGAAATCTCAGCTCATCTCTGACCGTGTGTTTGGTGCTGTGGGTCACACACACAAATGTTAATGAAGCTGAATTTACTTTGGCCATCCTGTGGAAATTACAAAAAGTAGCTTTATAATAGAGGAATATCTATAAGCTTCATCATAGCTTGTCAGAGAAGACTAGAAATAGAAAAAAGCCCACACCTGACCTGTGAGGGGGTGTTTAGGGGATCAGAAGGATTTAAAATTACCGGAATCTTTGGAGCTCAGCAAGGCTGAACAGCTCACACACCTCAGCGTGAGCTCCTCAGAGCTATTTCTCCTGGATCTCCTGCAAGACCATTTTCTTTTTGAACTCACTTGAAGACCCAGATTTCAAATGTTTCTTGTGAATAAAACACCTGTATTCCTCAGTGGAACTGTTAAAGCCAGTATTTTGGGATGAAATGACCATTTTTAGTCCTTTGAATATGTGGGGCATGGGAAGGTGTCGGTAGTTGTTCCTTTACTCAGGCCAGTGTTAGAACCACACCTGGAGTATCTCTGAGTCCTTCCATCACCACTTGTGCAACAAACAAAGTTGTTTTGTTTAAAACTGCAAGCGGTTCAGAGGCACCATCGTAGACTGTTGCCTACCAAACCAAGAAAATGAGCTACAACTTTTTATGTGCTCCTTACTCTGAAATTATGTCCCAAAGAATTACCTCCATGTACTCCTGCCAGTATCTGTCTCTTTCAGAAATGAAGCACTTTTGTACACTAGCATCATCAAAATGCCTGCATGCCTTTGCTGTCCTTTCTCTTGTTTCCTGAGTCCCATCTGAGCTCCCTTTCTCCTGCCTTTGGCCTCCAGGACCATCTGTGCTACTGGAGTTTGTCACCCTTGGCATTTCAGAGGGGCACCAGGATTTGAGCTGGGTTTGGCAGAACCAAACAGCACCTCTGAATTATGACACACTGCGAACACGAGGAGCTCTCCTCCTGCTCCTTTTGGCCGTCAGCTGATGCCTTGGAGCATGAGGCAGGATAACTTTGATACCAGTGTGGAATGACAGAGCTTGCTCATCATCTGCATAGAGCCTGTGTCTGATCCAGCAGCTGCTGTGACTTACAGGGAAATTCCACATGGGAATGATGAAGCAGACACAGGGGAAAGGCCTTCCAAAGCACTGTCTTGGATGGGTGCTGTGAAAGAGCAGAGCTAAAGATAAAACACTTCCATGAGGGCAGCAAAGCAATTGGGAAAGCAGCTTGTGCCTTCAGGGCATTACTGTGCATGGAAAAAGTTCTGAGCTCAGAGCCAGGCCGCTCCCCTCAAGTGTGAGAACCACAGATCCTAAATCCAGAGCAGTCACAAACACTGTGGTGGGGACAGCACTGCCCTGAGAAACATCTGCACACATGGGATGCTCTCCATGTGACATGGAAACAAGGATGTGTAAGATGTGATGTGCACATGGCCGGGGGTATAAATGTGCCTGTACAACCTGTTCCTGTGTATCCTGGGCACACAGGGGGAATGCCAACAGTGTTGGGTGGGATCAGCTCATGGAGAGCGTGGTGAGTGCCTGCTCAGGACATGTATAGGTGACACTGGGCACACTCAGGTGTGAGCACACACTCGTGTGTGTGTGTTCTCTGTGGTGTGTGGGAAGGTACTCACACAAAGGGCAGTGCCTTTTGGCTGGCAGGGATTCCTGGGAATGCATCATCCGAGCCCTGGCACAATCAGATTCTGTGTGAGTGAGGACTCAGCCTCTGCCCCTGCCCAGCTGGGCTGGCAGCTGAGCTGGGGGCAGCACAGGAAGCTCCGCCACTCTCTGGAGGAACCAGGCAAAATCTTGGTGGAGCTCTTGGTTCCCAGTGCTGCCAGTTGGGTACTGTTCCCCCTGCCCCGCTCTGTGGCATGAGACAGTTCCACTGTGAGGAAGCACTCTAACCATGTGGAAATTCATCACGATTTCCTCACATGAAGAAGCCACCAACTCCCCAAACTGCCCATCTGGCTCCTGCATCTGCACCTGAGCTCTCCAAGGCTGGTGGCATTCAAGGGCCAGATGCCCAAAGTGCTGCTCAGCCCTCACACACACACAACACTCACAACACCTTGGCCTTAACTTGTTTTACAACTCCACAAATTCCAGAATGATCTTATGCCTTTATTTTCTCCATCACTTCAGCACTTGTTGCCCCCCAGCCTGACCCCTGGAGCCAGCTGGGATCTACAGGGCTCTGCAACAGGTCATTACCTGAAACTCTGGGAGATGGGGCTGACATTCCTTGGACCCTACACGCCCTGGGGAGCCGTGGCCAAGCAGGAGGCTGTGACCACAGATCACCTTCTCAAGCACTGCCATTGCTGGCCCAGGCACCTCATCACCCCTCACAGACAATGGGCCTTTATTGCCTTCGGCCTCTGCTCCAAACCCAGACCTAAAACCCTGGCACTCGCATCCCATCCCCAATCCCATCCCATCCCATCCCCAATCCCATCCCCAATCCCATCCCACCTCCAATCCCATCCCATCCCCAATCCCATCCCATCCCCAATCCCATCCCACCCCCAATCTCATCCCATCCCCAATCCCGTCCTGTCCCAATCCCATCCCCAATCCCATCCCATCCCACCACATCCCCAATCCCATCCCCAATCCCATCCCCAGTCCCATCCCCAATCCCATCCCCAATCCCATCCCGTCCCCAATCCCATCCCCAATCTCATCCCCAATCCCATCCCCAATCCCATCCCACCCCCAATCCCGTCCTGTCCCAATCCCATCCCCAATCCCACCCCAATCCAATCCATCCCATCCCATCCCATCCCCAATCCATTGCCAATCCATCCCCAATCCATCCCCAATCCCATCCCCAATCCATCGCCAATCCATCCGCCAATCCCATCTCCGCCAATCCATCCCCAATCCCATCCCCAATCCCATCCCCAATCCGTCAATCCCAGTCCTCCACTTGCTCCACGGCGCCCAGGCAACCGGCCCACGCCCTCATGCAAATGAGCGCGCGGTGCGGCAGGCGCTGATTAACTGCGGCGCGCGGCGGTGGCGCCGCCCCGGCGGGTGTCGGTATCCGCAGCCAGGTGCGCCCGGCCAGGGCCATCCGCTCCGCACCGCGCACGGCTCCGCACCCGCACCGCCACCATGACCGTCACACGGCTCGACCAGGGCCAGCGCTACCGCCCGCGGATTGGCCTTCCTGAAAAGGTGAGGGCTCAGCAGCGCCAGCTGGGGACAACCCGCACCATTATGGGCACGCCGGGGCCGCGTCCGGGCGGGGCGATGCGATGCCATGCCCGGGGCAGCGCTGGCGGTGCTTTGGCTGATGGGTGTTCACAGCATCTTGCTCGGCCACGGCTGCCCGGGGCACCTCTGGGCGTGTGGGGTCCGAGGGCTGACAGCCCCTCCCCGGGAGTTTGGGGCCGTGACCTGTTGCAGGGCGCCGGGGGGCGAGCTGAAGTGATGGAGAAAATAGAACTATAATGTTGTTTATGTTTTGTAGCTTAGCCTCAGCTGAATGATTCTCCTGACACGTTTTTTCGGTCTCCTATTATTTTTCTTCCAAGTCTTTCAAAGCCGAAGGAAGAACACATCATCTGCTGTGCCAGGCCACTCAGCATAGCTCTGGTCCAGTCGGTCCAGTGTGTGTTCCCAGTGCTTTCTGCTGATGTCCATATTCAGAGGGTGTATTACAGCCAACTGTCTGTTCTCTGCCTCCTTCCAGTTTTTCAGAAATGAGCGTATTTGTGACCAGCAGCAGAAGGAGTGGGATGATGTGTGCCCACGCTTTTGGGTGTAACGCGTATTTTTGTGAAGCATTTGGTGGGCTTTTTCTGTAGCGTTCATTCAAAGCATAGGCAGTTGTAGCATAGCCGGTATCTGCAGATTTTAAAAAGCAGGGTGTTAAGCTAGCTTTTCTCCCACCCACCTCTCCTGAGTGTAGCTTATCCTGTTGAATGGAATTAACAGAATTTCCAGTGACAAGTACAGCCAGCGAGTTGTTGTTCAACTTGTAGTTAGCTTTCCTCAACGCCCACAACATAAGGAGGATTCCAGGGGTAAAGGCAGGGGAATTTGGGGCTATTCAATGCTAAGGTACGAGCCTGGCAGTACATGCACTGTACTTACTACAGCAGAGGAAGTAAAGAGGGTATTTTTCTTTGGTGCTGTGTCTTGCAGGGTAAATTTGGCTGGGGAGCCCTGCCAAGGGAAATCCTCTAGGCCAGATTCTGTACTGAGCAATACTCGGTGGAGTTGCGTGCGGGGGTGCAGAGGAGAAGCTGTGTGCTTTGAGCAAACAACCGCCGGCAGCTGTGCTTCAGCTGCTCCGTGGGAGTGCGGCAGTCTCTGCAAGGCGCTCCCCGTTCCTCAGGTGGGAAGATCAGAGCACAGCGAGTCGCTCTTACAGAGCGTGCACTGCTCCCAGGGGGGCTGAGCACTCCCAGCGCTCTGCGAGTCTGAGACCTGTGAGCAGTAGGAAGGGAAGCTCCTGGTGGTCAGCGAAAGCCCTTGGCTCCCGTCTCTGCTTTCATTACTGCTCTGTTTTTGCCAGACCTTTGGAGAAGCCGTGTTTGGAGCCGTGGCAGTGTGGTCTGTGTGCAGACAGCCACGTCCTCAGAGCTGCCTGCAAACACCAAGCACCTTTCCTGGCTGCCCGTGGCAGGAGCTGAGGGTGCTCAGCGAGCACCTTACAGGCTTAGTTAGACCCATGAGGAGCTAAAATCCTAGAAAGAAGCTTTGTTAATTGCTTAAGCCTGTGCTCACGCTTTGCAACCAGCTGACACACGCTGTGCCTGGGCTGCTGCAGCTGCAGGGAGGGATTCCTGCCTGCTGTCAGCCCCTGCGCCCCGTGTGCCCTGGCAGCTGCCGGGCACCTCCCTGTGCTGCCTCTCCAGCGTGAGGCTGGTGCCCACAGCAGCAATCCTGCCAGGGGAGAGGATGGGATTGCTGTAGAGGTGGTGGGCAGTGGCCAGCCCTTGCTGTGAGGCTGCTCTGAAAGACTCAGGCTGCATGTGGAGCTCAGTCTTCATGGCTGAACTGTGAGGGGATCAGAGGCCCCCAGGGCCCTCTAACACCTGCTCATCATTCTAGCACTTAGGTGGTTTCATTCTATTTTTCCTCCCCTTCTAAACTACCTTGGCTGGAAGAAGAATGACCCAAAAGTCTGTTGGGATAGCGAGCAAGCCTCTGAAATGCATTTTGGCTGGATGCACTTGGCTGGATGCTGCAAGAGCTTGAATGAACCCAAGCTCTTGGTGCCTGTGCCTGCTCCAGCAGCCAGATCTGTCTCTGCTGGGCACCAGCTGGGCTGTGCTCTCCAGGAGCTGCTGGGCTGGGTATTTTTCCTTGCTGTGGTACAGGAGCTGCACCGTGACTCACACCTTGTGGGTAGGGCTGATGGATGCCTTCTTCCTCTGCCTCCTCCTCACTCGGGTCCCTGGTGGCTTCTCCCAAGCTGTGCAGCAACCAGGGAAGGACTGTTCTAGGGTCTGCAGCATGGCTGGGGGCTTTTCCAGCCTGCCTTTGCTTCTCCAGGCTTCGACTTTCCAGCAGCTGCTGGCCCTCATCTTTCTGGGTATTTCCCGAGGTTTGTGAGCACCTGAAATGTGTTTTTGCTGGAATCCAGCAGACTCCTGCTCTCTGTTGGTCCTGAATATGGCTAAAGCTGAGCCTTTCGGCCAAGCTCAGCCTCATCCCATCCTCCCTTTCTCTGTTCCAGGCTGGGAGATGCCAGTGCTGCATCTTGCTTTGGAAAAAATCCCCTCCAGGCTGGGAAGAGCCAGCTACAGCCCTGCCTTCCCCACTCACAGATTCACTTCCTTTAGCTGAGGCATCACTCAGTGGGAACAAGCCACTTCCCCTCAGCTTTAATTAAGAAAAAGCAGGAAGTTTTAGGTGGTTAACAATGGATTTTTTTCATTTCTCCTTTTTTCTGATCATCCATCAATGTGCAAAGCAAGGTGTTGGTGATTGTAGACCTAGAAAACAATTGAATGCACCTTCAGAGGCCAGAGTGGGGATAAGGACTGTATTGTTACCTTGGAAATCAGAGCAGGTAGGGCTGATCCTTGAGCAGGAACAGCAACAGCCAGTGAGGGGGGTAGAATCAGGGAATTAAGATGGAGAAAGCAGCAGATGTTGAATTATAGCACCAGGAGCGTGCACTCAGCCGGGAGCTGGAAATTCCTGCTGGGAAAATTGATCTTTCTTATGTCTGAAGCAGAGATGCCTCTGTCTGGGCTGATGCTGAGAAGGGCTGAACTCTTCACCTTGGCAGTGTTTTGCTGTTGCATTTCTGAGTCTCAGCACCTGCAGTTTGTTTTTCCTGCGTTGTGGATGCCCTGGTCCTGGGGAGCTGGTGGGTGCCTGAAGGGCTCAGCTCAGGGAAACAGGGGTGGGAAGTGCACCCAGGGTAACTCAGCCAAGCAATCCATCAGCAGTCATCTGTCCCCACTGCTCCCTGCCATAGGAAAGCATCCATCCTCCTCCTCCAGAACCATGGACACCCCATCAGTCACTGGCCATTTGCCCTTCCCTGGGGCTTCCCACAGCTCCTGAAATGCACTGATGGTTTTTCTTACTTTATGGGAGTTTGAGTTCTGCTTTGCACTCAGTGAACCCTGGGACTCTGCAATCAGAGGGGTGGGTGACAGACAGTTTTCCTGTTGTCTCCTCTGTGGCTTTCAGGGTGAGTTCACCTCCAGGCAGAGATTCCAGCTGATCTGAAGGGAAATCTCCATGGGGCTCATGTCTTGTGGTGTCTCTGTGTGTGAGGTGAGCTCGCCCTGGAGCCCAGCTCCTTTGGCAGTCCTCATATTTACCTCTGTGTGCATCTCCACCCATCAGCCAGCGCCAGGAAGTGGCTTCTGGCTCGGCAAAATTCAAACCAGACAGCTCTTTCCTGGCTGAAAGCGTGACAAACTGTACTAGAGCCCTGAGCAAAGCAAGGAAGTGTTCCTGCTGTGTTTGAAGCAGCCCTCCTGGCCTCGCTCTGGCAGGCTGGTGCTGATAGCAGCTCCTGAACGCTGTAATCCAGGGTTCCCTTGGGAGAAGAGACTGAGACAGGCTGAGTTTTGATCAGCAAGGTGGGTGGTTTGCAGCCAGAACCGCAGGCACCCCCCAAGAGCAGCTCCTTGCTTTTTAATACATTTGTCATTTCTGCGGTGACAGGAGGGAGGGTGGCAGAGCGTGAACACGACAGGAGTTGAAGAGTTGCTGGTTAAAGGAAGGGAACGTGCTGTGCTGGGGGGCTCTGGGGGTTTCTGAGCCAGTTCCCTGCTCTCAGCTGGTTGGAGGTTTGTCTCTCCAGCCCCCCTGGAGAACAGCAGCTCTGTGCTGGAGCAGGATGTGCTGTGCTGCCTGCCTGGAGCAAGCCCTGCCTGAGCCTGGGGGATCCTGGTGGGATCTGCCAGGTGGTCACAGCACTGGGACAGGGGGTGAGCAGGGCTGTGGTTGCCCCCAGGATCTCTGTTCTCTGTGAAGGGACTGTGCACTCACAGAGATTGACTTCCCAAGGTTTGCTGAGAATCTCAGTTTCCTGAATGAGTGCCCTGCCTGCTGGACCATCCTGCCTCACCTCATCCCACACAGCCTTGAGCTCTCTGAGGCTGAAATTGTGGGTTCTCTTAAAAGATCTAAAAAATGTCTTCATATTCCATCACTTTGGGGCTGGTTTTGCTCTTTTGAAATATTTCATAAGTATTTCTACAAATATTTATGTTAAATTTTACCAGGCTTCTCCATTTTAGCATTAATTTGTCACTGCCTTTCAAAGCAGTTGAAAATCCAGTTTTACTGACAAGCCCAGGGTGTATCCTGTCACTACAGCTTAAATCCTCACAGAGCTTGGCAAGGCTTGGGACCAAAGTCACTGTGGTGCCTGTGAAGACAATACCCTTCATTATGTGTGCGTGTCATCAAGTCACCCTCGTTAAATCCTCTACTCCCAGTTAAAAAGCTACAGCCTCACCCAAAACAAATGTGTGGAGAGACCAAATTGGTCCTGTTGGACCAGTTTTGATTTAATATCTCTGGAAGCAGAAGGCAAAAAGAAGAGCATCTTCCCCAAAGCTGTCATGGCACTCAGATAATCAAAAACGAGGAGATGAGGAGTGTGCCCCAACTCCATCTGTCTGAGCACAGATCCCAGGTGAAAGCAGAAGTTTGTGCTTTTGGAATGGTGTTGGTAGGGAGTCAAAGAGGAGGAAAATACCTTTGGGAAATCTTTATATTTTAAAAAAAAAGAGGATAATTGGGAAGGAGAAATAAAAGAGTGTGAGACTCCATGTGAGACTCATCCTCTGTTAAAAAGGAGTCACCAGGATTCCTGAGGAATCCCAGGCAGGAGGTGCTGCCAGGCAGGAGGATGTCGCTGCCCCATCCCTGGAGGGGCTGAGCTTTGCTGCCCAAGGGGCTGAGACTCTGGGTGGGTGAGTGCAGCTGTGCACAGGAATGGTCAGAGAGCCCCTCACACACCTCCTTTGCACCTCCTAACAGAAGCACAGAGTTTATTCCCTCCCCGTTTTTCTTTCTAAGAGCCCAGTGAGCAAGAGAGGAACCTTTATGGGTGGCAGAGATTTTACTGATTTATTTTTCCTTAGCTCTCCTCCATCTCAGCTCTCAGTTCCACCCTGTCCCTCCTGTGCCAGCCCTGGCTCTGTGTGTGTGTTCAGGGGCAGTGTGAGCTGCCATGGGCTGCAGGTGGCACCTCTGGTGCCAAAGGGAGGGTCACAGAGGGCTGTGGCCACTGCATCCATTCCTGTGGCTCCCAGGGCTCCCTCCTGCCCTCTCCTGAGATCCATCCCATCCCCTTGCCTGCTTTGCAGATTGAAACACTCATGATGGAGATGCAGAGCCCAGACACGGGAATCAAGACACAGACACAGACGGTGATGGTCGCCAGCATCCCCCACGCTGTGACAGGTAAGAGCCTCCCTGAGGGGAGGGACTGGGCCGAGTTCAGCAGAGAAAAGATGCTTATGGACCCCATGGCCAGTGCCTGGCTGCCTGCTGGAGCTCTTCTCCCAATTAATATCTGCTGTGCATCATTGGAAATGTACCTGCTCCCTTTATCTCCTTCTCACTCGTGTCTCATTTCATGCCTGCTCTTTGAATCAGACACAAGGGTTGATCCCCAGGTGCCTTCAGCTGTCTCATGGGGTTAACTCAAGTGACCTTGCCTTCTCTGAGCACAGAGGTGAGGACATGCTGAGCCTCCAGACCTCTCATGCTTCCAGTGAGGCTGGATCACAAATGAAGATAAATATTAAAATCCAATTAAAACAAGCAGCCTGGAGGCAGACTGAAAGATGGTACTTCAGAAATGAGCAGTAAACAATTAGTCTCCCTTTTAATGTTTACTGCTAGTAATAATTTTTTCTTGAGTAGGCAGGGAAAGAACAAAATATTCAACCCACTTCTGTGCCTGTAAATGACAGCTTTTCCTCCCTGGAGGAGGCTGAAGGAGCAGCAGACAGGAGCTGTGCTGTGTCATGTGCAGCTCTTATCACAGCCTCGCTGTGCCTGCGACTCCTTTCACCAGGCACTATCAGTACCTCTGCTTCCCTGCACCCCAAGCCTCCACAAAAGCTCTTGTGAGGAATCCTCTGCTATAAATACTCACACATACTCCATACCCGAGTTTCCTCCTCCTGCTTCAGTTTTTCTTCATCACTTTGAAATTCAGAACAAGGACTCCCACTGAAACCAGTGAGTTTGCTCCAGGCAAGTCAGGAGACTTCCCCCACTGTGTTTGCAAAGCCTGGCAGGCCCAGTGTGTTGTTTGCCCCAATTTTTTTAAAAAATGAGGCTGCAGAGGCACTGAAGTCCCTTGGCCATGGGCAGAGCCAGTGAGTGGAAGGGTCAGGAGAACTTGCACACATGTGGAGCCTGCTCTGAGCAGCACTGCAGTGCAAACCACATCCTGGCTTACACTGCTATTATGCAGCTGAGCTGGGTGGAGGCTTTGCCTGGACAGAGGAGCTGGCCTTGCCTCCCAGAGCTGACAGGGAATAGTTAAGGCAGCACAAGGAGGAGATTCCCTGTGCTGAGGATGACGCCCTGTGCAGATGAAGTGCAAGGCAATGAGAACTTCTCCTGATGTCTGCCCAGTGTAAAACCCCACTTCCTAAAAGTCCATGGGTGTCTGATGTGTTGGCACTCACCCTCATTGCGTGCTGTCTGCTTCACTCTGGTTCCTTAATTAGAATTGCTGCAAGTTCCCACTTGCACAAATCACAAATTCTGTCCACTTCTGAGAGGCAAGTGACTTCCACTCCCTCTGTGTGCTGGTCATCCCTCTCTAAATTGATATTTTTAGTGCTGCATGGACACTGATTGGCTTCTGGGTGTTGCAAAAGAGATTGATTTGTGTTTGATGAGGGTGTGGTGAAGGAATTGGAGCAGGGGACACAGATCCACTGGAGAGAGCCTGGCTCTGCCTGTGCAGGGAACTAACTAGTTAAATTCAGTGAAAGTCAGTAAAATGGCTCACAAATAAACCTCGATGTTAAATGTGCACCTTTGGGGGAAAGTGCTTACAGAGGGAGCTGTCTAGAAATGAGTGATGAGATAATCCTTTAATTTCATCTATTTCAGGAAGCAGGCAGTAGGATAAGAGCTCTGAGCCCCTATTAGAAAGTTAAGTCATCACTGCAATGTCAAGAAAGGTCAACACCTCAGTCTGCAGTCCTAGGGGAGGTTTGGAGGAAAAGGCCACTAACTGATCAGTGAACAAGTGCATTTTTGCCCTCTTTAAATGGAAGGAGGCTCATGAAATTTGCCCCCCAGAACGTAAAACTAAAACTGCTGGAGGTTTGTGCTGCCTGTGAGTACAACTGCTCACGGTCCAACAAGAGACCTGGGAGAGATAAAATGTGTGGGAGTGCAGAAATCTTGTTTCCCCTTGATAAATCCTGTATCCACTGCAGCTTGAATCTGAGATTTGGACATCCCTTCTGTCCATTCAAGGATTCTCAGAGGATCA